>CM041777.1:419934585-420528728 GCA_023374045.1 Limonium bicolor
TCAAGAGAGGACTTCACCTAGTCCATGAAGAGTTAGAATGAAGCTAGAACAAAGTCACACAAAGAGCTCCATCAATGGGTATTTTCGGTCACAACAAAAACATGGAGGAAATATAGTTTTTTTGAGATTCCTTACCTAGAAGCAAAGGAGAGTAATAATATGTCAAAATACAAGCTCAAGCTCCTTCAATGGTGGAACTCCTTGGCACCGAAATGGGGCTCTTGAAGTTTTGAGAAGATAGGAATGAAGAGCTTGATGAGAGGAAGAGATGGTGTGTTTGTTTTTTATTTGGACAAGTGAGCTAGATTTTACAAGAGATCAAAGATGGAGATGGTGGTGTGTACTATTGCAAACCGTGAGAGAATGAAGAAGAGAGGTTGAGATGGTGTTTGGAACCGTGGGAAATGAAGGAGAAATGAGAGAATGAAGATAGAACTTACTTTTAAGAAGATATTTGTAGTAATAAAGTAAAAAGTAGTTTAATTAGTTTTCTTTACTTACTTATTATATTAACTAGAGAGTGGTGAGTCACCACACTTAGAAAACCGGCCCCCTATAATATAATGAGGGTATTTTAGTCTTTGTTTGTCAATTTAATTACTTAACACAACATATGTTACAAACTAGCTTATAAAAATCACTATTCACCAAAACAAGGCACTTAGAAGTGAAATTTTGATTTCCCATTAATATAGACATCCAAATGTGATACTATATAGTACACATATTAATTAAAGAGTAATGATGGACATTTAGCCATTCAAAACTCATTTACAAGACAATTTTTCGAAAATGTGCTTTAAGACTCCTTAAAGCACATTTTGTGTTTAAACTTGTTTTCAAGCTTGGTTTTCTTTGGTAATTGGTTTAGTATGTTCATTAGTATATAAATGAGGTCTTGGTAAGTTCATTAGGTCTTAACCAAGTTTATCCCAAGCTTAGAGCACATTTTGGCTCTTATTGACTTTAAAGCACATTTTGTGTTTTCTTTTGTTTAAATTTGTTTACTAATGTTTCTAAGACTCTTTTTAGTCTTTATATACCATATTTAGGTGTTTAAACAACATAACTAGGTTTGGTGTATTTCAGGGATGGTCACCTTCTCTGCACTGAGGACGAGTCCACCGATACTTTCTTTATTTTCATGTTTGTCACCTATCGTAGAAGTATTCAGCCTGAGGTCACCAAGATAGTGCTTGAGGAGTGGAACAAGAAGATAAAGGGTTTTAGGCACCCGGAGAATGGCAATAGTCAGTCCATCACCTATGAAGTTTCCACTGTTTATGAGTACATGGAAGTAGTCCCATGCTAAGATGCTAGCGATGTAATAGCCTTTTGATACCCCTTTACTTTTGGTGTAAAATAGGAGTAGGAGCTAACTTAGTGGTTGGCTGGAAAGGGGTCTTTTGGTACTAAGGTGTAAAGTGACGGGTTGGTTGTGTCACTCTTTTGGTAGTAGAACATCGTTGTAAGATAGCTAACGTAGGGGTGGTGGTGGTAAGTAGCCTTACACTTACTAGTCTTTAGTAAGTGTGGCGGTAACCCCCGGGAATAGTATTAGGGGACCTTATGTAAAAAGAACTAACACATGTCAAGCTAATGATGTTATTTCGGTTATGGCATGTCTTGAAAAAAAAAAGATGGTTAAGTATTAGGTGGTGGTAAACCGGGGCGTTACAGAGTGGTATCAGAGCTATAGGTTTAGCTGGAGGGGAAAAGTCAGGTTTGTTTAGGAAGCAGGGTGACCCAGGCTTAGGTTTAGGAGTCTAGGCAGAACCATGTGGTTCTAAAAATATGATTTGCTGTGATATTTGTGTTGTGAGCTTGATTGATTATATTGCAACTAACATATATGTGTGTAGAATAATGGAGAGGGGGGAGGACAGAGTAATGGAGATGGGAGAGGACAGATGGATGAACTGAGGGAGTTGACACTGAGCATGGGAAGAATCTTGGAGCAACATGAGGCTAGAGCTGAAATACCTAAGGATTTCTCCCGAAGGATAGCAGCTATGAAACCAAGTACTTATTCAGGAGAAGAGGATCCAGTGATTCTGGAGGAGTGGATCAGAGAGTTTGACAAAATATTTGATATTGTTGATTGCCTCGAAGAAAAGAAGGTAAGTGGGGCTGTATTTTATTTTAAAGGAGAGGCTGATCTGTGGTGGACTGCGGAGGAGGAGAGACTCAAAGGAAATCCGGGTTTTGGATGGAATATGTTGAAAGATGCGTTGAGGAAAAGATTTTATCCGGAGCATGTAAGGTTGCAGAAATATCAGGAATTTACTAGATTGAGGCAACGAACAGATGATGTTAAAACTTATCATGCTAAGTTTGTGGAGCTTGCTAGATTTGCTCTGCATGTGGTACCTGATGAGACTGCTAAGGTTCAACGTTTCCTGGACGGGTTAAATTGGGATTTACAAGAAGCTCTGAGTATAATACCTATAAGTACTTTACAAGAGGCATACGATAAAGCTGCTAATCTTTATAGGGTACAACAAAGGAGGAAGGAAGTACAAACGGGGCGGAAAAGGAGAATGGAGTCACGTAAGGCTGAGAGTTTTGACAAGAGGACTAAAGTAGAAGCTAGACCAAGTGGGGGAGCCAGACCCAATTACCCGTGATGGCGATTCAATGATAAAGGAATTAGATACTTTTATTGCAAGATTTGTGGAAGGAATCATCCGGGTGAAGATTGTGAAGGAAGGTTGGTAAAGTGTTTTAACTGTAGGAAGCTGGGCCATAGGGCCTATGAATGTAGCGCCCCTATTAACCATAAATACAGCGGAAATAAAACTCTAAGGCGATTACAGACCATCGGGTTCCAAACACCCGACACCAAACCTCACCAATTACAACTTACAATCTACAAAAGCTACGGTCTGAACTCGAGAAAAACTTAACACAAACATAATAGAAATTAAACACATTAACTCTCCACAAAACCTAGTCCCATCCCAAACGCTCATTCTCTTCGTGGCCACCTGTAAATCAATTCGTATCTGCAAGATGAAACCAAGCAGCCCACCCCAAAAGGGGCGGGTCTGTTCCCTGGAATGGAACTGGTACAATTCTCCAAAAACAAACTTATAAAACATAACTCTTCAAAATAAACAGTAACATGAAAACAAACTCTTAAAAGTAAAATAGAGATAAAGCACTTCAAAACAATCAAGTTAAAGAGAAAAGAAAACAAGACAAAGATAGAGATAGAGAACTTCCAAAACAAGTCATCCACTTAAGTAGTCACACCACATAGTTAGTAAGCATCCATTGTAGATGTTAGAACCAATTCCCGTTCGGAGTACAAAGACTCAGATAGTCACAAAGGACTAGGAATAATAAGATAGATCCAAGAACCAATAACTCAAGAGTGGAATAATTCAATTGGGAGAGATGGCCCCCACCGCCAGATATCAATGTCCATATGGACGAGGGATATACAGCCCCCTGCTGTCAGATTTAAATGTCCTGGTGGACGAGGGATATACAGCCCCCTGCTGTTAAATATCAATGCCCCTATGGGCGAGGGATATACAGCCCCCTGCTGTTAAATATCAATGCCCCTATGGGCGAGGGATATACAGCCCCCTGCTGTTACCATTGAAGACGCGCGCACGTCGAAAGAAAGATTTCCAAGATTGACCTTTTCCAAATTCCCACTAGATCACTAACTACCCAGAGCAATACCAAAACACTCAGTCCTACAGAGTGCAGAAGCGTAAACCCTAAGCAGTCAATGTCTAACGGGACACCAAGTAGAAGAAACCAATACCCAAGTGAGTTCCACATCCAAGGCTCAGTTAGTCACACAAGCTGAGTCAGTCACACAACCATTTCCTTTTTAGAAGTTCCTCTTAAAGTCAGTTAGTGTTTTCCAAAACGTTCCACAAGTCAATCAGCAAAAATAATGTAGTACGAGAAATCGTACAAAACATTCCATAAAGTCCAAAACACCACAAGCTGAGTACGAGAAATCGTACCTGGATAACGCTGTAGCAGTTCTAGTCAACTTGCGCAAACAATCAACAGTATTCTGAAGAATATTAAAGGTAGTCTATCATCAATCACTGGTAGCCTACGTTAAGCTTAAATAAACTCCTCACTCTTATTTCTAAGTCCCAACTGTCTTTTAATCCCTCACTTAAATGTTATGTATAACCTTTGACTTGTCTGAGAATGTTGTATTACTCAAGGTTGTAAGACCAAGGAATGTATTCTTCTAACACTTGTTAATTGTTCCACTCTTATCCACTTTATTCATACTTAACCATAATCCTCACTTTCAAAACTTTTGAGACCTTTATATCATAAATGTGTTTTATATTATATATAAATCTTAGAATTTCAATAATAAACTTAGGCTCAATACTTTTATCCTTAATTCAGAATAAACATTGTACTATGACCTATGATGGGTTCATCTTAGAATACTATACTATTATTTCACAATGCAATGATTATGTAAGTTACCAATATCTACTAGATAATCCATTATGTTTAAGTCTTCCCCTTAACCTATTTAAGATCTACATCTTGTATATTGGAATCATAGTGTTGTAGACGCATTTTATTATAACTTAATTGAGTTACTAAACTCATTTATCTTATCTTTAGTTCAGAATAACTTTAATTACAACTATCTAAAAATCTTGTCATAAGATGTTAAATCACTTTTCATCTTGAAATAACCATATTATAATTAACTTAGACTCATCGAACTCTTACATTTAGTATCCACAAGGTATATTATTTACTTTATCATAACTATATAATAAGGTGTTTTAAGATAACCTTTTATGTATCCTTACTTACATTTAATTTCCTAAATGTTCTATTTTTACACACATTCCCTCCATATGCTATGCATAAACCTTTTATACTAAACTTCACTAAACTTAAGTCTTAAATACGTTTTAAATTGTTTACAAAACCTAAAGGTTTCAAAGGTATAACTTAATAAATTAATTTCCTTTATTGTATTTAGGATGGACAATATATCTACATAAGGTAGAATTTATCAAAGAATTAAATTCTGGTTCGTAAGTGAAATTGTTAATTATTTAATAAGATAATCTATTCTGAAAAATCCCCATACCTTATACTCAAATGACACATTAATAACTCCAGTGTCAAAAGGTAAACCAATATAATCTCTTATGTAACCTAGTTTCATCTAATTAAAGGTTCAATGACTTTAAGTATCAAATTTCTATCTGCAAACCTTTTTGTAAATCTTTAACTATTATGTACATCACTTATTTATAAACTCACATCCTGAATATTGGTAATAAATGTATTTTATATGGCTTAACTAATTCTAAGAAACTTAAGGATTATTATTTAGATTAATCTCCTAATCATAGTTTAATATCGTTTTATATCATAAGCCTTTTAATGATTTTATCTTAAAATATTAAGTTATTACTCAATACTATAAATGTTAAGAAATGATTAAATATAGACTTACTAATCCACCTCACGTTTAGATGTACAAGTATTTTACTTATTTTACTATGGTTTATATAATAAGAACATCTAGATGTAAACGTATTACATTTGCTTATCATTAATTATGGAATAAGATCTATTTGTACAACATTTTATGTAATCACAATTTTTCCTAAGTTTTAACTTATTAATTACTTAATCCCAATTTAAGATTTACATCCTGGTCATTGACAAATAATACTATACATGTATTTTAATATGGTTATATATAAACCTTGGAAACTCAACGGTAACTCTTAAGCCTAATACATAACTATAATTTAATACCACCTCATATAATATTCATCTATTAACATTATGTAGAGGTTTAGTTTAACTTATTAATTCCTTCGTATTATATTTCCTATAAGGTATCTAATTTTATTTATGTTAAATGTGTATATATTTATATATACTAGGATTTGTTCAAAACATTATTGTAGTTTATTGTATTTAATTACGTTTAATAACTTTTAGGCATAACTACAACCGACCTATGGCTTATTAAATAAAGTGTTTCCCTTATTTATTACATATGTATAAGTATAGCCGTATTGGAAATTAACTAAGACATTCCCTATGTAATTTATCATATTTAAACTATCTTATTAAAACAACCTTAAACTGTATTCCAAGTATATTTCGTAAAGTATTTCTTTTACTATATCTTAGGATTCTAGCTCTTAAAATATTTAATTATGATAAGTGTTAATTAAATTAATTCCTTGTCTTACTCTAAGTTACTACTTAATTCCCTTTTTATAAATGCAGAAAAATAAATATATATTTATTCCTTAGTTTAATTAAAATATTAACTCCCATATAGTAAATAAAATGTAGGATAATTAAATTCCTTAATTTATGTATGTTCCTACTTAAGTAAGTATATATACATATATGTAAATAATTTCACCTCTCTTAAAAGCTAATACAAAAACATTTATAAACTTACTGTTATAAAATGTTAATTTAGTTCCCTTTATTTTCCCCAGCTTAAAAGTTAATTAACAAACCATACTTTAATTTTTGATTACATTAAAAACCTTATATAATAGGTTATTCTTATGAAAACTCATAAACACAATTTTTAAAACCTTTTACCATTGCCCAAAAATTCCCAAATTTAATATACAGTAACTATAACATTTTATACATATTATAAAATTTTTATTTCATAAAAATATCTTTTTAATTTAGCCAAATAATTCTAGAAAACCCGAAACGTGCAAAAATCATAACTGATGTTTAAAAACTCCAAAACCATAATAATTTACATCAAAATAAACTAGATTAAATAAGGAATCTATGGTTAAAATTTCAAGTCAAAATACCTTCGGGAAGGTATTTAAACTAATTCAACAAGTTAGGGTTATTTACTGAAATTTATAGAAAACTTAATCTGAAACGTTTTAATCTCAGCCGTCCAAATCTCTTAACTAAGATCCAACGGATACTGAACGCCGAGTTCTTCCCCGATTTCCCCTTGATACCCGAGTACTAATTCGCGTTTTTCTCACAATCTACAGAACGAAATCGAGTGATTCTTGTTTCTATGGATTTCGTAATCAAATTTCGGTTCTATTGGTACCGGTTTCCCCAATTATAATGCAGTATACACGAAATACGATTCTGGGTTCGAGTTAGGTCGAGTTTGAGGTTTACGAATTCGATTTCCACAATTCCTCTCAAAATAATGCATAATTGAACAAATTGTCACGTGGGTTTGGTCGATAATGAAGTATAGATTAGCAACAACGGAAGAATTTGAGGAAACACTCACCGGAATTGCAATATCGGAGGAGAATTCGAGAACGGATTCTGGAAAAACTCGAACTTTTGATCAGTTCGTGAAGCCAACTTCGAGGATCTATAAGTTATTGTACATATCGATTTAGGATTTGTTAATTGGCTCAATAGAAAGATGAAACTTAGCTCTACACATTGGTAACTAGAACTAATCCTAACTCGCACCATACAGAAAGATATTGAAGTTACAAAACACGAGTTTACCTTTCTGTTTCGGTGTTATTTTATGTGCTGTTGAAACCGAAACTTTAGACCTCTATATCTCCCAACTGGTTACGAATCAGACTTGGGCATGAACACGAAAATTGTAGAGGGATTAGAGATCTTTACAACGAGCTAAAGAAATCGAATTTTGGTTGATCAACGAAGAAGTTATGATTGACGCAAGTTACCTAAAAACGAAGAGAATTTTGGAATTCTGGAAACAGTTTCGCAAGGTGGCTACTTTGGCTCGATTTTCCGGTTGACTCAGAAGGATTTAGGGTTTGTATGAGTAATGGTTGGAAAGAGGAATTGTAGGAGAAGAGAATGGTGAAGACGGCATGGAAAAATATTGAGAGATGTAAAAGTTATAGCCGTCTAAAGTTAGGGCAAAGTAAGGGAAATCGGTTCCGAAAATCAGGGAAGAAATCGGCTAAGTGTGGGCGACCCATTACAGAGTGACACGTGGCATCTCTTAAAATTTTGATTCAAAACTTCAATCTAGCATAACTTTGGCTAGGATGATCCGTTTTTGACGTTCTTTTTATCGATCTTCATGGTTTTTCATAACCTATTTATTGGTATAGGTTTCATGGCCTGGTTTGACCATTCTCAAAAAGTCAACTCTAGCAAGGCTTAATAAGCTTTAAGGTTTCTAGAATTTTATATTGACTTTTATGTTTCAAAACAATGTTCCAACACTTCCTAAAATCTTTATAATATTTTTCGAGTGTTTAATAATTTTCCCAAGATTTATTGACTTATAAATCTTATTATTAAATTCATAATACTATATAATAATGTATAATAATTAGGGTTAAATAGGAGAAAACCCCTAAATAAATTTCACAACTCCATATAATAATTTAATATTCATTATTCCATATCATAATTTAATTTTTTAATAAAAGAAATCCCCTAAATTAATTTAAATTAATTTAGGGGTATTTCAGCATATCCCCCTTAAAAGAAACTTCACCTCGAAGTTTAACAATCAACTAATAGGCACTCACACCGCTTCGGGTGTGCTGAGACAATAATAACTTCAATGATATTACATACCATTCCAATCCCTTATCTCCATTTCAACATTCCACTCAAGGGTACCGAAATCAAAGTACCGAAACCATAACAACGTGAATCAAAGTATAAACTGAAGCAAAACACAACACAAACGTGACAAAGTACTGTGCCACAACGTAAAACTACGTACATACATACACCTCTCATTACTAACAATGCAACGAGGCATAATCCGGATGAGATAACGAAGGAGGAGTATGCCAGCATATCCCCCTTAAAAGAGCTAAGGTACGCCCTCGTACCGCTACTAACGGCACAATCAAAGAATTCAACACCTTATTAACCAACTTTGTTGTAAATTTTACTGCACCGTTGATTTTATCTATGATCGTTACATATATTTGTATCTCTTGATTGTTATGTATTTGTATTTCCTTGGTGATTATAAAATTTTATCTTATGATTATTATCCATTCGTTTAATGTCTGATACGAATTTATATGTCCATATATGATCATTTATCATATCAATTGTATTAACAAGCTATAAATCAGGTGTAACATACTTGAGTAGTTTAGAATAATATTTCAGATCATTTAATAATCTTCCAAAATTATCTTCAAGGGTTTATAGCCAACCATATGTTAAAACTCTATAAAATAAATATTTTCTATGACTTTTCAAGTTTCAATTGTTTTTATAATTAACTATCATATTTTAGACGAATCATTCAGTGTTTACTTCCTAAAATTTACTTATTATATATTTACATAATTTCACCCAAGGGAGAATCTAAGGAAGTTCTTATCAATTATAATGTAGCTCCAAAATCTGATTTCTTTATCTTAAAATTTATTTTTCAAGATAGGGACTCTATATAAAATTTTAAGTCAAATGTACTAGTCTAATGAAAACTCACTCACTCTTGGTGATTATTTTTCTTAGAGTTTGTTCTATGTAAGTGTTCTTCTGATTATTAAATCTTAGTACTCTCTTAGACAATGGTGGCTTTTAGTAAATATCACTCTTAGTGTGTCTTTTAAAATTTTATACCTGTATAATGTTAAACTTCCAAGTAAACATGAGAATTTTCAATCTTTAAGTAACTCTCAATTTTTTTTAAGATGCTCAATACTCAAGTATTTAAGGATCAATGATACTTAGTTTAGTATTACTCTTCTCTTCACTCAATCTTTAAGTAACTTCTTTTATTGATTTTGTTTTTTTTATATTCAACCAGGGGTAGATGTTGTATCTTGGAGCACCCAAACTTAATCCCCTTCCTCCATATATAGGTATTTTTCACCAAAGATTTAACTCAATAAACCCTTTACATTTATGAGTTTTAATACCGGATCTTAAGATACAAATTTTGATTTGTTCATTGTGGTTAGCACTGAAATATGCCTAGCTCAAGATTTCATGATGGTAACGTCTTACCACCACTTCCCCTCAAGTTCAACACAATCCATCACCTGCGTGGAAGATTATATACGGTTAGATGACAAGGCTTGTCCAGCCCCTAAACTTCTAGAAGTGGGTGTGCACCCCCACTACTTTCAGCCTAGGAGTTCGTCGCACCAGGCACTTCCCGTAGGGTGTTAGGTTTAGGTGTTTTCTTTCTAAAGTTAACATAGAGTTTTAATGTGTTTTACAAGTTCAGATGTTGATCTTTTCTAATACGCTACTAGTTCTTGTTAGCTTAATAATTTTCTAGACTTAAGATTTATCTTAAACATTATCTTTAGGTAATAAATCGATACCAAGTAGTTCATGAGATTTATTTTCAAACTTTAAAGGAGTTGAAGTACTTTCACATAACATCAATACTAATTTAGTTATGTAAAGTTTTATTTGTATACTGTTTTCAACCAAAAGTATTCTTTAAAATTCTAGGAATTTGTGTACCAGCTTTTAAAGGATTGCATTTTTAGCAATGTATTCTCCATGAGTATGCTTTTGAAAAATAGCTTAATATTTGGTTTATCTCAACCAAAATCTTATCGTACTTAATATAGGGTGTTCCAAACTTATATATATATATTTCTGTAGTTTACTGTTGGAACGGTATAACAACACATCACACTCAACAAACATTCACAAAAGAAAAGTGTGTAAAGGAATCGTTCACTATTCCAAAAAGGGTTAGGAGTCGTGCCTTACTGGAGTCCTCACTTCCCAATTCTACCCCAGTTCCCCAGTTTTAAGTGCACCTATAATCTAAGTATTTCACTCGGCTTGTTTTCTCGGGTTCAGAGCGTAACTACGCTCTGATACCACTTTCTGTAACACCCCTATTAACCATAAATACAGTGGCAATAAAACTCTAAGGCGATTACAGACCATCGGGTTCCAAACACCCGGCACCAAACCTCACCAATTACAACTTACAATCTACAAAAGCTACGGTCTGAACTCGAGAAAAACTTAACACAAACATAATAGAAATTAAACACATTAACTCTCCACAAAACCTAGTCTCATCCCAAACGCTCATTCTCTTCGTGGCCACATGTAAATCAATTCGTACCTGCAAGATGAAACCAAGCAGCCCACCCCAAAAGGGGCGGGTCAGTTCCCTGGAATGGAACTGGTACAATTCTCCAAAAACAAACTTATAAAACATAACTCTTCAAAATAAACAGTAACATGAAAACAAACTCTTAAAAGTAAAACAGAGATAAAGCACTTCAAAACAACCAAGTTAAAGAGAAAAGAAAACAAGACAAAGATAGAGATAGAGAACTTCCAAAACAAGTCATCCACTTAAGTAGTCACACCACATAGTTAGTAAGCATCCATTGTTGATGTTAGAACCAATTCCCGTTCAGAGTATAAAGACTCAGATAGTCACAAAGGACTAGGAATAATAAGATAGATCCAAGAACCAATAACTCAAGAGTGGAATAATTCAATTGGGAGAGATGGCCCCCACCGCCAGATATCAATGTCCATATGGACGAGGGATATACAACCCCCTGCTGTCAGATTTAAATGTCCTGGTGGACGAGGGATATACAGCCCCCTGCTGTTAAATATCAATGCCCCTATGGGCGAGGGATATACAGCCCCCTGCTGTTAAATATCAATGCCCCTATGGGCGAGGGATATACAACCCTCTGCTGTTAAATATCAATGCTCCTATGGGCGAGGGATATACAGCCCCCTGCTGTTACCATTGAAGACGCGCGCACGTCGAAAGAAAGATTTCCAAGATTGACCTTTTCCAAATTCCCACTAGATCACTAACTACCCAGAGCAATACCAAAACACTCAGTCCTACAGAGTGCAGAAGCGTAAACCCTAAGCAGTCAATGTCTAACGGGACACCAAGTAGAAGAAACCAATACCCAAGTGAGTTCCACATCCAAGGCTCAGTTAGTCACACAAGCTGAGTCAGTCACACAACCATTTCCTTTTTAGAAGTTCCTCTTAAAGTCAGTTAGCGTTTTCCAAAACGTTCCACAAGTCAATCAGCAAAAATAACGTAGTACGAGAAATCGTACAAAACATTCCATAAAGTCCAAAACACCACAAGCTGAGTACGAGAAATCGTACCTGGATAACGCTGTAGCAGTTCTAGTCAACTTGCGCAAACAATCAACAGTACTCTGAAGAATATTAAAGGTAGTCTATCATCAATCACTGGTAGCCTACGTTAAGCTTAAATAAACTCCTCACTCTTATTTCTAAGTCCCAACTGTCTTTTAATCCCTCACTTAAATGTTATGTATAACCTTTGACTTGTCTGAGAATGTTGTATTACTCAAGGTTGTAAGACCAAGGAATGTATTCTTCTAACACTTGTTAATTGTTCCACTCTTATCCACTTTATTCATACTTAACCATAATCCTCACTTTCAAAACTTTTGAGACCTTTATATCATAAATGTGTTTTATATTATATAATAAATCTTAGAATTTCAATAATAAACTTAGGCTCAATACTTTTATCCTTAATTCAGAATAAACATTGTACTATGACCTATGATGGGTTCATCTTAGAATACTATACTATTATTTCACAATGCAATGATTATGTAAGTTACCAATATCTACTAGATAATCCATTATGTTTAAGTCTTCCCCTTAACCTATTTAAGATCTACATCTTGTATATTGGAATCATAGTGTTGTAGACGCATTTTATTATAACTTAATTGAGTTACTAAACTCATTTATCTTATCTTTAGTTCAGAATAACTTTAATTACAACTATCTAAAAATCTTGTCATAAGATGTTAAATCACTTTTCATCTTGAAATAACCATATTATAATTAACTTAGACTCATCGAACTCTTACATTTAGTATCCACAAGGTATATTATTTACTTTATCATAACTATATAATAAGGTGTTTTAAGATAACCTTTTATGTATCCTTACTTACATTTAATTTCCTAAATGTTCTATTTTTACACACATTCCCTCCATATGCTATGCATAAACCTTTTATACTAAACTTCACTAAACTTAAGTCTTAAATACGTTTTAAATTGTTTACAAAACCTAAAGGTTTCAAAGGTATAACTTAATAAATTAATTTCCTTTATTGTATTTAGGATGGACAATATATCTACATAAGGTAGAATTTATCAAAGAATTAAATTCTGGTTCGTAAGTGAAATTGTTAATTATTTAATAAGATAATCTATTCTAAAAAATCCCCATACCTTATACTCAAATGACACATTAATAACTCTAGTGTCAAAAGGTAAACCAATATAATCTCTTATGTAACCTAGTTTCATCTAATTAAAGGTTCAATGACTTTAAGTATCAAATTTCTATCTGCAAACCTTTTTGTAAATCTTTAACTATTATGTACATCACTTATTTATAAACTCACATCCTGAATATTGGTAATAAATGTATTTTATATGGCTTAACTAATTCTAAGAAACTTAAGGATTATTATTTAGATTAATCTCCTAATCATAGTTTAATATCGTTTTATATCATAATCCTTTTAATGATTTTATCTTAAAATATTAAGTTATTACTCAATACTATAAATGTTAAGAAATGATTAAATATAGACTTACTAATCCACCTCACGTTTAGATGTACAAGTATTTTACTTATTTTACTATGGTTTATATAATAAGAACATCTAGATGTAAACGTATTACATTTGCTTATCATTAATTATGGAATAAGATCTATTTGTACAACATTTTATGTAATCACAATTTTTCCTAAGTTTTAACTTATTAATTACTTAATCCCAATTTAAGATTTACATCCTGGTCGTTGACAAATAATACTATACATGTATTTTAATATGGTTATATATAAACCTTGGAAACTCAACGGTAACTCTTAAGCCTAATACATAACTATAATTTAATACCACCTCATATAATATTCATCTATTAACATTATGTAGAGGTTTAGTTTAACTTATTAATTCCTTCGTATTATATTTCCTATAAGGTATCTAATTTTATTTATGTTAAATGTGTATATATTTATATATACTAGGATTTGTTCAAAACATTATTTATGTAGTTTATTGTATTTAATTACGTTTAATAACTTTTAGGCATAACTACAACCGACCTATGGCTTATTAAATAAAGTGTTTCCCTTATTTATTACATATGTATAAGTATAGCCGTATTGGAAATTAACTAAGACATTCCCTATGTAATTTATCATATTTAAACTATCTTATTAAAACAACCTTGTAACACCCCTACTACGCACATCACATTATTTGAAATCGCAGCGGAATATAAACAACTAAACAGTAACTAAACGAATGGTGCTACAGTGCCGTCAACCACCCACGTGGTTAACAAGGCTGAATAAATACAAGTGTACTGGTCTGATGATCAGACTCCCGAGCATAGAACTAACAACCATATATATACATCAACAAAATACCGAGTGTTTACATATATCCTTCACTGTATACTGTCACTGTAAACTGTCATAACCAAATATATAACACGCCACGGGAGCACAGGCGCATCCCGGGCCAACATCCAAAAGTACTCAAAAGTAAACTACATCCTAGGATCTAGAGCCACTCCGCTTCTTCGATCCTCATCCTGCAGTAAAGAAATATGGATCCCCCGAGGGGGTCAGCAACCATTGGCTGGTATGGTTAACGCGCAGCCCATCGGCTACCGGGATGCGCGTAAACTATTTGTCATGATGACATGGCATTCATTTTAAAACACACAATTTATACATATATATCACATCATGGGTATTGTACACAACATCACATACATCACACAAGAACAACTCCTTATAGGAAGAGAACCAACACAGTTAGTCCCCATTGAGAGCCTAGAGAATGTTGCCATGCTCATGCTTAGCTCGTTACATAACTCATTACCGTCCGGTTAGATTGAACGGTTAACTTAACACAAGGTGCCTCGGATATAGTGACCCAAGCCCACCGAAATAACACATAGTATGCCCCTGTGGCCCGACGTGAGTCAGTAAAATAGCCTTGGTTAAGCTAAAGGGAAGGTTGGAAACCAAATTGGAAACACAACCATAACATACAGAGAGAATCGAACCGGTTATGACATCAACTCCCATACTCACACGCGTGGCCGGAACAGACCGGACTCCTCACTCCCCCCGTTAACACTTGTTAGTAGTTCTTCATTGAACTCAACAAACAATTCACAATAATAGGTCGAGTCTTGTTAGACACACACAAGGGAAGAGAGAGTCATACTTAACAACATAATAATATTTAACAACTGTAAACTCTTTACATGGTTTAATCTTACAAAGTCATAAACACACAGAAAAACAAACAACACACAAGCCGGTGTAAACCGGTAGGCAACAGACTGCAAGAAAACCATACCTCGGTCCTTGCCTCGTTTGGTTTCCTCCGTAGGTCACTCCTATACATAGTTAATAACGTCGGTTAATTATTTATTTAACTTCAAACTTACTAAGTATTTAACATAATTGTATGACATGTTTTAGTGTCTATATTACCCTAGGTTACCTTCATTGTACACACTAGGGTTAACTACATAAGTCACATTCTTTTCTGTTTTTTTTTTAAGTTTTGGTATGTCCGACCCACCGTCCGACCCACAACTGGGTCGGACCCTTCCAGTGGTTTTCGGGTTTGGAAAAATTTAACTTGTCCGACCCATGTCCGACCCATCCTTTTGGGTCGGACCATTCCAGAGAATTTCGTCGACCTCAGAACATACATGTCCGACCCATGTCCGACCCACCCTTCTGGGTCGGACCATTACAGAACTTTTACCGCCTTAAAACATGCCCGTCCGACCCACGTCCGACTCACTCGATTGGGTCGGACCATTCCAGAACATTTTCCCTCCTTTGAAACATGACCGTCCGACCCATGTCCGACCCACCCTTCTGGGTCGGACCATTCCAGAACAATTTCCTGACGTCTAACAGAGGCTGTCCGACCCAAACTTGGGTCGGACCCCTGGGTCGGACGTCCTCTAAACTTACCCAAACTTTGTCAAATCTTCACCAAACTTCTCCTAAAGCCTCTTAATGTTTCCTAACAACATTTGGTACCCTTATATCCACATACAACATCCATGAAACTCATTTTCCAATTCCTTAAGCCTTTACTTATTTCCTTGTAAAATTCCTTAACACTTATAATATTTTACACTAGGTTTCTAAATGGTGTTTCTCCCTATGATAGCTACTTTCCCAAAATGCTTTCTCCTCATCTTAACATCATCTTTTAAGCATTATTTCTCACAACTAACTCCTTATGTCATTCTTGAAATTCTTTTCCAAGTTTACACTTTCTCCTTATTTTACGAAAGTTTGCCTAAGTCTTTACCTAAGTCCAAAATGACTTTGGTACATACTAAAACCTCAAGATCATGCCTAAGTCCTTGTTACACTCTAGAACACTTCCTAGTTCATCAAAATTCCTTTAAAACATCTTGAACTCTTTATACATTCCTAAATTTCGACATAGGTTCTCCTAGCATTTTGTTACACCAAAGCACATTGTTCTCCCCATTAAACACACAAGAATACTAACAATCCATCAAACACTTTATTATACACAAACTTCACTCATAATGCACTACATCACAATATAGTGCATAATTTAAATTGCATGGCACTTAGGCCCTTAAAATGCATGGCTCTTAGGCCCTTAAAGTGCATAATTCTTAAACACTGAATTTCCACAATATATTTGCCTTTGACCTGCAAATACACTCAACACACATATGCCTTTTACTAGTCTCTTGAGAACACTTTACTAAGTCATTCACCATTTGCTCTTTAGGTAGTTTTAACAAGCATTATAAGCTTATTTCTCCTAAGGCATTAAACAACATTAGGTTAGTAGATTTACCTCTTTTCCAAACAACTCCTTTCTTGTTTCCTTATAAAAACCGGTAAGGTATTTGATTCCTTGTCAAGTTCTAAACAATATACAAACATTATAATGAGTATTCAAGCTATAAGCTTCATCTCATTGTAAACCCTAATTCTACATTGTTTCAAAAACATTAATGTAGTTGTTTTACCTTGATCTTTGAAGAGAGTTTGAATATAATTCAAGAGAGGACTCCACCTAGTCCATGAAGAGTTGGAATGAAGCTTGAACAAGGTCACACAAAGAGCTCCATTAATAGGTATTTTCGGTCAGAACAAAAACATGGAGGAAATGTAGTTTTTATTTGAGATTCCTTACCTAGAAGCAAAGGAGAGTAATAATATGTCAAAATACAAGCTCAAGCTCCTTCAATGGTGGAACTCCTGGGCACCGAAATGGGGCTCTTGAAGTTTTGAGAAGATAGGAATGAAGAGCTTGATGAGAGGAAGAGATTGGTGGTGTTTGTTTTTGATTTGGACAAGTGAGCTAGATTTTACAAGTGGTCAAAGATGGAGATGGTGGTGTGTACTATTGTAAACCGTGAGAGAATGAAGAAGAGAGGTTGAAGATGGTGTTTGGAACCGTGGGAAATGAAGGAGAGAAATGAGAATGAAGATAGAATTTGCTTTTAAGAAGATATTTGTAGTAATAAAGTAAAAAGTAGTTTAATTAGTTTTCTTTACCTACTTATTATATTAACTAGAGAGTGGTGAGCCACCACACTTAGAAAACCGGCCCCCTATAATATAATGAGGGTATTTTAGTCTTTGTTTGTCAATTTAATTACTTAACACAACATATGTTACAAACTAGCTTATAAAAATCACTATTCACCAAAACAAGGCACTTAGAAGTGAAATTTTTGATTTCCCATTAATATAGCCACCCAAATGTGATACTATATAGTACACATATTAATTAAAGAGTAATGATGGACATTTAGCCATTCAAAACTCATTTACAAGACAATTTTTCGAAAATGTGCTTTAAGACTCCTTAAAGCACATTTTGTGTTTAAACTTGTTTTCAAGCTTGGTTTTCTTTGGTAATTGGTTTAATATGTTCATTAGTATATAAATGAGGTCTTGGTAAGTTCATTAGGTCTTAACCAAGGTTATCCCAAGCTTAGAGCACATTTTGGCTCTTATTGACTTTAAAGCTCATTTTGTGTTTTCTTTTGTTTAAATTTGTTTACTAATGTTTCTAAGACTCTTTTTAGTCTTAATACACCATATTTAGGTGTTTAAACAACATAACTAGGTTTTTAGTCTTAATACACCATATTTAGGTGTTTAAACAACATAACTAGGTTTGGGGTATTTCAATCTACCCCCCTTAAAAGAACTTTGTCCCCAAAGTTCATACTTCCACATATCCTAAATATTAGAACATGAGAACACATATCAACAACACTTCCATATCACATTAATAACATCTTTACATTACATCGGACACATGGTCTAAAAAATAAAACATCACAACATCATTCAGACTCAGCGGTCTGTAACATAACATAGACAATGTATACATATACATGTCGCACACAACCATAACCGAAACGGCTCTACCCCCCTTAAATAGGGGTACGCCCCGTACCCTATACATACAAACACTAAGAAGTAAACAATGACGGGTACTTCGCCTTCATCTTATCTTCCAGCTCCCAAGTGGCCTCCTCGACGTCCTGGTTAGACCAGAGGACCTTCACCAGTCTCACGGACTTATGGCGAGTGTCTCGAGTCTTAGTATCCAGAATCTGTACGGGAGTCTCCACTGATCGCATGGTCGGCTCTAAAGTTAGCCTTCAGGCTGAAGCACATGAGACGGATGAGACATATACTTCTTCAACTGGGACACATGAAATACATCATGTACCTTGCCCAGCTCGGCGGGTAAATCAAGTCTATAAGCTACCGGGCCGATCCGCTCCGTCACAACATAAGGCCCCACATATTTTGGGCTCAACTTGCCTTTCTGGCCAAAACGAAATACTCCCTTCATGGGGGATACTCTCAAAAATACCTGATCGCCCACGGCGAACTCCAGGTCGCGTCGGCGCACATCTGCGTACGACTTCTGTCTATCCTGAGCTGCTTTCATGTTAGCCCGGATCTGGCGAACTTCTGCCTGAACTTGCTCAAGATACTCTGGTCCTATAATGACCGTCTCACTCGACTCATCCCAGCATAATGGCGTGCGGCATGGTCTACCGTACAAGGCCTGGAAGGGAGACATCTTGATCGAAGCATGGTAACTGTTGTTGTAACTAAACTCGATCAGATGTAACTTATCAATCCAGCTGGTCTGAAAGTCAAGTGCACATGCACGTAGCATATCCTCAAGTGTCTGAATGGTGCGCTCACTCTGACCATCGGTCTGTGGGTGAAACGCTGTACTCAATTTCAGTTCGGTACCCAATGCCTCTCGTGTAGACTTCCAATATCTGGATAAGAATCTGGTATCTCTGTCAGATACAATCGTTTTGGTACACCATGATGTCTTACAATTTCTTATCAAAGAGTTCTGCCATTTTGCCACTTTCCAGGTGTCCTTCATCGGAATGAATCGGGCCACCTTGGTCAGTCGGTCAACAACAACCCAAATCATATTCAGACCTCCCCTTGCAGGTGGAAGCCCTACTACGAAGTCCATAGATATGTCATGGAACTTCCACTCCGGCACTGGCATTGGCTGTACCATACCACCAGGCCGTCGGTGCTCAAACTTGACCTTCTGACAAGTGAGACACCTCAACACATAGTCATTCACATCCTTTTTCATTCCAGTCCACCAAAAATATCTTTTCATACCTTTATACATCTTTGAAGCTCCGGGGTGAATCGAAGTAGTAGAACAATGGGATTCACTCAATATGCGCTCCTTCAACTCAGCGCTACTCCTGGGTATACACAGTCGGCCATTAAGCCTAATCAGGTCATCATCGTGGAGTCTGAAGTCGTACTTCTGACCCTCGAATGTGCCATCAATAAGCTTCTGTCTAATCTCCATCATGTACTGATCCGTCATCTGAGCACTCCGCACCTCTTCAACCAAGCCAGTATGAGAGACTAGCGAATGGAGAGAGTGTGCTCGGCGACTCAATGCGTCAGCTACCACGTTTGCCTTACCCTCCTTATATTGTAGATTGATGTCATAGTCATTCAGAAATTCAACCCACCTTCTTTGCCTCATGTTCAACTCCTTCTGAGTGAACAAGTACTTTAAACTCTTGTGGTCAGAATAAATCGTCACACTTACCCCATACAAGTGATGTCGCCATATCTTCAGTGCGAAGACAATGGCCCCCAATTCTAAGTCGTGGGTAGGGTAGTTCTCCTCATGCTTCTTCAGCTGTCGGGAGGCGTAAGCTACGACCTTCCCGTGTTGCATCAACACACAACCCATACCCCTGCCTGATGCGTCGCAATAGACCTCAAACCCATCTGGACCGTCTGGTAGTGTCAGAACCGGTGCAGATGTTAGAGCATCCTTGAGACTCGTGAAAGAACTCTCACAGTCGACTGTCCACTCGAATGGTACATCCTTTTTCATCAAGGAAGTCATCGGCTTCGAGACACTGGAGAAGTTCTTCACAAACCTCCTATAATAACCTGCCAGACCGAGGAAGCTCCTGATGTCGGTAACTGTCTTCGGCCTAGGCCAGGTGCGCACTGCATCTATCTTTGCCGGATCGACAGCGATCCCGGCCTCAGAAATCACATGTCCAAGAAATGATACTTGGTTCAACCAAAATTCACACTTAGAAAATTTAGCATACAGCTGATTCTTCCTCAACGTTGTAACACATTTCTCAGGTGGCTTTCGTGCTCACCTCTCGATTTCGAGTACACTGAATATCATCGATGAAGACTACCACTGACGTGTCCAACTGATCTTGGAACAAGCGGTTCATTAAGTCCAAAACTTAGCTGGTGCATTGATAAGCCAAACGGCATAACTGTGAATCATAGTGCCCATACCAAGTCCTGAATGCTGTTTTCGATATCACTATCACGGATGGCAATCTGATGTATCCGGAACGTAGGTCTATCTTGGAGAATACTGATGCTCCCCTCAGCTGATCAAATAGATCGTCGATGCGTGGTAAAGGGTAACGGTTCTTCACCGTAACAGCATTCAGCTCCGATAATCAATACACAGGCGGAGGCTACCGTCCTTCTTCTTCACGAAGAGGACCGGCGCTCCCCATGGTGAAACACTAGGGCAGATAAAGCCCTTGTCGAGTAGGTCTCTCAGCTGCCTTGAGCTCTGTCATCTCTGCTGGAGCCATACGATAAGGTGCTTTCGCAATGGGTCCGGTGCCCGGAACTAAGTCAATCTCAAACTCAACCTCTCGTGCTGGCGGCATGCCCGGCAGTCCTTAGGAAATACATCAGGAAACTCCGACACTACCGGCACATCTGGGCTAAACTCAGGGTCTCTCTCTATGTCCTGGACATAGCAGAGGTATACATCACTCCCTCGTCGTAACTCACGATACATAGCCATGGCGGTGATGATCTGAGTCGAAGGCTCCCTGGGCCTCTGGCGGTAAGATATGGTAACCCCAGATGGACTCCGAAGAAGCAGTCGATGCTCGGCACACAGGATTCTGCCCTTGTACCGCTCCAACCAGTTCATCCCGACAATCACATCAAAGCCAAGTCCGTCGAACTCTATCAAGTCGATCGGAAACTCTTCATCTCTGATTCGTACAACAACACCTCGGTGGTAGCGGGTACACCTGATCCACTCTTTTGATGGGAGAGTGACCAAGAAGTCTGGCATCTCATCGCCATCTAACCCCAGCCTCTTCGCAAATGATAGCGAAATAAATGTGTGTGAGGCTCCGGAGTCGAACAAGATCGAAGCGTCCACGCCATTGACTGGAAAGGTACCGGTGAGGATTGTGCCGCTCTTGCTGGCTTCTGCCTCATTGCAGACACTTAGTATACCTCCCGTTCCGAGTGCACAGCCTAATTCATTGGCAAACTAATAAGTACTGGGTAACAGCACGGTTTATATGCTTCAAACAACTCCACTTTATTCATTAACACACTCTTTTTACAACATTCATTGGCTTATACTGCCGCCATGATTTACACTTACAACATCCTTAATACACACTGGTTTATCACATCACATAATTATACAAGGCTTAAAACTGTCTGAAGGTCAAATTCAAACGTCCGGGTTTCATGTGTGTGGCATTGATCACTGTCGTCGGTGCGGTATTCAGTTTGATCTTTCTGATGCCATGGTATAGCATCCTTGATTGCCCACCCATGATTAATACATCTCCCGATTTCAACAGTAGCTTCTTTGCGAGGTCAGCACGCTTCTGCTCGCCATACACAAACACTGCGGTATCACCAATGGACCAAGACACCACGGGTACTCCCTTACTTAGAGATTCGGGTGACTCGTCCTTGTCTTGGTGTATACCTAACCGTCCACCTTTCTGGTAGAAGTTCACAATGCATAGATCTACTTCCACACTTGGAATTGAATCCGTTTCAACTTGTTGAGCAATTCCCACGGCGTGGTTAACGACCGCATGGAACTCCTCTGGTATACTTGGTACCGTTGCTCCGTCTTCAGCTCGCATTTCTTGATATGTCTTGGTGTAAGGGTTCCAGTCCTTACCCATGCACATCATCTTTAATTGCATTCTTGATCCGTTCGGGTATTCGGGAGTGTAGAAACCTCCTGGTTTTGCTCCAAGTTCGTCGCATCGTCTAATGATATGGATTTGTGCTTCCGGTGTCAGGTATCCATTTAAGAGTATCATACCTGGCTGGATAACCTGACATTGCTTCAATGGAAAGTCGGTGATGTTGATGGTGGTTTCTTCAGGGTTTGGTGAGGGTGGGATTGGGTAACATATATTGAAGGTTCCTTTAAGTTTAGAGTACTCTAATTAGGTAAATCTCACACTATACTTTTCTCATTTACTCACATGGTTGTTTACTTAAACTCACTCACACACATGCATGAAATGCGGTATGCAGACACTTATTACATTCAACAGTTTAGGCGGTACCTGGTCTAGAAGAGGGCCCTGGCGCCTCAGACCGGTCCACCACATTCAGGGTGGCCTTGTTGGACCCCGACCCCTTCCCCTTCTGGGACTCTGTGTACCTCTGATCCGGGGGTGGCTGGTTCGCCGTCTTTTGGCCATCGGTGGTCGCAGTGGCCTTCCCCTTCCATTGCCCCTTGGGCCTGTAGTTCCTACTGTTTGGGTTCTGCCAGCATTCGTGATTGCGGTGACCCATCTTCTTACAGTATCGGCACTGAACATCGTTACCCTTGTAGTCCTTGCCGGGGTGGTCGCCGTTGCACCACTTGCAGTAATAGTGGCGCTCCGGTCCAGAGCCCGTGCTAGCTGCTATCATAACACACACTCAATACTTGTCTCACAACTTATCAACACACACTTCAACTTATCACACAGAATTAGTTATTTACCCTTAGGTGGGTAAGAACGTAGGGGCTTGGCCGCATACGCATAGGTGAGCTGCAGAGGCTCCTCAGCAGTGGTGGTCTGGGTCTGGCCCTTGCCACCCTGTTGCTGTCCTTTCTGGGACTGGGGGTATGACTTCTTCTTCTTTCCTCCCCACTGCCCTTGCGTGCCTTGGCCCTCGTTCAAAGCCTTGCGCTTGAGCGCACTCTCCTCGTCCCTCAGACGGACGGTGATCTCCACAATTGCAGCGGCATGATAGCACTCCTATATTTAGGGTGTCAGTTATGCCCCGCCAAATAAATTCACAACACACTAACACATTGTACACACTTATTCACATTACATTGTAATCCCATTACCTGCAAAGTGGTATATCCAGTAGGCCCCATGCCATAGCGTAGGCGATAGTTCAGCCCATTGTAGAAACGGTTCACAAGGATCCGGTCTGAGTAACCCAGATCCGGTAGCAGGTGGATAAGTCCGATGAAGGCTGAGTAGTACTCATCTACCGTCATCTTATCCCCTTGCCTCAAACTGTCCAGCTCCAGGCGCTTGGCCTCTTGCGCATGTATTGGGTAGTACTTGGCTCGCAGCAGAGCCGTGTACTCCCTCCATAGAAAAGTCGGGTCAGCAACTCTGCCCTCTCGCACTAACTTCCACCAGCTCTGTGCCGAGCCCTTCAAGTAATAAGCAGCAAGTCGTACCTTGACCTGCTCAGGTACTGCTAGGGTTTCGAAGGCGGTCTCCATTTCGGAGATGTACGCCTCGAGCTTACGGGGTTCGGTCTCCCCACTGAATGAGGGTGGCCTCAAATCAGCCAACGCCTTGACCCGGTTGGTCTCTCGTGGCGGTGGCGGTGGTGGTAGTTGAACTCCGGGCGTCTGCCCTTGCTGAATCGCAGCCACAAGCTGGGGTACCATTTGGGCTACGGCGGCTGCTACAGCCTCAGCCATAACCTGGGCCGTAGTGTTCTCGCCCTGGTTACCCGTATCACCAGTACCACTCCCGCGGCCTCTACCTCGCGGTCTACCTGCCATCTGAATTCACATGAATATTAATTAGCAATATGCTTGCACACTTATCGGTCCAACGATTGTAACGCTTCCCGATAATAAGGTATCTCCACACTTAGTTAGTGGTTAACCTTTCCATAACTGTTCACTTAGGTAACTGTAGTTAGGTTTCCTAACTCGGTATATCCCTAAGCTCAGTATTCTAGTCATCAGAGCGATACTTCGCTCTGATACCACTTTTTGTAACACCCCTACTACGCACATCACATTATTTGAAATCGCAGCGGAATATAAACAACTAAACAGTAACTAAACGAATGGTGCTACAGTGCCGTCAACCACCCACGTGGTTAACAAGGCTGAATAAATACAAGTGTACCGGTCTGATGATCAGACTCCCGAGCATAGAACTAACAACCACATATATACATCAACAAAATACCGAGTGTTTACATATATCCTTCACTGTATACTGTCACTGTAAATTGTCATAACCAAATATATAACACGCCACGGGAGCACAGGCGCATCCCGGGCCAACATCCAAAAGTACTCAAAAGTAAACTACATCCTAGGATCTAGAGCCACTTCGCTTCTTCGATCCTCATCCTGCAGTAAAGAAATATGGATCCCCCGAGGGGGTCAGCAACCCTTGGCTGGTATGGTTAACGCGCAGCCCATCGGCTACCGGGATGCGCGCAAACTATTTGTCATGATGACATGGCATTCATTTTAAAAACACAATTTATACATATATATCACATCATGGGTATTGTACACAACATCACATACATCACACAAGAACAACTCCTTATAGGAAGAGAACCAACACTTAGTCCCCATTGAGAGCCTAGAGAATGTTGCCATGCTCATGCTTAGCTCGTTACATAACTCGTTACCGTCCGGTTAGATTGAACGGTTAACTTAACACAAGGTGTCTCGGATATAGTGACCCAAGCCCACCGAAATAACACATAGTATGCCCCTGTGGCCCGACGTGAGTCAGTAAATAGCCTTGGTTAAGCTAAAGGGAAGGTTGGAAACCAAATTGGAAACACAACCATAACATACAGAGAGAATCGAACCGGTTATGACATCGACTCCCATACTCACACGCGTGGCCGGAACAGACCGGACTCCTCACTCCCCCCGTTAACACTTGTTAGTAGTTCTTCATTGAACTCAACAAACAATTCACAATAATAGGTCGAGTCTTGTTAGACACACACAAGGGAAGAGAGAGTCATACTTAACAACATAATAATATTTAACAACTGTAAACTCTTTACATGGTTTAATCTTACAAAGTCATAAACACACAGAAAAACAAACAACACACAAGCCGGTGTAAACCGGTAGGCAACAGACTGCAAGAAAACCATACCTCGGTCCTTGCCTCGTTGGTTTCCTCCGTAGGTCACTCCTATACATAGTTAATAACGTCGGTTAATTATTTATTTAACTTCAAACTTACTAAGTATTTAACATAATTGTATGACATGTTTTAGTGTCTATATTACCCTAGGTTACCTTCATTGTACACCCTAAGGTTAACTACATAAGTCACATTCTTTTCTGTTTTTTTTTTAAGTTTTGGTATGTCCGACCCACCGTCCGACCCACAACTGGGTCGGACCCTTCCTGTGGTTTTCGGGTTTGGAAAAATTTAACTTGTCCGACCCATGTCCGACCCATCCTTTTGGGTCGGACCATTCCAAAGAATTTCGTCGACCTCATAACATACATGTTCGACCCATGTTTGACCCACCCTTCTGGGTCGGACCATTACAGAACATTTTACCGCCTTACAAACATGCCCGTCCGACCCACGTCCGACTCACTCGACTGGGTCGGACCATTCCAGAACATTTTCCCTCCTTTGAAACATGACCGTCCGACCCATGTCCGACCCACCCTTCTGGGTCGGACCATTCCAGAACAATTTCCTGACGTCTAACAGAGGCTGTCCGACCCAAACTTGGGTCGGACCCCTGGGTCGGACGTCCTCTAAACTTACCCAAACTTTGTCAAATCTTCACCAAACTTCTCCTAAAGCCTCTTAATGTTTCCTAACAACATTTGGTACCCTTATATCCACATACAACATCCATGAAACTCATTTTCCAATTCCTTAAGCCTTTACTTATTTCCTTGTAAAATTCCTTAACACTTATAATATTTTACACTAGGTTTCTAAATGGTGTTTCTCCCTATGATAGCTACTTTCCCAAAATGCTTTCTCCTCATCTTAACATCATCTTTTAAGCATTATTCTCACAACTAACTCCTTATGTCATTCTTGAAATTCTTTTCCAAGTTTACACTTTCTCCTTATTTTACCAAAGTTTGCCTAAGTCTTTACCTAAGTCCAAAATGACTTTGGTACATACTAAAACCTCAAGATCATGCCTAAGTCCTTGTTACACTCTAGAACACTTCCTAGTTCATCAAAATTCCTTTAAAACATCTTGAACTCTTTATACATTCCTAAATTTCGACATAGGTTCTCCTAGCATTTTGTTACACCAAAGCACATTGTTCTCCCCATTAAACACACAAGAATACTAACAATCCATCAAACACTTTATTATACACAAACTTCACTCATAATGCACTACATCACAATATAGTGCATAATTTAAATTGCATGGCACTTAGGCCCTTAAAATGCATGGCTCTTAGGCCCTTAAAGTGCATAATTCTTAAACACTGAATTTCCACAATATATTTGCCTTTGACCTACAAATACACTCAACACACATATGCTTTTTACTAGTCTCTTGAGAACACTTTACTAAGTCATTCACCATTTGCTCTTTAGGTAGTTTTAACAAGCATTATAAGCTCATTTCTCCTAAGGCATTAAACAACATTAGGTTAGTAGATTTACCTCTTTTCCAAACAACTCCTTTCTTGTTTCCTTATAAAAACCGGTAAGGTATTTGATTCCTTGTCAAGTTCTAAACAATATACAAACATTATAATGAGTATTCAAGCTATAAGCTTCATCTCATTGTAAACCCTAATTCTACATTGTTTCTAAAACATTAATGTAGTTGTTTTACCTTGATCTTTGAAGAGAGTTTGAATATAATTCAAGAGAGGACTCCACCTAGTCCATGAAGAGTTGGAATGAAGCTAGAACAAGGTCACACAAAGAGCTCCATTAATAGGTATTTTCGGTCACAACAAAAACATGGAGGAAATGTAGTTTTTATTTGAGATTCCTTACCTAGAAGCAAAGGAGAGTAATAATATGTCAAAATACAAGCTCAAGCTCCTTCAATGGTGGAACTCCTTGGCACCGAAATGGGGCTCTTGAAGTTTTGAGAAGATAGGAATGAAGAGCTTGATGAGAGGAAGAGATTGGTCGTGTTTGTTTTTGATTTGGACAAGTGAGCTAGATTTTACAAGTGGTCAAAGATGGAGATGGTGGTGTGTACTATTGCAAACCGTGAGAGAATGAAGAAGAGAGGTTGAAGATGGTGTTTGGAACCGTGGGAAATGAAGGAGAGAAATGAGAATGAAGATAGAATTTGCTTTTAAGAAGATAAATGTAGTAATAAAGTAAAAAGTAGTTTAATTAGTTTTCTTTACTTACTTATATTAACTAGAGAGTGGTGAGTCACCACACTTAGAAAACCGGCCCCCATAATATAATGAGGGTATTTTAGTCTTTGTTTGTGTTATACCCAAAATTTTGACCCCCTGGTTAGGGTCTACGTGGTACCGGTGTTGTGAGAGGCATTTAATCAAGCGGTGAGGGATCCCGGTCCGATCGGCACGTTCCATGGCATGGGGAGCAGCTTCGTCGCTTTCAGGGGCGTTTTGGTAATCTTTAAAGGCTCCTAAGACCTCTTGTAAGCTTTCTCTCTCCTCCAAAGGGTGCCCAAATCAGCTCGAAATGCTTTGATATTTTAACCCATGATAGAGGATGACATTTTAAGCATAATGGCGTTGGAATTTTGATTTTTCGAATTTCCAATAATTTTCTAGCAATTTCTGATTGAATCTGACGAGAAATTCAATTTAAAAATGCTCCAGCATTTAAAAAATTCGTTTCCACCTCAGAAAATTCATAATATCCATTCTTGACATGTGGTTAAAATTTCATAGCAAAATTCCTTTGGGAAGTTACTCAGTTAAAATATCGAAAAATCTTACTTTTACTAGATTCTCTTTATCTTTAAGGAAGTCTATATAAGGGGATAGGTTTTTGGATAAAATCAGAACCTCACACACTCAAGAACCCTAGAGAGTCAGAAAACACGGCCTCCTCTCTCTCTCTCACGTTTTCCAACACCCGGCCACCCAAATCATACTGAAAATCCCCCGAAATCACCATCTAAACACGTTTTCCAATCCCCAAAGCACCAATAATCATCAAAACCTCACAAAAACACCTCTAAAACGTGAAGAACAGCAAGAACAACCAACAACCAGAAGCTTGGGTCGAAATCCTCTCGGGTCTGCCATCAACGGAGCACTCGACGAGTCCCGTGTGAAGAAACGTTGTGAATCCGAAGGTAAAACAGGTAGAAACTCCACTTCCCTGATTCACCACGGTATTATCTGTCTTGCCTCAAAATTTGGGCTCAAACTAACCTTCGTAGGCTTCTGTATTGCTGTTTATTTAAGCCTCTGTCAGATAACTTGTTTGCTAAGTTTCGTGCTTAATTCGAATTCAAATTGAAAACTTTCAATCACTAACGTCTTGTACATCTTTCAGGCTACACACCCATAAAATTTGAGCTCAAAACACCCTCGGGAACTCTGAAAAACCCCTGTCGTGGGTGGTCGTGACCTCGGACTATGGTCCGGGACTCGGACGCGTTGTCCGAGACCACGGACACCCACGGACGGCGGCGGGATTTTAAAAATTTCAAAATTTAGGTTTTTCTAATAATGTCCGGGCCCACGGACATCCTGTCCGTGGCCCCGGATTTGCAAATTTTTGTTTTCCTTTAATTTCGACTTTTCTGTATATTTAGGTTAACTGGGGTCCGTGGTCTCGGACGTTTGGTCCGTGGCTACGGACGGAAACAAAATTTGACCTAATCTGCCTCCGAAACCCTAGTTTAGGTAGTTTCAATTTCACTTTATTCTCTGTCAAAAATGTTAAAAACAAAAAAAACAGAAGCTGCGCACTTAGGTTAAAACAACTCGTAATAAGCCGTAAGTAAACTAAGTAGAGGAAAAACGACCTAGGAGGGTAATGAAAGTAATTGAACCCTAATTAAGTCGAATATCAAGCCCCGAACCCGAACTCTCCTTTCCTAATTTGATCTAGGTTAAAATTAGGTGGCGACTCATAATAGGTTCCAGTGAGCTAGCTTAGGTTTTAATAATTATTGTTTTATGACATAGTTATTAATCTTAGGCTATAAGTGGACCTAAAACCCAATCAGATCCCAATCACTTAATCCACATAGGATAGGGTTTAAAATCGAGGCTCACAGACTGGCGACTCTGCTGGGGACAAACTTCTTAATTTTAAACTTGTTTGATTTTAAGAAAGAGGGCTTAACTCGAAGATGTTTATTTATGGCTTTATTACTCTGTTTGTTTACTTCTGTGCGCACTTTAATTTTTGCACCCTTGCATCATATGAGAGCGCGGGTCCACGCAAACCATTCCACTCTGGACCCGTTTGAGGGTCCCCTGTCTGGGACTCACACCTTTTAGGTGATGTGAATAAATGGGGGAAAAGAGGAGGGTGTCGTCTAACCACACCCCCTTAATACCTGGGCTTTAGCCCAGCATTTCCTGGCAGTACCCTTACCAAGCCCATTGTTTGGTCAGTCAAAGACCCCGACCGTAGACGCACACCTTTAGGTGATGTGAAAAAAGTGGGGTGGCCCAAAGAGAATAGCGTGCAAGCCCTATTCCTTTGTGGTGACCTGGGCCCGCGCCCAAGCACCTCCCGGATCGACCTATACCTGTTGGACTGAGTCATCTTGGAGGGCATTTGTATCACCGCCTTACGTAAGACTTCTGTATGTATTCTTTTCCTGGGCCTCAGGCCCAATGCCTGCATCGACCCATCAATCTCCCCCAGTCTGATTAAAATGCCTGAATGTTTCAGACGGCCCGAATAGCCTGAAAAAGCAAAAGAGTCCCGTAATTAGAACACAAGGGCCCTCATGAAAACCTTCCACGTCACTAAAAGCCCGTGCCCTAACATTTCTTTTTGTGTTCCAAAACAGAAAAAAGGCAAGATTTCAGAAAGGCGCTGGGACAGAAGTTCCGGACGTTTGACCCGACTGCCTACTCCCCCACCTCCGCTATTTCAGCCCGAGGCAGACTCTAGCTCATCCGACATGTCGGTCCAAGCACATGACGATATCTCTCAGGAGGATCAACCAGCGGGGGAAGAAAACCGGAACACTTCTGTTGAAGAACTCATGAAAAACTTTGATTTGAAACACCAGGAAGCGATCCAGGCGCTCGAGAATAAATATGTGGACACAATCGCCAAGCTAGAAGATAGTTGGCTGCATTGGAGACGGCAGCCCAAAGCAGGGCCACTGAGGGTCTGCAGGGGAGCAGGATCAAATAGCCAGCCTGGTACGGAAACATCAGCCGCCATTGAAGCCTTGGAGGCACGGCATACAGCGGCAACGGTTGAGCTCCATGAGAAAATAGGATCTTTGGAGGCGGCAAGACAGGAAGACCGCTACAAGGATTTGTCAATCCTTATACGGCATGGACATATCTCCTTAGAAGGGCATGACACCCAAGTTGGATACGGTGGTGGTGCTCCTGGGAACCAGCTAGCCACCGAAGTTCAGGGCTTTGAGGCGCATTGAGCGCATGGAAAAGGCTGGTAAACCGCTGGATTTGATTATCTTTCCATGGGATCCTACCCAGATGTTGAGCTACCCGCGAAAACTGAAGCTCCCTACTTTGGCTCTCTACAAAGGCTCGACCGATCCCCAAATTCATTTGGCGATGTTTGATCGAGAGATGTCTATCCTGAGCTCAATGATATGCAGAAGGCCAAGGTCTTCGCCCGATACCTAGATGAGATCCCTCAACGATGGTACCTAACTCAGAGGATGAACCAAGACCTATGAGGAGATATGCGAAGCTTTCCTGACTCACTTTGAGTATGCTAAAAATCTGGAAATCACCCGATCTGACCTTGCTAGCACGCCCAAACGGGGAGTGAGTCCATGTCCGATTTTATAACGGTGGAGGAGGAAGGCAGCAGGCATGCCTACAAGGATGGATGAGCAGGAACAATCCGCATTGTGTTGAGAACATGCAAAAGCAGTACAATGATGAATTAAAGTATAGTTACTTTCCAAGCTTTGACATGCTCATGGGCCAGGTAGGAGTTTTGGAGGAGAAGATCCACAGGGGAGACCTAAAGCTTGGATATTCTCGAGGAGCCGGAAGTAACTCAAAGTTCTCAAAATCCGAACCGGCGAAAGCTTCCTACCAACCACAGCTTATGCACAGAGCGCACCGCAGAGGTACGTGGACAGTACGAGGTGAATGCAGTCCAGCAGCCAAGGGAGCAAGGGAGGAACTATCGAGCGGTACCGCTCCCAGACCGGATTTCAGTCAACGAGAATTCACAGATATTGGTCGGCCATTGAGTCACGCTCTGAAAAAACTCCAGGAGCAGAACATCTTACAGCCTCTTCCGCCCCGACCAGGAGTCACCTGTTTGGGCAGGAACCCAAATCAGTTCTGTCTCTACCATCAGTTGCCAGGTCATGACACCGATCATTGCAGGGCCCTACAGATAAGATCCAAGACCTGTGACCAGGGCTTCAGTTCTCAGAGCGCGGAAATATCTTCGGGAATCCTATGCCAAAACACCATTAAGGATCGCTGTTGCTTTTCTCTTTTGTTGTTTTGTGTAGCATTTGTTTTGTCTCTTCTCTAGTCCTTAGCTAGTTGTTTCTCCTTTTAGATGGTACTCATTGTCGTTGTTACGACTTTTGATTATCAATAAAATTTCTTCTTTGTTCATGTTTCAACATTTATACTTCCGTTCATGTGCTAAAAGGAAAAGGAAAGAAAAGCTCTCTCTTTTAAAGCATGTCTACAAGCATATAAGAGTAAGAACCTTCATCTTTCACGAAACCCCCTGTACAAAACCGCCTACCCATCCACACATTTGCTCCCTCCCCCACGCCATCCCACATGTCGCAGCGTTCCGTCATTTCTACCATTTCAAACACAAAAAAAGCTGCCGCAAAAAAAAATAAATCACTCGCACCACTCACTTCCTTGTTTACCACCACACATGTAATCACCCCTCCACAAAAAACTGGGCATTCTAGGCTTATCAAAAAAGGAAACCCCGCGACGATACTGGGGGCAATCTGAGTTAAGGAGCGATAATGTTTATTTCTTTTGTTTAAATGCGCAAACAAGTCTCTGAGTGAACATTTCGCGAGAGTGCCTTGAGCGGTAAAACCAAGAGCGAAAGAGCGTGTCACTTTTACACGGCTCCAGAGAGGTCACATTCAAAAGTGAGGCAAACGGCATGACTCCGACCGAAGGAGATAATTTGTAAATTTACGCTTAACCTGTGAAAAGTAACAAAGAACGGATACACAACTATTAGGGATGACGAAGCATCTAGGTATAGCACACACAGCCAAAAGCCTGTGAACCCAGACATTAAACCCTAGGCACCCCCGCTGAGCTTTTCGTGATATCCTCTTTACAACACTCGAACTCCACAAACGAGCCCGCCAATGATGAATAATGACCCGGTGACCAAAGGAAGCAAGGAGCCCCGACTTCCGAACAACAACTTCACAAGTCCAAAGAAGCAAAACCGCTACCAGCATGACAAGCGATCCGCAAATGGTCCCAAAGTGACACAGGATCCAATGAGCTAACATTAAAAACAGCTCTCGAAGTTCAAAACCGGGAAACACAAGAACCCCGAAGGAAAGGAAATCCAAAGAAAGGCGAACCTGAAAAGTCTCGAAGAAATCCGAAATGGGAAAAAGAAGAAGATGCAAGGAACAATCCAAAAGTTCCAAGCCCCAAGTTCACAAGCGAAGTCATCAGAAGTAGCAAATGACTCCAAGGCAAAGAAGATAAGTCCGAGAGACGGTGCAAGTTGCAGCTTTGGTCACCCTTAAAGCTCCACATATCCTAACATTCCGCCATTATCCTATTGTCATCATCACACCCCATGGCCACGTTATAAGCTCAAAAGACTTCCGACCTAGTGGTTGTGATCCAATCACGTGAAAGTAACAGGTTGAACGCGTAAATCTAACAAATGTCAAATTCAACGGTTGAGATGTTTTTGACCAGAAGGAGAGCATGAGCGCAAGCACAAACATTTGAGTGTAGGATAGAAAGCACCACATAAAGATAAACCCTGACCTTGTAAGTACGAGACTTGTTTTGTGCGATTAATCAAAGAAAATACTGGGGGCAATCGATCGTTCCGATCGATTGCCATAAAATTCTGAAAGACTCGGATTGCCTTAAGGAGAAATACTGGGGGCAATTGTTGGTCCCAACAATTGCAACGAAGACACCGATTGAGTCCCAAAAATCCAAAACCCAAAGGGTCAAACCCTCTTCATATCACACAGGCCCGTCCTAAGCCCTACCTCCACATCAAAATTCTACAGGCCCGTCCTAAGCCCTACCTCCACATCAAATTCCCTCAGGCCCGTCCTAAGCCCTACCTCCACATCAAATTTCTACAGGCCCGTCCTAAGCCCTACCTCCACATCAAATTCCCTCAGGCCCGTCCTAAGCCCTACCTTCACACTCAAACGTCCACAGGCCCGTCTTGAGTCCCACCATTTCCAGGTTTGGCATAAACCCTAATCCTTCTACATCCGTTTAGACCCATTATACATTTTACTCACTTTCACTTAGATCCAACCCTTAGGCTCGTCATAAGACCTAGAACTACCTTTAGGCTCGTCATAAGACCTAGATCCAACCTTTAGGCTCGTCATAAGACCTAGAACCTCCCTTTAGGCTCGTCATAAGACCTAGTTGCATTCCCTTAGGCTCGTCATAAGACCTAGTTGCATTCCCTTAGGCTCGTCATAAGACCTAGAACCATCCTTTAGGCTCGTCATGAGACCTAGATCCAACCTTTAGGCTCGTCATAAGACCTAGAACCTCCCTTTAGGCTCGTCATAAGACCGAGGTCCTTTCCTTTAGGCTCGTAGTAAGACCTAGCATTACCTTTTAGCTTACCCACTCTCATTAAACACATTGCATTCATCTCATTTATATAGGCTCGTCATAAGACCTAGTTGCATTATCCAGGCGCGTCACAAGACCTGGCGACAGAAAGTTGGCGAGGTGATGGCAATAAATCCTCCTTTTGCGATGTCAACTTATTTTTGGGATCAACGAATGGTGGGCAAAGGCAATAAGTCCCCAGGGTTTTTACCAGGAGTTATCCCTGCACACCGGCTTGGGGGGCGATGGCAATAAGTCCACATTGGGTCCAGCCAGGAGCATCGACAGGGTTTCGGTCCCCCTGAAGCATCCGAGCATCATCAGCATCATCGGCATCATCAACATCATCGGCATATCATCAGCATCAGCATCATTTGCATCATTAGCATTTCAGCATTCTTGCATTTGCATCCAGTTTTCACACCCTAGGCAGTCAACGCCTTAGAATAGCTTGACATCATTTTCACCACTTTAGGTAGTCAGCGCCTTAGAATAGCTCGACAGCATATCATCATTTCAGGTAGTCAGCGCCTTAGAATAGCTCGACATCATTTTCATCATTTCAGGTAGTCAGCGCCTTAGAATAGCTCGACATCATTTTCATCATTTTAGGTAGTCAGCGCCTTAGAATAGCTCGACAATGCTTTGTATTTTAGGTAGTCAGCGCCTTAGAATAGCTCGACAATGCTTTGTATTTTAGGTAGTCAGCGCCTTAGAATAGCGACAATGCTTTGTATAGGTAGTCAGCGCCTTAGAATAGCTCGACAATGCTTTGTAGCTTAGGTAGTCAGCGCCTTAGAATAGCTCGACAATGTTTTGTAGCTTAGGTGGTCAGCGCCTCCGAATAGCTGGGCATCGTTAACCCGGTTTCACACAACGTGGAGGATTCTGTGGGGTCCAAAATTTTGGGGCACCACTCAAGCATCAACCAGACTTTTCACATTCGTTACAAAGTCCAGTTGACGGGGGCAATCTGTTATACCCAAAATTTTGACCCCCTGGTTAGGGTCTACGTGGTACCGGTGTTGTGAGAGGCATTTTAATCAAGCGGTGAGGGATCCCGGTCCGATCGGCACGTTCCATGGCACGGGGAGCAGCTTCGTCGCTTTCAGGGGCGTTTTGGTAATCTTTAAAGGCTCCTAAGACCTCTTGTAAGCTTTCTCTCTCCTCCAAAGGGTGCCCAATCAGCTCGAAATGCTTTGATATTTTAACCCATGATAGAGGATGACATTTTAAGCATAATGGCGTTGGAATTTTGATTTTTCGAATTTCCAATAATTTTCTAGCAATTTCTGATTGAATCTGACGAGAAATTCAATTTAAAAATGCTCCAGCATTTAAAAATTCGTTTCCACTCAGAAAATTCATAATATCCATTCTTGACATGTGGTTAAAATTTCATAGCAAAATCCTTTGGGAAGTTACTCAGTTAAAATATCGAAAAATCTTACTTTTACTAGATTCTCTTTATCTTTAAGGAAGTCTATATAAGGGGATAGGTTTTTGGATAAAATCAGAACCTCACACACTCAAGAACCCTAGAGAGTCAGAAAACACGGCCTCCTCTCTCTCTCTCACGTTTTCCAACACCCGGCCACCCAAAATACTGAAAATCCCCCGAAATCACCATCTAAACACGTTTTCCAATCCCCAAAGCACCAATAATCATCAAAACCTCACAAAAACACCTCTAAAACGTGAAGAACACAAGAACAACCAACAACCAGAAGCTTGGGTCGAAATCCTCTCGGGTCTGCCATCAACGGAGCACTCGACGAGTCCCGGTGTGAAGAAACGTTGTGAATCCGAAGGTAAAACAGGTAGAAACTCCACTTCCCTGATTCACCACGGTATTATCTGTCTTGCCTCAAAATTTGGGCTCAAACTAACCTTCGTAGGCTTCTGTATTGCTGTTATTTAAGCCTCTGTCAGATAACTTGTTTGCTAAGTTTTGCTTAATTCGAATTCAAATTGAAAACTTTCAATCACTAACGTCTTGTACATCTTTCAGGCTACACACCCATAAAATTTGAGCTCAAAACCCTCGGGAACCTTCTGAAAACCCCTGTCCGTGGGTGGTCCGTGACCTCGGACCTATGGTCCGGGACCTCGGACGCGTTGTCCGAGACCACGGACACCCACGGACGGCGGCGGGATTTTTAAAAATTCAAAATTTAGGTTTTTCTAATAATGTCCGGGCCCACGGACATCCTGTCCGTGGCCCCGGACTTTGCAAATTTTTGTTTTCCTTTAATTTCGACTTTTCTGTTATTTAGGTTAACTGGGGTCCGTGGTCTCGGACGTTTGGTCGTGGCTACGGACGGAAACAAAATTTGACCTAATTCTGCCTCGAAACCCTAGTTTAGGTAGCTTTCAATTTCACTTTAATTCTCTGTCAAAAAATGTTAAAAACAAAAAAAAACAGAAGCTCGCGCACTTAGGTTAAAACAACTCGTAATAAGCCGTAAGTAAACTAAGTAGAGGAAAAACGACCTAGGAGGGGTAATGAAAGTAATTGAACCCTAATTAAGTCGAATATCAAGCCCCGAACCCGAACTCTCCTTTCCTAATTTGATCTAGGTTAAAATTAGGTGGCGACTCATAATAGGTTCCAGTGAGCTAGCTTAGGTTTTAATAATTATTGTTTTATGACATAGTTATTAATCTTAGGCTATAAGTGGACCTAAAACCCAATCAGATCCCAATCAACTTAATCCACATAGGATAGGGTTTAAAATCGAGGCTCACAGTTTGTCAATTTAATTACTTAACACAACATATGTTACAAACTAGCTTATAAAAATCACTATTCACCAAAACAAGGCACTTAGAAGTGAAATTTTTGATTTCCCATTAATATAGCCACCCAAATGTGATACTATATAGTACACATATTAATTAAAGAGTAATGATGGACATTTAGCCATTCAAAACTCATTTACAAGACAATTTTTCGAAAATGTGCTTTAAAACTCCTTAAAGCACATTTTGTGTTTAAACTTGTTTTCAAGCTTGGTTTTCTTTGGTAATTGGTTTAATATGTTCATTAGTATATAAATGAGGTCTTGGTAAGTTCATTAGGTCTTAACCAAGTTTATCCCAAGCTTAGAGCACATTTTGGCTCTTATTGACTTTAAAGCTCATTTTGTGTTTTCTTTTGTTTAAATTTGTTTACTAATGTTTCTAAGACTCTTTTTAGTCTTAATACACCATATTTAGGTGTTTAAACAACATAACTAGGTTTGGGGTATTTCAAACCTTAAACTGTATTCCAATATTTCGTAAAGTATTTCTTTTACTATATCTTAGGATTCTAGCTCTTAAAATATTTAATTATGATAAGTGTTAATTAAATTAATTCCTTGTCTTACTAGATCTAAGTTACTACTTAATTCCCTTTTTATAAATGCAGAAAAATAAATATATATTTATTCCTTAGTTTAATTAAAATATTAACTCCCATATAGTAAATAAAATGTAGGATAATTAAATTCCTTAATTTATGTAAGTTCCTACTTAAGTAAGTACATATACATATATGTAAATAATTTCACCTCTCTTAAAAGCTAATACAAAAACATTTATAAACTTACTGTTATAAAATGTTAATTTAGTTCCCTTTATTTTCCCCAGCTTAAAAGTTAATTAACAAACCATACTTTAATTTTTGATTACATTAAAAACCTTATATAATAGGTTATTCTTATGAAAAACTCATAAACACAATTTTTAAAACCTTTTACCATTGCCCAAAAATTCCCAAATTTAATATACAGTGACTATAACATTTTATACATATTATAAAATTTTTATTTCATAAAAATATCATTTTAATTTAGCCAAATAATTCTAGAAAACCCGAAACGTGCAAAAATAATAACTTATGTCTAAAAACTCCAAAACCATAATAATTTACATCAAAATAAACTAGATTAAATAAGGAATCTATGGTTAAAATTTCATGTCAAAATACCTTCGGGAAGGTATTTAAACTAATTCAACAAGTTAGGGTTATTTACTGAAATTTATAGAAAACTTAATCTGAAACGTTTTAATCTCAGCCGTCCAAATCTCTTAACTAAGATCCGACGGATACTGAACGCCGAGTTCTTCCCCGATTTCCCCTTGATACCCGAGTACTAATTCGCGTTTTTCTCACAATCTACAGAACGAAATCGAGTGATTCTTGTTTCTATGGATTCGTAATCAAATTTCGGTTCTATTGGTACCGGTTTCCCCAATTATAATGCAGTATACACGAAATACGATTCTGGGTTCGAGTTAGGTCGAGTTTGAGGTTTACGAATTCGATTTCCACAATTCCTCTCAAAATAATGCATAATTGAACAAATTGTCACGTGGGTTTGGTCGACAATGAAGTATAGATTAGCAACAACGGAAGAATTTGAGGAAACACTCACCGGAATTGCAATATCGGAGGAGAATTCGAGAACGGATTCTGGAAAAACTCGAACTTCCGATCAGTTCGTGAAGCCAACTTCGAGGATCTATAAGTTATTGTACAGATCGATTTAGGATTTGTTAATTGGCTCAATAGAAAGATGAAACTTAGCTCTACACATTGGTAACTAGAACTAATCCTAACTCGCACCATACAGAAAGATATTGAAGTTACAAAACACGAGTTTACCTTTCTGTTTCGGTGTTATTTTATGTGCTGTTGAAACCGAAACTTTAAACCTCTATATCTCCCAACTGGTTACGAATCAGACTTGGGCATGAACACGAAAATTGTAGAGGGATTAGAGATCTTTACAACGAGCTAAAGAAATCGAATTTTGGTTGATTAACGAAGAAGTTATGATTGACGCAAGTTACCGGAAAACGAAGGGAATTCTGGAAACAGTTTCGCAAGGTGGCTACTTTGGCTCGATTTTCCGGTTGACTCAGAAGGATTTAGGGTTTGTATGAGTAATGGTTGGAAAGAGGAATTGTAGGAGAAGAGAATGGTGAAGACGGCATGGAAAAATATTGAGAGATGTAAAAGTTATAGCCGTCTAAAGTTAGGGCAAAGTAAGGGAAATCGGTTCCGAAAATCAGGGAAGAAATCGGCTAAGTGTGGGCGACCCATTACAGAGTGACACGTGGCATCTCTTAAAATTTTGATTCAAAACTTCAATCTAGCATAACTTTGGCTAGGATGATCCGTTTTTGACGTTCTTTTTATCGATCTTCATGGTTTTTCATAACCTATTTATTGGTATAGGTTTCATGGCCTGGTTTGACCATTCTCAAAAAGTCAACTCTAGCAAGGCTTAATAAGCTTTAAGGTTTCTAGAATTTTATATTAACTTTTATGTTTCAAAACAATGTTCCAACACTTCCTAAAATCTTTATAATATTTTTCGAGTGTTTAATAATTTTCCCAAGATTTATTGACTTATAAATCTTATTATTAAATTCATAATACTATATAATAATGTATAATAATTAGGGTTAAATAGGAGAAAACCCCTAAATAAATTTCACAACTCCATATAATAATTTAATATTCATTATTCCATATCATAATTTAATTTTTTAATAAAAGAAATCCCCTAAATTAATTTAAATTAATTTAGGGGTATTTCAATGAATGTAGGGTAAGAAGGATGGAAGGAGGTACTGATCAAGTAGCCAGACCTGCTACAACTGGGAATTTCAACAACCAAAACAACCGTGGCAACCAAGGTGGAGTACAGTTGAATAATCAAAATGGATAGAGGAATAATTATAATGGTCCAAGAGGTAACATCGGTGGACAAGGGAATAATCAGGGGAAGAAAATACAATATGGAAGTGGAGGTACTCAGGGAGGAGGTTATAAGAATCAGGGATATATCAACGTAATCAGCAAGACGAAGGCTGAATCTCAACAAGAAGGGGGCGTCATTACAGGTACTTTTCCAGTTCTTGGAACTAATGCTAAAGTATTATTTGATTCCGGTGCAACCTGTTCTTTTATATCCTCTGAGTTCTTGAAGAAAGTAGGAGTAGTCCCCGATATAGAAGTTGAAATTTCTGTTTCTACACCTACGGGAAGAGTGGTAGGATGTACTAGGAGGATCGAAGGAGTGAAAATAACCATAGAGGGTAGAGAATTTGAGATGGATATGATAGAGTTTGATTTGAAAGATTTTGATATAATCTTGGGGATGGATTGGTTGAGCAAGCACAAGGGGCGCATAGATTGTGAAAAACAAAAGATTATCTTATGTGGGAAGAAGGGGAAGAGAGTTTCATACACATGTGAAGGAGCTAAGCAAAGGGTAAAGGTCATACATGCCTTAAAGTTCTTAAAGGAGTTGCGAAAAGGAGAGCCAGTTTATATGTGTTATGTTCAAGAAGAAAAATCAGCGCTAGAACATAAGTCATCCGCACTTGAGGATCTTCCAGTAGTCAGGGAGTTTCCGGATGTTTTTCCCGAAGAAATTACCGGGCTTCCACCCGACCGTGAGATTGAGTTCACTATAGATTTGGTACCAGGAACAGCTCCAATTTCTAAGCATCCTTATAGGATGGCCCCGAATGAGATGAATGAGTTAAAGAAACAGTTGGAGGAACTTTTAGAGAAAGGTTATGTACGACCGAGTGCTTCTCCGTGGGGAGCCCTAGTATTGTTTGTAAGAAAGAAGGATGAAACTTTGCGTCTTTGCATTGATTACAGGGAATTAAATAACGTCACAATCAAGAATAAATATCCTCTACATAGGATTGATGACTTGTTCGACCAGCTACAAGGAGCTAAAGTATTTTCTAAGATCGATTTAAGATCGGGCTATCATCAGTTAAAGATAGCAGAGAAGGATATACCAAAGACAGCTTTTCGAACTAGGTATGGTCATTATGAGTATGTGGTTATGCCGTTTGGGCTAACAAATGCACCGGCAGTATTTATGGATTTAATGAATCGGATTTTCAGCCAATTCCTTGACAAGTTTGTAGTGGTATTTATTGATGACATATTGGTGTACTCAAAGGATGAGGAGCAACATGCTGATCATCTGCAGCAAGTTCTACAGGTTTTGAGGGAGAAGAAACTGTACGCCAAATTATCTAAGTGTGATTTTTTGCTCAAGGAAGTATCGTTTTTAGGACATGTGGTAACCGGAGATGGAATTTCGGTTGACCCGGCTAAAATTCAGGCTGTTAAGGATTGGCCTAGACCAACGAATGTTCGAGAAGTTTGAAGTTTTCTTGGGTTAGCTGGATACTATATGAAGTTTGTTCAAGATTTCGCTAAAATTGCGAGACGGCTCACGAATCTGATGAAAAAGGAAGTACGTTATAAGTGGGATGAAGATTGTGAAAAAGCTTTCCAGATTTTGAAGGAGAGGTTAACCATAGCACCAATTCTCATGTTGCCCTGTGACGCAAAAGGGTTCGAAGTATATAGTGATGTGTCTAAATATGGATTAGGGAGTGTGTTGATGCAGAATGGCAAGGTCATCGCCTATGCCTCTCGACAGTTGAAGAGCTATGAGACAAGGTACCCTACTCATGATTTGGAACTTGCAGCTATAGTTTTTGCCTTGAAAATTTGGAGGCATTATTTGTATGGAACTTCTTGTAAGATTTACACGGATCACAAAAGCTTGAAATATATTTTCACTCAAAAAGAGCTTAATATGAGGCAGAGGAGATGGTTGGAACTTATTAAGGATTATGATCTAGAGATCCTATTCCATGAAGGCAAAGCCAACGTGGTAGCAGACGCCTTAAGTCGAAAGAGGAGTCACGAGAGAGAAGCTAACTGGATATTACCCGATGAGTTGGTACAAGATTTCAAGAGGTTGAGCCTCGAGGTGGTAACAACGGGGGAGGTGGATAGAGAAATTTTGGCTAGTATGAACGCATTCCTCGACATTTACAAGGAAATTTTGCATCATCGGCAAGAGGATGAGAAACTACGGAAAATATAAAGGAAAGGGAAAAAGTGGAAAAAGGAGAAGCCCCAGATTTTAAGATTTATGACGATGGTAGTTTGAGGTTTCATGGGAGATGGTGTATACCAGATTCATGTGGCGATATTAAAAGGAAGTTGATGCAGGAAGCTCACAACTCTGCTTATTCCATACATCCAGGAGGAAACAAGTTGTATAAAGATTTGAAGAATAGTTTTTGGTGGCCAGGCATGAAAAAGGAGATAGCTGAACATGTGTCGAAGTGCTTAACATGTCAAAAGCTTAAATTTAAGCACAAGAAAGCTGGAGGCATGTTGCAACCATTCGATTTACCCATGTAAAAATGGGATTCGATATCTATGGACTTTATAATGGGATTACCACCGACCAGAGGAGGGATGGATCAGATTTGGGTGATTGTTGATCGATTGACTAAGACTACTAGATTGATTCCAATGAAAAGTACTTGATCTATGGAACAGCTGGTGGAAGCATATATTAAGAATGTGGTTAAATATCATGGAGTCCCAGTAGAGATTATTTCGGATAGAGATTCTAGGTTTGTCTCAAGATTTTGGCAGCAATTCCAAAAAGCCATGGGAACAAAATTGAGCCTCAGTACAGCTTACCACCCACAGACTGATGGGCAGACGGAGAGAACTATCCAAACTTTGGAAGATATGTTGCGGGCTTGTGTGATGGATTATCAAGGGTCATGGAGTGACAAGCTGCACTTGATTGAATTTTCTTATAACAACAGTTACCACTCAAGTATCCATATGGCCCCGTATGAAGCTTTATACGGTAGGAAGTTTCGTACTCCGTTATGTTGGAATGATACGCAGGAGGTGGTTATCGTAGGGCCTGAGTTAACAGAGGAGATGGCCCAGCAGGTTAGAAATATCCGGCAGAAGTTGAAAGCCGCACAAGATAGGCAAAAGTCTTACGCTAATTTTCATAGGAGGCCAGTAGAATTCAATGAGGGAGATAAGGTATTCCTGAAGGTTTCACACACTAAGAGTGTGGTACAGTTTGGCAAGAAAGGAAAACTTGCTCCTAAATATATCGGTCTGTATGAAGTATTGGAAAAGGTTAGGAATTTAGTTTATCGTTTAGCTTTGCCAATGAATTTGGAAAGGGTTCACAATGTGTTCCACGTATCACAATTGAAGTGATATGTTCCAGACGAGTCACATGTGTTGCAACCGAACGAAGTGGAAGTTGCACCCAATTTAACTTATGAGGAACACCCAATTAAAATTTTGGATCGTAAGACGAGGGAGACCCGAGGGAAGTCTGTAGATTTGGTTAAAGTTTTGTGGACTCATCATGGAGTTCAAGAAGCTACATGGGAACTAGAGAGCAAGATGAGAACTCAACACCCAAAACTCTTTGATTAAGGTTAGCAATTAAAGTTTCAGGAGAAACTTTCTTTTTAGGGGGGGAGAGTCGTATGGTAAGTGGTGAATGTCTATTAGTATCTGTGAATGTTTGTTGGTGTGTGAATGTCTATGTTTGATGGTGCGAGAAATGGTTGGTAATACTTGAATGTTATTTTGGGAGTTGTTTTCTTAATGATTTTATGTTGAATTTGTCAATGGTTTATATTGTGTGATGGATGGGATTGGTATGTCTGAGGTTTTGTGTGATGTGCTGAATCATTTGTGGTTGATAAAGCCACTTGAGAATTATTGTGTGGAGTACTATTTTAGTTTCTTGGAATGTATTGTTTTGAGCTTCGGGGACGAATCTTTGTTTAACGGGGGGAGGATGTAATACTCTAAATTTCTTAAACTGTGATTAGGACCCTACTTAGCTGTAAACCTTAGAAAACCCTAATTTCTAAGGATGGAGAAGGTTCTAATTAGTTGGAAGTGCATGGTGAACATTAGAAACTCTAGTTTCCCGGGAATCACCCGGTAAACCTTAGTTTCGCGGGATTCCTGAAATTCTCGAAAATTACTAAATTCCTCAGGAACTGAGAGTGATTATCAACATTAGGAAGAGTGTTAGATACTTTTGAGAGTTTTTAGAGGGAAGAAACAATCATATCTTTCTTCTTTTAATATAAGACAATCCAGTTACATTTTTCAGTATTTAGTGGTTTTGGGAAAACGAGGCTTCGGAAGGGCTCAGAAGTAACCCGAGGAAGTTCCTGAAACTTGATAGCCCATACTAGTATTAACATACCTACATATATAGTCTTAATACCCATGAAAAGCTCAATCCAAACATGGCCTAAGGTGGTGGCCGAAAATATCAAGGAAATGAGAGAAAATATCTCAATTACTATTTACAACTATTCACACCTCCTTACTATTTGTAATGATTATCAAAGCAAGTTTCTCCCTCCTTATCCATTCAAGGTCGGTTGGGTATGGATGGTTAGGATTAGTTTTGGAAACTTGGAACAAATCAATGGCTTAGGACAATTCTAGAACTAATGATTACAAATTTAAAGATAAGGATGAAATTTTAGTATAAAAGGGGGGTGGAGGTCGGCCATGGTAGGTGAGCAAGGTGGCCATTCTTCTTCATCTACCCTGCTTCTCCTAAGCTTGAAAACACCATTGGAGTCTAGGCAACAACACTCTTTCATTAGAAACACAAGTTTAAGGTGTTAATTAAGCAAAAATCAAGGAAAAGGGCAAGTTTAAGGAGTGGAAGCCAAACTCCAAGGTGGGCGACTTGGTTGGTGGGGATTTTGAGTTCAAGCAACCTATAATCAAGGTAGAAGAACACCAAAATGGCTAGGAGAGGACAGGTAACATCTATGCACATCACTTTCACCTTTAAAGCTTATTTTCTTTCTTAAGTCATTCTATTTGGTTACCTACGAATCCCATCTCCTATTTTCTTAACATTTTTACAGTAAACTAGGGATGCATAGTTAGTGAATATCCTAGAAAATCAAGTTAAAATAAAGTTGGGAAGTAGGAAAACTCTAAGGAACTTTGAAAATGGAGAAAATGAGCTTTAAGCTTTAGGAATTTTTTAGATGGGTTTCCGACATGGGTTTGAGCTGAAATTTTGAGGGTAGTCGTGAATAGTGCATATATGGTTATGGTTGAAAAATCAAGTCGAATGGAGATATTTAAGTCGGTTCGACATGGCAAGTAAGCTAAAAATGGGAAAATGTGCTTTACGCCTTTCTGAATGGTTAAATGGGTTCCCGAGTTGATCTTGAGCTGAAAGTTTGTGGATAAACTTTTGTTGTGGATCTAGGAGCATGGTTAAAATTTTAGGCTGAGACTCCTTTGGAAGTTATTTAAGTTGGTAAAGAGTTATTTTGGTCAAAAATGAGTTTTTAAGCTTTCTAAGGTGGTTTCTTGGAATTTGTCTAATTCTCTGATTTATTGAAGCTTAAATAGTGTTGTTATGATGTTATTAAGGTGATTTTCCAAGTGGGGAGCTTGATGTGAGAATTACTACTTGTGTTGCTTGTGCTTAAGCTAGTTTATGATATCTTACTCATGGTTTGTAAATGTTTTTAAGGATAACCTCTTGTGGTGTTGGTGGTGCTGGAAAGTATTGTGTGATGTTGATATAATGGTCATCCTAAGGCTATGCCTCTTGTGAGAGCCTTTAAGGCCGAGCCGATGTTCCGGCAACAATATAAGCTCCTACTAATGAATTGGAGCTGCCACTATGATCTACTCCTGTTGGGCAGAAGTTTTCAATAGGGGGTGTGCACACTTAAGGACATAGGGTGGGTGGTGGTGGTGGACTTCATTTGGAAGTATCTTGTATATGATATTAATTATCTCTTGATAATTATTGGTACAGGTAAATGGTGTGTGATCTTTCCTGATTTGTTATAATTGTTAATATTTACAGGAAACAAAGGTTTTTAAAGAGAAAATAAGTTTTTATGGGGTGTGGTAGTGTTACTCAGTTTTTACTGATTTTATTTGTTTGTGTTTTCCTGTGTATATGAATTCTGTGAATTCAGGGTAACTGGGATGGTCACCTTCTCTGCACTGAGGACGAGTCCACCGATACTTTCTATATTTTCATGTTTGTCACCTATCGTAGAAGTATTCAGCCTGGGGTCACTGAGATAGTGCTTGAGGAGTGGAACAAGAAGATATAGGGTTTTAGGCACCCGGAGAATGGCAGTAGTCAGTCCATCACCTATGAAGTTTCCACTGTTTATGAGTACATGGAAGTAGTCCCATGCTAAGATGCTAGCGATGTAATAGCCTTTTGATACCCTTTTACTTTTGGTGTAATATAGGAGTAGGAGCTAACTTAGTGGTTGGCTGGAAAGGGGTCTTTTGGTACTAAGGTGTAAAGTGACGAGTTGGTTGTGTCACTCTTTTGGTAGTAGAAAAGCGTTGTAAGATAGCTAATGTAGGGGTGGTGGTGGTAAGTAGCCTTACACTTACTAGTCTTTAGTAAGTGTGGCGGTAACCCCCGGGGATAGTATTAGGGGACCTTATGTAAAAAGAACTGACGCATGTATAATGCAAGCTAATGATGTTATTTTGGTTATGGCATGTCTTGAAAAAAAAAGACGGTTAATTATTAGGTGGTGGTAAACCGGGGCGTTACACTCTCACACTTGTTTATACTTCCAATGTCCTTTAAAATTCACCAAACAAGGCCTAATCATCATTTAAAACCATCCCAAATCAATTCCCCATCATAACAACACTTAAAAACACTTTTTGGACAATTTTTAGACTGGTCCGGGTTTGTGTCCAGGGTTACAAACCTGGACCAACCCCAGAAATAACATTTTGTGTAGTTTTTGCCTTGGTCTGGGTTTATGTACTTGGATACAAACCCAGACCACATGCTGGGATGTGTTTCTGGCACGTTTTTGATGTGGTCCGGGTTTGTGTACTTGTTTACAAACCCGGACCATGTCTGTAGGTGTTTAAATTGATAATTTTTGACCTCCTTTCAACCCCTAATTCATTCGTAACCATTCTTTAATCTTTCCACATGTTTTCTACATATTTTAAACACCTTAAAAACACTTAAAACCTCCTCAAATCATTGATCAAACTTTCACCCAACTCTTGCTTAATTCAACAATTCAACACTCTCATTTGTCATTCTCTGCACTCTATGCACATCAGTGCATTCACAAAACAATCCCATGACAGCTTTAACCTTCTCCTTACCATTTGACCATAGCTCATTCATTCCTAAGCAATTGCACTTCTAATACCTAAGTTCATTCACTAGTTTCACAAGCTACACACTCAAGTTCTTTCCTAGAATTTTAAACCACCAAAAACATCAAATTTTGCTACAGATTTTGCACAACTTCTTATCCTCCTTCAACCAACACTTCAAGGTGTTTAATTAACTCAAAGAAATTCCTTTCCACTCTTAGATAGCCTTAGGCCCTCCAAACTCATAACAATTCCTAATTCACTTAGATTTCTACGGAAAATTCGTCATAACTTCGTTACTATACTAACACATCCCAAATTCATCATCTTCATCACCTAAAGCAAAACCATTCACAATTCAAACTAACCAAACCCTTAGTGGGTTCTAACAGCACACAACCTCATTCACAACTCAACAATCTCAACATAATATAAATTCTTGCATTACTTGGCTTCAAGGCCCTTATCTCAAGCATTACTTCACAATGCATAAACATAACTAACATTTCTTCTCAACTCAATCAAACACTCTTCCAACACAAATTTTGGTTCATTCAATTATTTCCCAGCCCAAATTTTAAAGCAATTGGAGTATACATTAAGGTTGATTATTTACCTAAAATTCATAGATTTCTCTTTTCTCCTCTTCCTTCTCTTCTCTTGATTTTCGGCCATGTCATTGTCATTGCCCACACTCTAGACCAACATTCAATAAGGAATGGGCTAAGTAAAATCACTTAGACACATTAATTAAGCTAGCACAAGGAAAGGTGCTAAACACTAATTAAGGGATTACCTTTTTAAACCCTAGAATTATTTTTCAACCATGAATCAAAGGAGGTTTTCATCCCACCATTGGACACTTGAATCCATGCTCCAAAACAAGAATAAGGCAAGGCATTAGGAGGGCAAAATCGGCTAGGTCAAAGATGGAGATAAAAATGAGTTTTTCTTTTAGCTTTTTGTACCTAGGATGAAAGGGGAAGCAACCTAGCTCCTTGAAATGGGATTTTATCTTCAAATGGGTAACACCCATGGAAGTCAACTTCATCATTAAGGGATTTTTAAAAGATAGAAGTGATCTCCAACGTGAGGGGAGCAATAATATGTGGTTAGTTTTTTATTTTGAGCATAGATGAAGCTTGGGCAAGCAAGGGAAGATGAGGAAGGAGGGAAGCCATGGGGTCTGTAAAATCGCCAGGAAGAGGAAAGAAAACAGAGAGAGAGGTCTGAAGGAAGAAGAGAAAAAAACGTGAGAAGAGAGAAATGGAAGAGAGAAAAGGTGATTTGTATCTTTTTGTTACTTTTTGAATAAAGTAACTTAAATGTGTGTGTGAGGGGAATGAAAAAACGTGTACACACTTAGAGCAAGAGATTTTATATTTTTATTTTACAAGGGAGGGGGAGTATTTTACTCTTATTACAATTTACACCCCATAAGTTCCCATTTTTACACTATTCACTAATTCGGGCCCATTTTCCGGATTTTTCTTGTTTCTTTAATTTTAATGGTTCTTAAGCTCCCATTAATGTTTAATTATATTTATATAATCAACTATAATTTTTACGGGGTCGTTTGACTATTTAAAGTCGCGTTTTCAGGTTTTCTCGAAATACATGCTTTAAGACTTCGTTAGCGTTTTAATGCATTATTTGGATCCGTTTTCTTCGGGAATTTTTTCCCACATGTTCTTAGAGTGTAATTAGGGTATAATAATATATTTATAACCCTATTGAAGTTTATATACCTCCTAAGACAATTAAATACACATTTTTACGTTTTGTGACTTTTACGCGTTTTCCTTTTTCTTTTGGTTTTACTTTCTTCACCAATGATCTTAAGGACTTAATTAGCCTTAGAAAATCATAATTACACAATTAATTAACACATAAAGGTTTGGGGTATTTCAGCCCCTGAACTCGATCTCTACCTTTCCTAATTTACCCTAGGTTAAAATTAGGTGCCGACTCATAATAAGTTCCAGTGAGCTAACTTAGGTTTTAATAATTAGTATTGAGTGACATCGTTATTAAACTTAGGTTATAAGTGGACCTAAAACCCGATCAGATCCTAATCAACTTTAATCAACATAGGATAAGGGTTTAAAAATCGAGGCTCACAAGTCCTAGTTTCTTGAGTTGCCAATGCCTCATAAAACACGTTTTATAGCAATTGGATTCATGATGATCAGGTTGTCTGCATAAGCTGCAGACATCTCTATGACTGGTCTCTGACTGGTGTCCGACCTGTCATTTGCTTCTCCTCATGGGTGTCTTAGAAACAGCATCTATCTTAGAATATATTTTTTTATGGTAGCTAGTTCCTTCCGTTTTGCGTTAAGCGCAACAATAAATTCATCGATTTCAGGTTGTTTCTCATGCTTTAATTTTTCATGAACGGGGAGAGTTTAACTATAATCACTTTGTAATTTCATGAGTGCCCTCATGAGATTATCTACCTTGCTTTTATCCGAGGTTTTCCTCAATTTTTCATTTTCTTCCAAAAGTTCATCGTTTTCAGTTTCTAATGCCTCTAGGTGATCAACTAATGTAAGAGAAAACTTTCTAAGTCCTAGAAGTTTAGCCTTTTCAATTCTTCTTCTAAGTTTATAATAGTTTACCTTATGTTGTTCTTCTTCTTCTTCTGATTCTGAGACATCATTTTTTTGTGCCATCAAGCACACTTCTTCAAGGCATAGGTGAGCCTTCTCATCTTCTGAGATGTCGCTGTCTAAGGTTTGATTGTCATCACTCCGTTCAGAATCTCCCCAAGCGGCAACGAAGGCTTCCTTCTTTGGTCCTTTGTTGAATGATCGTCGGACAGGCCTCTTGACCCTGTCATTGTCCTCTTGGGATCGTTGAGGACAGTCTTTGATATGATGTCCGCGTTTTGAACACCTAAAACACTTGTCATTATTTTTCTTTTGATCATCCGACTCCTTGGACTCCTTGTCTTTCCTCATTTTATTTCTTATGAACTTTCGAACGTACCTCTTAGCATGAAGGACCATCTCATCATTGTCTTCTCCTGACTCGGATCTTTCATTTTTAGCTACTTGAAGGGCTATGCCTTTGCCTCTATCTCTTGGTGAGCTTTCTGAATTCCTGTGTTGTAGTTTTAACTCAAAAGCCATTAGAGATCCTAGCATGTCTGCCAGAGACATCTTGGAAAGATCATGTACTTCTTTTATGGCATTAACTTTGCTGTCAAAGGAGGTAGGAAGAGATCTGAGGAACTTCCAAATTTGATCCTCATTAGAGATGGTTCTTCCAAGCACCAACATTTCGTTGATCAGCGTAGTGACCTTGTATGCATTTCAAACATGCTCTCCTTTTCCTCCTTCTTGAATAGCTCCCAATGTGTGAGTAGCAACTCAATGCGAGTCTTTTTTATCTCATCATTCCCTTCATAAGTGACCTCAAGAGTTTTCCAAATCTCTTGAGTTGTTTTAGCTAAAGAAATCTTGGAGTATTGCTCAGGTAGTAGTGCACAGTGAAGTATTCTTACGGCTGGAGCGTTGAATACCAGCTTCTTGATTTGATCATCCGTCTTGCTGTTGATAGATATGTCTTGTCCTTAAGTATTCTAGAAGGTGTACTCTCCATGTGTTATCACCCTCCACATCCTTGGATCATCACACTTGATATGAAACCCCATCTTATTCTTCCAGTGAGTGTAGTTGTCTCCATTGAAGAGTGGTGGTCGATTTGGTGCATAACCTTCTTCTACTGCTAGAATGCTCGCATGGAACATCTTCATCGTCTTCCAAAGCAGTTAGTTTTCTAGAAGAGACCCGCACTGATACCAATTGAAACCAGCAAGTGCACATGATGTGTCCCCGACGTGTCGTGGACGTATCGTGGGCTTCTAATAAGACTTGATATTTAGGAATGGACGCGAGATAAACTTAAACTGGAAAACCCATTTCGATTGAGAATTTACACACATGAAATTCACTCAATCTCCCTTGCCCCACACATAGACTCCCGGGACAGTTTCGACTTTACCCATAAAGTCCTTAACCCTCTCCTGACTATCACCGTATGGTTCACCGACCGTTCCCCGACATGTCGTCCTATCAAATACCCAATGTATTGATACTCTAACCCATTCCTATCTAGCTCACCAACTCTCTAGCACTTACACACACTCCTGAGTCTGATCCACACTAATTGCCCAGATTATCTCTATCTTTTCTCTCGTACAGGCTTACTTACATATGGAATAAATGCAAGTATATATACACGGTTGTTAGGATGTAACTACCGTCCTATTAATCCCTAGACTTCTAGGAGTTGACTACAGCTTCGATTATTCACATAACAGCCACACTAGACTTGTAGAGATTCTTACACTTGATCTGGAGGCGTGGACTATGTGTCGTCTCATGGTTAATCAAGTTGGCGACAGCCCTCTTGATAGGTTGATCACCACTTGTGTGCCTTACTTGCCTGATTCTGTTTGGCTCATTAAATGCTCATAAATGCCCTCTTCTGAATTCATTACGGCTATGTAATGATGTTCATTTATACCCTTGTTATCTTGTGCATTAATGAACTTCTCTTTTTGTCGTGAGCTTGTCGTGAACAAGTTGCTTATGTGGATGTATGTGTTTTTATCTAAATGTGTCGATCCTTTGCTGTCTTTTGTCTTTGTTTTTCATCTTTATGCATGAGAGATATTTTCGTGCGGTGTCTGACTGGCTGTCTGTGCTAGAAGTCCTACGGAGCTCTAGCAGACAGGTGCCCGACTAGTTGTGCACATGTCGTGGATTGAGCGCGCTTGCAACCTTGCATGCTAAGCCACTCATTTACCTGCCTATCTGAATCATGAATCTTGACATACGCATTAGATAGACAACACAAGGTTTGTTATCATCTAAACTAAAGGATCTTGTCTTAACAGAAGGTATTCTCTATGTTTTGGTGGTGATTTGGCTGGCGTTTGATGATTACAATGGTGTTGGGAATTGAAAAACGTGTGGAAGTGTGGATTTCGAAAGAATTTCAAAAGAATTTCGGTATAGTTTTGGTGTTTGGAAGTACAAAACGTGAGAGGCTGGCTATAGAAGAAAGTTCTGATTGCCTAGGGTTCTTGGAGCTCTAGTTTGATCAAGGGATAAGGTTCCTTAAGTGGGCCTCACTAAAGATAGAAAAAATCCGGTAAAGACCGAGATTTGTCGGTGTTTTAGCTCAAAGGCTTCCAAACGGAATTTGACTATGAAATTTTAACCATGTGTAAAGGATGATATTTCCGATTTTTCCAAGGTGAAATCGAATTTTTTGGATATTGGAATATTTTTTCAGATTGAATCAGAAATTACTAGAAAATTATTGGAAATTCAGAAAATCAAAATTCCAAAGCCATTATGCTAAAAATGTCATCCTCTATCATGGGTTAAAAGTTCAAAGCATTTTGAGTTGTTTTAAGCCATTTTGGAAGGAGAGAGAAAGCTTTATGGGGCTTAGGATCCCTGAAAATTTACGAAAATGCCCCTGAAGATGACTAAGCTGTCCTTAGCACTCCGGAATGTGTTGATCAAACTAGAAATCCTTGCTACTTGACCAAACTACCTTTCTAGTACCTGCCCCTTAAGGGATTTTCTTCCGGGGGTTTAAAATTTTAGGTATAACACCGCTATAAGACCGGGGCAGGTGCCAAAATCGTAGTTCAAACTCCAGATGGGCAAAATCTCAATTATGTGTTCCAGATAGAATTTAAAGTAACAAACAATGAAGCAGAGTATGAGGCTCTCATTCAAGGGCTGGAGGTCGCCACTACCTTAGGGGCAACAGGTTTTCTAGAAATAATAGACAACAAGCATGCTTTATGATCTTTTGTTTTCCTTTTTTTAAAAAAAAGGGAACCTCATTACCTCATGATTAATGCAGAGTTAGAGGTATACTCAGATTCAATGCTGGTCGCCCGACAAAATAATAATGTCTACGAGGTCAAGGAAGATAAGCTTTGGAAGTACCTCCTTAAGGTTCAAGAACTAAAGGCAAACTTTCAAAGATGTGAGTGCAAACGGTTATTTTTGATATATTAAAAAGTACGAAATTAATCCTAGAAATTAATAAATAAAATAAACCTACGGGTTGCAAAATAATTCTCGGTCATAGCAGTAAAGTAATATGAGCAACCGGGGTATCGAACCAGGGGACTAAGAAAGTAAATCTAATCGTAGAAAGCTGTAAATTAGGGGAAATTGTTGATCAATAAAATTAAGAACAAGTAAAGAGTGACTGATAAAAATGTAACGAAAGCGGAACTCTGGGTTCAGATGGTCTTCCCTAGTTAAGTCATGCAATTCTATTACCAGTTGATTGGGGATTAGGGTTCGGCTAATTCTAACAAGTTTCTAAAAAACTAAATCCTAGCCAATTAGAACTCCACTGTGTAGGACACGACAGATTAAATCATAAACCTATCACTACTAACGCGGAGGGATTAAGCATATGAATTTAAATTGCATCTGAAGGCTAACTCATAAATCAGATTAAGCTATCCACAGATTAACAGATTATAACGACCTAGCTATCAATCACAGATCAGATCTTGACAACTTTCGCAAAGCTAAAAGTAAAGTTGTAAATTTTATTGATAGCGCAAACAAGATTTATAATCTGAAACAAACCCAAGTTTAATCCCATATCGACTGATAATAAAACTACAAAACCTAACTATATACAACCACCATTCCCCAAAGATTATTCCCTTAGCCAAGCATAGCAACAGAAGAAATAACAAGAGAAGAAGGTGTAGAAATCATCTCTATGTTAATCTGAAGATTTGCAAAGAGTCGGGTTGAATAGACAGAAGAAATTGGAGCAGAAATTCTCCTCTTGTGTAGAAGAAGGCTTCACGGCCGCTCTTGAGTCTCCAAAAGGTCTCGCCTCTCTCTTCTGAAATGTGAATCGTGAATTGTGGATGAGTGGATGAGCGGATCTTAAAATGAGTGTCCCCCTTTCTCTGTCAAAGTCTTCCTTATTTATAAGTCTAATTGAAGACTCTTTGTTTGCTCCTTGATGACTCATTTTAATTTCCTTCTGTTTTGCGAAGTAAATGAGGCCCTTCAGTTAATTCAGAATTTAAGTTACTCTCTTCAATTTACTTCTGTCATCTATAAGTTATGGAAAACTCTAGAGTTACTATCTTCAACTAACTCCCTTCATCAATAACCTTTGGAGCTTCCTGCACGTAAATATGAATTATTGTAAGCATTTAAATTATTTACCTCCTTCACAAAATACCAAATTCCCATAAATCCACCCTAAGTCATTTAAACTTCAAAATAACTTATTTTCTAACAGTTTCTTTTATATATAGGTATGGACTTCAATTAAATACAAAATCCTGGGAAATGGTAATAAAGACAAGGGGTTTCGGCAGTAAAATTTACATAAAATTACAGCATATCAGTGAGCTAAAGCATCTTCCTCGAACAAAGAATGTTGAGGCGGACACATTGGCCAAATTGGCAAGAATGGCTAAAAGGGTACCCAGCAAGGTATGGCTGGAGGTGAAAACCATCTCAAGCCTCGATAAGGCTCATGTATTCACCATAGAGTCAAACAGTAACACCCCTACCGGTAATCACACCATTACTCATAACCCGTCTCCATTATCAATACACAAGCAGCAGAAATTCTAATACGACCGAGGGTGAAACAATGTCGTTAGCCACCCACGTGACTAACAAGGCAAATTCCAAACAATCAATACAACACAATATCGGTCTGATGGGTCTTTACCAAGTACACTATACAAAATGATTCATTCCATTCCCTTATCAATTCTCGAACCAATACAACCTTCAATCCCATGATATACAATACAATCTCCATTTAATACTATACCGAGTATCTACAGCTCCCAACATTATTAATGACCTTTCGGTCTTACATTACCATAATACAACGATACAAATATTTAACAACTACCCATGCTTAATCACAACCCCGTCCTACTCTCGAACGGTGATCGGCTTCATTGTACCTGCAAAATAAAAACAGCGCCCTAAGGGGCTCAGCAAAATTGCTGCATATGACTTCCGCATACCCCGCGTACTAGCGAGGGTACACCGACTATTTGGTCAAGAGCATGCGGTTCAATTTAGTTCAAACAGCATGCAATACAACAATACATCATATATGTACATTCACACAACACCCCACATTCAATCCAGGAATACAATCCACACAAACATCACATCCAGCTCGGTATATTCAACTACCTTATTCTTAGACCTTGAGAGACCGTATCTCAAGTGGGTTTCATTCTCGTTAATCACCAACTTTCATCCCAACCGGGTAGTTCACTTGTCTCCTTGATCTTTAGACACTCTCGATCCTGATCTAGTTTTCTTAATTATTCTACTCTTGAATAATTTTGGGTTAAGCCTCAAAGGCCTCCGGGCAGAGACATATATAGGTCTCACCACCGGGCTTTTATAATCTCAAGACGGAATTAGAAACATTCTCTCATGTTCCCTCTTCCTATCCCATAATACCCAGCTTACCTCTTTAGACGGGTAAGCTCTGCCAGTCTTACTCCAGTCGGGCACCACTATGTGGCACACGGCCCCGCAGGCACCACTATGTGGCACACGGCCCGGTAACAAGGGAGTTCGACCACGGATTCGGAAACATACGCTCTGTTGCTTCCTCTTCTTTGCACGCGTGACTCACAATCCCCCCTAACCCAACTCTCGGGTTAGTAACAATAGGTACTCATATATAAATATATATATAGATATCAGTCAGCCGCATCTCTCTCGATGCTATTATACAACTTAGGAGATTTTCATATTTCGTCGTATCCACCGATTTAAGGGTCGCCCCTACACTTCCATTACGTAGGAACTATGTTCGTTTTCTAACATTGAGTTGCATCCTTGCATAGGAGGCTGACTATTGATATTAAGGACGTTCTCTAGTCTCATGTTTCACTTGTTCTCATTTCGAGTAAATTCTTAAGTTTGATTTATCGTTGTCCATTTATCGATGGTTTTCGTGTGCTACCTCGTTTTCATTATTTCACAACACGACTTGTTCTTCGAGTCTCTAATCAATCAAGACTCAACTATGAGTCGCACTACCATACACAATCAAAATTCAAGCAATTCATTCACCATTCACATTTCATGAATTATACAAACTTCAGTTCAATTCGTAATCCATCAAGCAACAGTACATCACAAGCATAAGCAAGTGCAAACATTCCGATTCGTGCATTTATCTTGTTAGGTGATCACACAATCAAACAAGCACACAAACCGGGGTAACCAAGTTAGGATACAGAGCATGAGGAAATCATACCGTTCACCGTCGTACTCGAACTCCGACTTCCTTCGGGGTTCAACTATCCAAGTCATATACATACATAGGGTTGTATGGTCAATAATCTATTATTGATCCAACCTATCCTTACTTTACTACTTCCTTTACATACTTACTAGTTCTTTACTTTCCATACTTTATTTAAAATCATTCTTTACTCATTACTTCTTGAACTTATTTTCCTACTTATATACTTACTTTATCACCATTTAATGTTTTTTAATGGTGTATTACCAAGGTCCCATATACATATATACATATATGATTACCCCTTTTTTTTGGGGGTTCGACCGACACAACCCCTTGGGTCGGTCCATTCCAGTAACTTTTCCGTCCTCCAAGTTTTACCCGACCGACCCACGGCCCTCTGGGTCGGTCCATTCCAGAAAGTTTCATTCCACTAGTTTATGCCCTGACCGACCCACGACCGACTCACCCGTCTGGGTCGGTCGAAGTCAGAAAGTTCGTTCCAGTGATTTTAAGCCCCGACCGACCCACGACCGATCCAACCTGCTGGGTCGGTCGGTGGCAGAACTTGCCTACTGAATCTATTTTCACTTCGTTTTCTTACTCATTTCTTCCCCAATCTTCCTACATACATCCTAATTTTAGTACTAATTAGACCTCCTAAAATACCTTAGTTCATCCATTAAATCACTACCAAATTCACTTCCCATCCTTATATAGATTTACACAATCTTCCTCATTTCCATTCCAGCACTTATTTCAGTATTTGTTCCTTCTTGCTACAGATTTTTTGTTCTAACCTTTACCATTCAATACTCCGTCTACCAATGCCTCTCCTAGCATCCTAAATCCATTACTTTACATCCTAGACATATGCACTACCTATACCCAAGTCAAATCTCCACTTTCAAGGTTACCAACACTAACCCTTTACCTTGTTTTTCCAATGCATTTCACATGCTATTTGCTACAGATTTTTATACCCTTTAATTCCCATACTACAACTACCACTCCATGGTTACTAAACTCCTCTTGCTCCTCCTCTTCTCAAATTCGGTCAAGTGGGGATGGAGTTGCCAAACTCCATCCCAACATTCAAGAAGCACAAAGATGCATTCAATTACTCATCTAAACCCTTAAGAAATTCTAATTCAATTAAAGGGCTTAGAACACAAGGTTAGGGTTTACCTTTTGGAGCTTTTTAAGAGGGGTTTTCACCCATGAATCAAAAGGGGAAACTCCACCACCATTGGAGGGTTGAATTAAAGCTCAAAATCAAAAATAAAAAAAGGTGTGAGAGAGAGCAAAATTGGCCAGCTCTACAAGATGGAGAAAGAATGAGTTTTTCATGAATCTTTTTACCTTAGGAGAGAGAGAAGACTCCAAGCTACCCATTGATGCTATTTTCTCTTCAAATGGGGAAAACCCATATGGATGAAGTTCATCCTTTTCAAATTTTGAAAAGAGGGAATGATAGAGGGTGATGAGAGGAAGAAGAATATGTAATTATTTTTGTGATTGGAGCTTTAATGGAGCTTGGGCATGAGCTAGAAGGTGAAGTAGCCATGGGATGTGAGGAAGAAAATCGGCTGCCATGGGGAAGAAGAAGAGAACGGCTGGGAAGAAAGAGGAGAGGAAAGAGAGGGGAAAAAGAGAAATGAGGGAGGAGAGAGAGTATTCTACTTTTTGTACTTTTTTTCCTTTCTTTCATTTTCTTTTCTTTCTTTCTTTGATAGTTTAGTGTGTGAATGTGTGAGGGCTACTTAATGTTATAAAAAACTGGCCCCACATATATATATAAGCTGGAGCGTTTTTCGTCTTTTACAGAAAACGCTCGTTATTTTACCCGGTTTAGCACTATTCACTAACCGGGCCCGTTTTCCGGAATTTTCTTGTTTAATTAATTTTAATGGTTATTATACTCCCATTAATGTTTATTTATAGTTATTTAATGAACTATAATTTTTACGGGTTCATTTGACCACTTAAAGTCATGTTTTCGGGTTTTCTCGAAAAACGTGCGCTAAAGCTTTATTAGTGTTCTTAATACATTATTTGGATCCGTTTTATTCGGGAATTGTTTTTCACATATTACTTAGGCTTTATTAAGCCCTTCAAATCCATTTAATACTCTTGTCGAGGTCACATTCCTCTTATGGTCACTTAACGCTCAATTTAGCTTTCCGCTTTTTAAGCGTTTTTCTTATTTCTTTTGGATTTATTCTTTTTACCAAAATTCATTAGGCACTAATAGGCCCTCAATATCGTATTAGAGTAATTTAATCACCCTAATTAAGTTCGGGGTATTTCACAAACACCCCGACAAGGTCTTGGATGACCCTGATCATTGAGTACATCCTCAAAGGAAAATTGCCGGAAAATGAGGAGGCAAAAACAATAAAAAGGAGAGCCGCGCCATTTTTCCTAGAAGATGACCAACTCTATAGGCGATCCGTTGCAAGACCAGCACTTTAGTGCGTTACTATGGAAGAAGGGGCGAAACTCATAAAAGAAATACACGAGGGAGTCTATGGAAACCACCAAGGAGAAAGGGCCATGGCTCATAAAATTTTGAGGCTGGGATAGTTTTGGCCAATGATGAAAGAACATTGTAAGGAATACATAGAAAAATGCACCAAGTGTCAAGAACATGGGAACAAGATACACAGTCCCCCGGCTGAACAGAAGGCCATCCTCTCACCTATCCCTTTCACCATGTGGGGATTAGATATTGTTGGACTTTTCCCGGAAGTATCCCCCGGGAGATTCAAGTTCACATACGTGCCATTGACTACTTTACAAAGTGGGTAGAAGCAATGCCTACTGTGTCCATCACAGCCAAAAAGTCACAGGACTTCATTTGGAAGTATGTGGTGTGTAGATTTGGCATACCAAAAGTAATAATAACTGATAATGGAACTCAGTTCAATTGTGACGGCTTCCGGACATTATGCGAAGATTGGAAAATTGATTTAAGAATTGCGTCTGTAGCTCACCCTCAAGCCAATGGACAAGTTGAAAATGTGAATGGCCAGCTAGTCAGGGCTTTAAAAATGAAACTGGATGATAAAAAGGGAAATAGGCAGAGCTCCTCCCTCAGGTCCTCTCAGCGTATCGAACAACTGAAAAATGTCCGACAAGGAAAACACCTTATAGGTTAACCTATGGCCTGGAAGCAATCATCCCGGCCAAAGTCATAGTTCCATCAATACGGTGGGAATCATACGATGAACGGTATAACAACGAGGGGATTCAAGATCACCTAGATTTACTCGAAGAGACAAGAATTGCGGCAGAAGTAAAAATGAAAAATGACAAATCCAAGATAGAACGATACTTCAACCGAAGAATAAAGGAACGGAGTTTTATTCTGGGAGAACTGGTCCTCCGAGAAGTCAAACAGCCAAAGAAGCTTGAACCTCAATGGGAAGGTCTATTCATTATACGTCAACGGACCGGATGAGCTTCATACCGCTTGAAGAATAATGAGGGATATGAGTTGCCACATTCTTGGCACGCTGAATGTCTAAAGAAATTTTATGTGTAAAGGTACCATGATCTACTCAATAAGAGGAAAAATACTTTTCTTAGATGAAAGAGAGAAACATCCAGCCAACGCGCCTCAGGCAATCATGCCTTGAAAGAAACACCCGGCCAACGCGTCGCAGGCTATCATGCCGTGAAAGAAACATTCTGCCAACATGCCGCAGGCTATCATGCCTTGAAAGAAACATCCGGCCAACGTGCCGCAGGCTATCATGCCTTGGAAGAAACACCCGGCCAACGTGCCGCAGGCTATCGTGCCTTGAAACAAACATCCGTCCAACGCACCGCAGGCTATCATGCCTTGAAAGAAACACTTGGCCAACGTGCCGCAGGCTATCATGCCTTGAAAGAAACATCCAGCCAACGCACCGTAGACTATCATGCCTTGAAAGAAACATCCGGCCAACGTGCCGCAGGCTATCATGCCTTGAAAGTAACACCTGGCCAACGTGCCACAGGCTAGCACGCCTCGAAAGAAAGCAACATCCGGCCAAAGCGCACCTACGGGCTATTATGCCTTGAAAAACAGATCCGGCCAATAAGCCACGCCTAAAAAATAAAAAATAACAATGATCGGAATCGTCGCAACCGGTCATTATTCTTGGATAAAAAATACAAGTCATCTGAAAACCAGTCACTCCGGGTAAATCCAATAACAAAAATATTTTTTCTAAAATAAATAAAAGCACAGATAAGAACAACAAGAATGATTATTGAAAACAACCCCCTTTCATTGCAAAAGTAACATTACAAAGGGTACAAAACAAACAAAAATCTGTTACACAAACCTAAAACGGGTATCATCTTAAGGAAAACCAAAAATCCAAAGTTTTTGAGAAAAATCTAACAAAGTTCCTATACATATTTCATGACAGGTCAAGCCTCTTTAAACTCCTTCTTTGCAGCCCGGCTCCTTCGTGGATGACCCTTTTGCAGGGTTAGAGACATTTTCTGAAGACTTAGACTTTTCAGCAAGGTGATGACGACCTCCACCGCCTGGGGTGTAACACTCTCTGGCGGCAAGAAGGAAGCTTGACCGAGCGCAAAGCACGTCTCCCCTGGGAGACGGCCAAACTTCTCAAACTCCTCAAAAAGCCGGTCTTCTTGGCAATCTCTTGGAACTCTAGCTCGTTGTATAAGATATCATCCAAAACATCTCCCCTTTTCAAAAAATACTTGGAGATAGCGTGACGACATACGTTGGATATTTTCCGGCATTGAAACGCAAAGGTTTATTTCAGGTGAGAAATTGTGGCACTTTGTTTCTGCAGCTGGCCCTGACTCTACCGAGAAAATGCCACGTGCTTAGCAACTTGGTCCTCGAGATCTTGGACTAAGGGCCAGTACCGGTCACGGTTCGAATTAGTAATGGATAATTCCTCACTAAGTTTATCGACCCTGCTGCTCAACTTTCCATCATGCTTCAAAAGGTTTTCAGAGCCTGGTCCTAATGAAAGAGTAACAAAATTAAAAAATGAAGAAGAAAAGGGAAAAACAGAGGAACAAATGGTAAAAGTATACCCTTTGTTGAAAGTCTCTCACTCTCAGCTTGAAGAAGAGACAGGGAGTCTTCCACACTCTTCATCTTCTCCTCCAGCTTGATCTTCTCCTCCACAAGAGCAGCTTTTTCCTGAAGGAGAGTACATTTCTCTTGTTCCAACGCGGCATAATCTTGGATTAGCGCTTGCTTCTCCGGATCAAAAGAAGCTCTCGCTTGCTCCTCCAAGGAAGCCTTTCTGTTATACCCAAAATTTTAACCCCCCGGAAGAGAGTCTCTACTAATAGGCTATTTTGGTCAAGTAGCGAGGGTTCCTAGCTCGATCGACACATTTCATGGTACTATGGACAGCTTAGTCACCTTCCGGGGCATTTTCGTAATTTTTCAACGCTCCTAAGCCCTCTATGAGCTTTCTCTTGCCTCCAAATAAGGGTCAAATCAATTCAAAATGATTTGAAATTTAACCCATGATAGAGGATGACATTTTGGGCATAATGGCGTTAGAATTTTGATTTTTTGAATTTCCAATAATTTTCTAGCAATTTCGGATTGAATCTGACGAGAAATTGAATTTAAAAATATTCCAATATTCAAAAAATTCGATTCCACTTTAGAAATATCAGAAATACCATCTTTTATCCATGCTTAAAATTTCATAGTCAAATTCCTTTTGGAAGCCCTTAAGCTAAAACGTCGGTAAATCTCGGTTTTTACCGGATTTTTCTATCTTTAAGGAAGCCTATATAAGGAGCCTTATCCCTTGATCAAATTAGAACCTCAAGAACCCTAACACCTCAAGAAACTCAGCCGTCACAACCTCCCCACGTTTTTACACATCCAAGCCCCAAAATTTCATCGAAATCTCACAAAATCAACACCAAAACACCTTTTTCAACTCCCACAACATCATCCATCATCAAACCTTCACCAACATAGCATCAAAACGTGAAGAACATCACCAATAACCAATTGTCAGAAGCTGGTCTCGAACCCAAACCGGAACCGACTCCGACGGAGCACCGAAAGACACCCGACGTGAAGAAACACCTCAAATCCGAAGGTAAAACAGGTTGGAACCCAGATTTTCTAACTCCCCACGGTTAATCTAACCTTATATTAAAATTTGGGTATGAAACAATTCCTTTCTGTTTCTAAATTGTCGTTTTTCTTTGCTTTTGTTCACTAACTTGTGCATTAGGTTTCGTATTTAATTCGGCTTCAAAACGAGAATCTCTGATTACTAACATATTGGAAATCTTTCAGGCTACACACCCATAATTTTTTAGCCAAAAACATCGTCGGGAACCTCCATAAAACCCCTGTCCGTGGGTGGTCCGTGACCTCGGACCTATGGTCCAGGACCACGGACGGGTTGTCCGTGGGCACAGACACCCACGGACGGTGGCGGGATTTTAAAATTTTCAAAATTTAGGTTTTGCTAAACTATGTCCAGGCCCACGGACAGCCTGTCTGAGGCCCCGGACTTTTCAAATTTTGGTTTTCTTCTTAATTCGACTTTTCTGTATAACTAGGTTAACCGGGGTCCATGGTCTCGGACATTAGGTCCGTGGCTACGGACATAATTCAACTTTGATCTAATTCTGCCTCCGAAACCCTAGTTAGGGTAGTTTTAGTTTCCACTTTAATTTTCTGTCAGAAAACGTCAAAAAATATAAAAAATCAGAAGTTCACGCACTTAGGTTAAAATGACTCGTAATAAGCCGTAATTAAACTAAATTGAGGAAAAACAACTTCTATGGGTAATGAAAGTAATTGAACCCTAATTCAGTCGAATATCAAGCCCCCGAACCCGAACTCTCCTTTCCTAATTTGATCTAGGTTAAAATTAGGTGGCGACTCATAATAGGTTCCAATGAGCTAGCTTAGGTTTTAATAATTAATGTTATATGACATAGTTATTAATCTTAGGTTATAAGTGGACCTAAAACCCGACTAGATCCTAATCAACTCGAATCAACATAGGATAGGGTTTAAAAATCGAGGCTCACACTTTCCTAAGATAAATTGTTAAGCTCTTGAATGAGCTTGGCCTTTTCCTCCACCAGGGCATGATTCTCCCGGGCAAGAGCCTTCTTTTCCTCCTCAAGGACTCCATTCTCCTTCTTGAAGGCAGTCTTCACCTCCAGAAGAAAGGATTTGTCTGTGAGAAGCGAGGTCACCTCTTTCTAGTGTGCAGCCTGCGCCTGTCTCAGTAAAACTTCCAAATCAGAAAAGGTCTGCGCCTAGCCATCTCTTTCCTCAAAATAACAATTTCGTACCTGTTTCAGGGAAGAGTCCAGTTGAAGAGTTTAGGTTTTAAGGGTAAAGTTCTCTTCCCTAAGATTTTTCAACTGAAGCTCGTAATCGTCACATTGGCAAGTACATTCCAACCGGGAGGCACACAGCTCTTGATTCAAAGCGTCCGTTCTTTTCTTTACTTTAACGTCAATCTCGTAGTTTATCTGATCAACATAAGTGTTGTGAGAAGACCGAGACTGCTCCAGCTCCTCCCGGGTATTATTGGCATGGCTTTCTTCATATCGGAGCCTGGACTGAAGTGCATTTGTATGAACCTCGGCGCTCTGGGCCATTGACATCATCTAGAGGAAAAAAGGAAGGCATGTGTCCTCAAATATTGAAAATGTAACTAAACATAAAAAGAGAGGAACAAGCAAAAAGAAAGGAAAAAGGCATTAACCCGAAAAATGCTCTACCACATATAGTTCAACACCTCTTTTAAGGGAAGGGAGTGACGCATGATAGCATCGGCTCCCCCATCCCTTGCCCTCAGCTTGCCCTTCATGGCTGTAATAGTCGATGGCGGAGCAAAGATGCCATGAGGATGACCGGATCTCTTTATCGCCTCCTTCCAGGCCTCGTAGTAGGTTGCACTCTCCAGGGATATGGTTGGCAAGGGCTTACCCTGATGTAGAACCACCCTTCTTTTTGGGAGGGACCGGTAAAAGTTTCTCGAACAGGTAGAGAAGGACTGGAGGTAGAGGCAACGAGGTCTTCCCTTTGTTTTCTTCGAAGTTTAGGATTGTCCGGAACCTCCCGGTACTTCCTAGCCTCGTTTCTCACAACATTTGTTGCTTCAGAAGTGTCACCTTTGATTGAGACATCAAGGTTGATTATGTCTCTTGTATCTCTTTCCTCTCCGGATGCTTCCGGTGACACGACCTTTAGCTTTATTACGGTCTTCTTGACAAGGCGCTACACTGCGGCAGCCAAGGGGGAGCGACCGGTCGCAACTTTTGGCACATGATCAAGGCCTGATAAGAAGTAAGCACATTGTAAAAAATATACAGAACGAAGACACAATATAATAAAGATAAAACCTTCCTTGGTCAGAAATTCAGTACATAATCTGCCTCCCTTAAAGCGTTATCTCGGGCCAAATCTGAAGAAAAGTAACCTGGTAAGTCAGGAAACAAAGCACAAATTAGGGTTGGATGCCCAGATTCCCGTCCGGTACGAGGGCTAAAATCTAGGCCCGAACCAGGAGTGAGGGGAAGGAAGACTCGGCGCCCAGACTCTAGACTCGTGTGCCAAGTACCTGGTAGGAAATCTACGTTTGACCGGGCAGCTGACTCTATCTTTTTGTTTTTCTTCTGTCGTTTAACTTGAGTATCATCACCTCCATCTCTTCGACGCTTTTTAGAGGAACTTGAGTCTCCAATAAGCCGCCCAGCTGCATCAACAGCAGTGTCAATAGAGGCGTAGTAGTCAACTTTCTCAACGCCAACTTTAAAATTGACCAGATTCTAACTGTTGAAGGGCCCTATCTTGTCCCCTTTTTAGAAAAAATCTGCGTAGAGGCCGGAATGTGTAAAAAAGAGAAAATCACTGCAAAAAAAGTGCAAACACAGAAAGTTCTTACTGAAGAATTTATTCAGCGTAGTCAGCCGCGTGCTAGTAAAGAATTTCTCTACGAGAAGCTGTTCCTTGTCAAGCTCTTCAGGGAGCGGGAGATGGGGGTATCCCCGAGAGGTGACGACGGACAGCCAAGTTGACCCTTTCTAATCGTAGGACAGTAAGGGGCCCCTAAAAATTGGCTGGGAGGCGGAACGATGACAAACCACCTTGAGTTCCAGCCTAAAGAAGCTTTCTTGTAGTCGAAGAGCGAATAGCCGGTTTTTACCGTAATAGTCAGACTGTCTGGATCGACCCTGGTAGTGAAAAATTGGGCAAAATCAGTTGCTTCCAGCCGAATTTTGTTTTCTTCACACACGAGGACGAACGCATGGATATAGGCTATAGCTTTTAGGTGTAAATGAGCAAGGGTACAGCAGCGATGAATTAGGAAACCAAGTACAAAAGGGTGTGGCGGTATGGTCAAACTGCGGGGGAAAACTTCAGCATAGACTATGTATCCTAGACCAAAGTCATCGTACATGATACGAATCAGAAGCAGGGAGGAAAATTTGGGTGCCTAGTGGAACTTCGACATCCCTCAGATAATTCGAAAAGAGAGAAAATGTCTAGTGAAGAACGAAACGGTTGCCGATTGGCGGAAAAAGGCTTCATCGGTTGAATGAGAGAAGGGCGAAAGCCTTTGGGGGCTTTGGTCCCTTGAATCGCTTCGATGGCAACAAAGAAATTCACAGGTCTATTCTTCTTTGAGCTAGAAGAAGCCATCGTTAAAGTAACAATTAGGCGCGAGGTAGCTGAAGCAAAAGAAAACTCTAGACAGGGGAGCAGAACGCGATGAAGAGAGGGAAAAACGATGTTGAAGGAGAGTGTGAAGAAGGAGAAAACGTCCAGCTTCTTCAAAATATAAAAATCGGTATAATTCCCGCTTAAAACATTAATAAAGTATCGAATACTACAAAAATCTACTTTTTGCAGAAAAAGTGGAGACTCGACGCATTCCTAATTAAAAGACTGACACACGCAAGGAGAAAGAGGCTCTGCGTATTCTACTCCGAAGGCACGCACGACAGCCAAAGAGAGAGCACAAGCTTGGCATGTGACGCAAAACAAAAAGTTCATTTTTCCTATTTGTTACACAAAAGGAAAGAGGAACTTGAGGGGCTAAGGATAGGCAGAGAAGACACGCCAAAGCCACGAACTGTGGGACTTCAAAGTACAACCTGTGGACTTCAAAACAGTGGAGAAATAGAATTAAAAAGTTTCAAAGGCTTCACAGCCACAACAACGGCAGGAAGTTCTACTTTCTTCACCAGAAAATTCAAAAGTAGAACTTGTGGGATTGATGAAGAGGGGAAGAATAAGATCAGTTTTAAAAGGGCTACGAAGGATAGCCGGGAGGCAATGACCGGTCGTTTGTGACCGGTCAAGATACGCAAAGGCGAACATAAATAGTGCCTGGTCGCTTGTGACCGGTCAAGAGTAGGCAAAATAGGCATAAATAGCGACTGTTCGCCTATGACCGGTCAAGATAGCCAAAATAAGCATATGAAGCAACCGGTCGTCTGTGACCGGTCACAAGGACAAGAAAAGAAGTGTAATAGTAGTGACTGGGCGCTCATGACCGGTCAATAAGACCCAGAGATTACGTGAAATACCCCGAACTTTAATAAGGTGATTAGAATATTCTAATATATTATTTAAGGGCCTAATAGTGCCTAAGTAATTTTTGGTAAAGAAAATAAATCCAAAAGAAATGAAGGAACACTTAAAAAGCGAAAAAACGCTAAATGAGCGTTAAATAACCATAGGAGGTACGAGACCTCGGTTAAAGTATCGTAAGGATTCCTAAGGCTTATTCATGCCTAATTAGTATATGGGAATGATTCCCGAAGAAAACGGATCCAAGAAATGTATTAAAACGCTAAAAGAGCTTTAGCGCACGTTTTTCGAGGAAACCCGAAAACGTGACTTTAAGTGGTCAAACAGACCCGTAAAAATTATAAATCATCAAATAATAATTATTAAGCATTTATGGGAGCTTAATAGCCAATAAAAATAAAGAAACGAGAAAATTCCGGAAAACGGGCCCGGTTAGTGAGTAGTATCAAAACCGGGTAAAATAACGAGCGTTTTCTGTAAAAGACGAGAAACGCTCCAGCTAGTATTACAGTGGGGGCCGGTTTTAACAGATAAATAAACCCCCTCTCACACACACACAACTAGCAAATAAGTAAATAAAAAAAACTAGAAGTAAAAGTACAAAAGCAAATGGGGACTCTCTCTCCTCCTTACTTTTTCTTTTCCTCCCTCTCTCTTTCCTTCTCCTCCTTCCCAGCCGGCTGGAACTCCCTCTTCCCCCTTGCTGGCGATTTTTGAGAAGCTCCAACACCTCTCATGGCTTCTCTTCTTTCTCTCCTTGCTCTACCTTCGTTTGAGCCCCAAATGTAAAATAAATTACATATTTGCAATCCCCTCATCCTCCTCTACATTTCTATCTTTTCAAAATTCGAAAAGGATGAGTTTCATCTCCATGGGTTTTCCCCATTTGAAGAGAAAAGCACACCATTGTGAAGCTTGGAGTCTCCTCTTTCCAACAAGGTAAAAATCTCCATGAAAGACCTCATTTTTTCTCCATCTCTTGGTATGGCCGATTTTGGTCTCCCTCTCTTACCTTGTTTTTCCTCTTGTTTTGGAGCTTTGCTTCAACCCTCCAATGGTGGTGAGAACACCTTCTTGAACCAAGGGCTAAAACCCCTCCTAAAGCACTCCAAAGGTAAACCCTAGAATTTGTATTTCAAACACTTCAATGAATTAGTGTTAATGTGAGGGCTAGTAGATTAATCATGCTTGTCTCTGTGTGCTTGGGTGATGGGAATGGAGTTTGGCAACTCCATTCCCCATAAAACCGGTTTGGACAAGAAAGAGAGCAAGAGGAGAAATGGAAAAGAAAAGAAGGAAGTATAAGCTCAAGGTAAGAGCCCTTTCCTAATGTAAATTCTATTGCATTAGAGTAATGGGAATGGGTAAAATATTTAAAGAACCCAAATTATTGTATTGGTATTGTAGTTTGTGGAAATTTGAGTACTAGTGAGTAAATGTGTGGATTTGTAGGCCTTAGAGCCAAATGAATGGTGTATGTATATTAGTAATGCTATTTGAGGAATAATGATGTATTGGTATTGTAATTGAGGAAGCATTGGTGTATTAGGATTTTGTAGGTGTGCTGGTAGGACCCTTGTTGGGTGTGGCTAGCTTTAGGTTGAATTTGAGGAGAGAATGTGTATTTGAGGATGTAAGAAAAGAAGGTGAACTATGGCAAAATTTTGGTAGAAATTGTGCATTTAAGGGTGACTTGGTGAAAGGGAGAACCAAGGAATGTATTGGGGTTAGTGGAGATGCTTAACGACCATGGATTGGTAATTGGAGGGTAAGGATCAAGTATATAAAAATCTGTAGCAAGAAGTGATGAAAATGTATTGGAGGGGCTAGAGAAAAATTAGAAGGCAAGATGTAGTGAAATGGATGTTGGACTTGGGTTAAGACATGGTAATGGTTTGGGGATATATTTGGGATGCTAGAAATGGCATTAGTAGTAGGAGTATTGGATGGTAGAAGTTGGTTTAGAAATTTGTAGCATAAGGGTAACAAAAACTGTTACAAGTGTTGGAAAAGAAGTGAGGAAATTGTGTATGTGGATTTAGAGAAGAGTAAGGGATTGTTGGATGAACTAAGGTAATTTGGAGGACCTAGATAGTGTTTAAACATGTGGGATTACATGTAGGAAGACTGGGGAAGTAATGGGTAAAAGAGAGGACTGAAAACAGATTTTAAAACTGAAGTACTGGGCCGGACCGGACTTGCGACCGGACTTGCAAGTTCGGTCGAGCCCAGATTTACAAAGACGGGAAACCTTCTGGAATCGACCGGACTTGCGACCGGACATGCAAGTTCGGTCGGACCAGGAAATTCTCCCGTCAGAAACCTTCTGGAATGGACCGAACTTGCGACCGGACTTGCAAGTTCGGTCGGCCAGAAAAATTCCCGTAATGCAAGCTACTGGAATGGACCGACTTGCGACCGGACTTGCAAGTTCGGTCGAGCCAGAAAATTTCCCGTACTGGTAGCTACTGGAATGGACCGGACTTGCAAGGTCGGTCGCAAGTCCGGTCGAGTCAAAAAAAAAAATATTTTTACTATATGATTATAATAATCATATGTATATATATATGCCTATACACATATATGCATATATATGTAGTAGTACACTACAATTGAAATAATAAGGGTAAGAAAGTAAGTATATGAGTATGAAAACAAGTGTAAAAGTAACCAAGCAAGTTGAGAGTATAAGAACCTTAAGTACACCGGGTAACGGGTAGTACGGAGTATAATTCTTTGTGTACCGTAAGAGATAGTATTGATAATAATGTTGAAACATTATCATGGAACAATGTGAACCAAGGAACAGGAACACGTGTTAAAGCTAACTCCGTGGAAGGTTGATTTCATCATGCCCCGTATGCTACCGAGTTACGTTGATTTGTGTGTTGTATGCCGGCTAATCAAGACTAAAGCATGAAACGGTTTTTGCCTTTCATTATATGTCTTGCTGTATGTTGATTGAGCTAACCTTCTTGATTGATTGTGTGGCTTTACTTAGTGCGTAGGCCGACTCATAGATGAGTCTTATTGTGTAATGACTCGTAGTGAGAGTCATGTGTGAATTAATGGAACCGTAGCAACGCACTAAACCAATGAACCAATAAACGATAACGTAAACCAATGAACTCACTAGAATGTGAGAGAGTGTACGGGAGTAATAACCTTCCGATAACGGTAGGAGAAACGAAATGAATAATCCACAAACGAAAGTAGTGGAAGTACATAAGTAACCTATATCAGAGGAACTAATCTTGGTGTAAAGCATGAACCATGAGAGTAGTAAAGAATGATGAGGGATCTCCAAACCCCTTAGCAATTAGTCGACCCATTATGAGAGGACCCGACTGATGTAAGTATGTCCCGAACATGAGAGTATTCGATATGTTGGGGAAACCCTTAAATCTGAGGATACTAGTCGGTAGTAATTCCCTAAGATGGTGGAGGTTATCAAGAGAGATACTTCTAGGCTAATCCATGAGATTGTATGTGCTCTGAGAGAAGAGTGTTGGGAATTTGAGTAGTCCGGTAAGAACGGACATTGAGTATTTGAGGAGCTAAGCGTATAGCCCTCATATTGTAGGTCCGGTGGCGAGTCTTGTGTATGACTCCGCCCAGAGACCAAAGTAATGAGTAATGAGTATTGCGTATGTATGAGTAAAGTAATGAGTATCGAGTAAGAAGCAAGTATGAGTATGTAATGAGTACCGAGTATTGAGTACGTATGAGTATATCAGTATTGAGTATGTAGAGTAAGTATGGAGAATTGAGTAGTGAGTATGCACTAGTATAGTAACGAGTACAGAGTAAGGATCGGGTACGAGTAAGGTATTGAACATGGAGTGATGAGTATGCAAGAGTAAGGAGTAAGTATGAGTAGGATAATGAATATCGAACACAGTACGAAGAATGAATGTATAACAAATACGAATGGTTGACTATTGAATTGTCTTCCTTAGTAAGTATTGAACTTGTGTATTTATGTAGGTACCTTTGATTGTATTGTTGTAGTACGAGTGTGTATGTATGTATGTAAAATGAACTCCATGTACATCCGACCCAAAGTAGTCGGCGTACCGCGGTTAGCACGCGGTATATGCGGATTTCATATGCAGCGTAAGCTGAACCCCTAGGGGGACCGTTTTTAGTGTGCAGGTACCGAAGCTGTGCACCGTTCGAGAGAGTAGGACGGGGACTGCTACATAAGCATGGGTAGTTGAGTAAAGGGAATTGTATGTGTAAATGTAGTATGAATTTGGATGTCTAAACTGTATCGGTAATGTAAGGATTGTAGTATACTCGGTATAGTCTTGTATTGGAGTTGTATCGAATTATGGATTGGTATGCAAGGGAAAGTAATGTATTGTGTAGAGCACTCGGTATGTTCATATTCACCAGACCGATAGTATGTAGTATTGTAACTCGCCTTGTTAGTCGCGTGGGTGACTAACGGCATTGTACACCCGCCGTTGAGTAAGTAATATCCGCTGCGAAGGTAAGTATGGTACAGTAATGACGGTATTAGCGGTAGGGGTGTTACATTACGGTTGTGTAAGGAATGCCAGCCTGGCAGACTCAAGTAAGTGACAGGCTGGAAACCCCAGAACTTGGAAGAAAAGTACTATAAATAGGGGTTCACCCCCAATGAAATAAGATACGCTTTTCATCACTTGAATACTTACTTTCTCTCTCTAAATTGTGCGATCCACCCTGTGACAAGGTAACTCAACCAAGGCACTTAGGAAGATAAAGGAATTAGGAAGAGGATTGGAACCCTTAGTCGAGAAAGATTAACCTCGTTTTCAGTTTCAACTTGTCTAGACATCCGTCCGACCTTACAAGTTTGGATGGAGTGCGAGGACGGTTCTAGGTTTCAAGTCTCGGCTCGTGTCTGAACTTGTAAGCCTGGACATAAGTCCGGACATGTCCTACTGCTTTCTAAATTTTGAGTCTCGGCATGTGTTCGAACTTCCATGACCGGACACATGTGTGGACCCAGCTCGTAAGTTCTTGTCGAACTTCTGTCCGGACTTCCAAGCTCGGACACAGGTCAGAACTTCCTTGTTTTGAGTTTCGCATATGTCCGAACTTCCAAGTTCGGACATGTCCGATTTTTTTCTAAAATGTTCTTCTGATCTCTGTTTTAACTTCTATTTGCGGGGTTACGATCCTCTAAGTCTGATTAAGTGATTTACTCACGTATTGTGCGTGTTTATGCACTTCCGTTCTGAAAGATTATATAAGCTTCTGTTTTGGGACCTAGTTTCTTTGCTTTTGAGCCGTGGATAGTTAGGTATAGCTATCTTGTAGCTTACTGCACATATCGTTATTTTGTTTCTCTTTCACTAGTTTCCCATTTTGTTTCACTAGCTTCCCCGTTCTAGGACCGACGGGTCCAACTAAGGGTATCGAACCATTCTGCTATGTGGGATCTTCGGATCAAAGGGTCTCCGGCCCTTTTTGTGTGTGTGCTTAGAACTAGTGTCCCACTTTGATTTGTGAGTTCGGATAAGCTCTCCTTTGTGTGCTTTGGCTTACGCTTCCAATCTGTTTTGAGCTTTGACAGCTTTTGATATAAGCTTATGTTTGTGAAAGTTCATTTTTGATATGCTTCTACTTTTGTAACTGTTATACCTAAAATTTTGACCCCGGAAAAGGGTCTATTAGGACACGAATGTCCTAAAGGGTAAAATGGCCAAAGAGCACGCAATCCCGAGTTGACTAGAACATTTCCAGAATTTTTCTATTCTTGCATGATTAACTCACACATCTTAGGATAATTGAGACAGGTTAATCATCACAAGGGGCATTTTCATAATTTTTGGTGAATTTTTATTTTGAAAATTATCTTTTAATAAATATTATAAGCTAACCTTTTTATAATATAAAGTCTCAGTTTTTGAAAATAATCAATTAAAGGCTTCCATACAATAAATAAAACTTTTCAATCTTGTCACTAAGTCCATCCATGACTAAAATCCCAGCAAGTTTAATTTCAAGCCCAAAACGAAAGGAAAATACGAGTCATCTTGTAACTTTCTCTCTCCTTCGAAACTAACTCAATCAACTCGAAATGCTTTGAAATTTTAACACATGATAAAGGATGATAGTTAGAGCATAATGGCTTTGGAATTTTGAATTTCCAACAATTTACTATTATTTTCTAAATAGATCTGACGAGAACTTGATATTTAAAATATTCCATTATCCAAGAATTTTAATTCTTCATTAGGAAAATCATAAATATCCTCCTTTACATGCTGGCAAAATCTCATGGTCAGATTGCTTTTAGAAGTTACCCGACCAAATACCGGTAAGCTTGGCTCTTTTACCGAGTTTACTTTATCTTAATCGATGTCTATATAAGGGATATTTTCTTACTGATTAGATAGAATCCCACGAACCCTAAAAAGTCAGAATACCCAGCCGTCCACAAGTCTCCCACATGTTGCATTCCCGAGCCTCGAATCAACACCGAAATTCCACCGAAATACACACGAAAGCTAGTTTTTGAAGTCCCATTGCCACACAAATCATCAAACCACCATCAAAACGTGAAGAACGCAACCAATAATCAAGGATTAGAAGCTCGGGACAAAATCAATCTGGGACTGCCGCCAATGAAGCTTCCGAGGATTCACAACGTGAAGCAACTCCCAAATTCGAAGACAAAACAGTTCTCACTACATTAGGCTAAACAATTTCATTGTTCACATTTGAGATTAAACCTACTTTTTCTAGTTTCTAAATTAAGGTTTGTTTGTGTTGCTACAAACCCATAAATTTTAAGCCAAAAACACCGTCACAAACTGTCCGAACGTCGCCGTTCGAAGGTGGTTCGTACCCATGGACGCCATGTCCGGGGTCCCAAACGCATTGTCCGCAACAGCGGACACCTCTGGATGGTAACGGAATATTTAATTTTTCAAACATTAGGGTTTTTTAACACAAGTCCGGGGCTATAGACACCCTGTCCATGGCCTCTATGAAATTTTGTTTTTCCGTAATTTTAATTCTGTTCTACTAGTTTAATTAGGGTATGTGGGTTCAAACATTAGGTCCATGGCCACGGAAAATTATTAAATTTGACCTAATTCGGCTTCCGAGACCCTAGATTAAGTGATTTCACTTTAAAAAAAAAACTAAAAAAACAGAATGTCGTGCAACTAGGTTTAACAGATTTCATAATAAGCTGTAAATGACATAAGTAGAGGAAACGGCATCGAAGGGTAGTAAAAGTAATTAGAATCCGGAAAGCCGTATACTAAACCCTTGAACCTGATCTCTTACCTTTCTTAATTTACCATAGGTTAAAATTAGGTGGCCACTTGTAATAGGTTATAGTGGCTGCTTAGGTTTTTAATAATTAATGTTTAGGAAAATGACAAGCTCCACCCATGATGTTTGGTGAAATTTCACACTACACCCACGTAGTTTCAAAAATTACTTTCCCCGCCCATGTGGTTTCCCTTGTTTTACATCTAGCAACTTTTCTAATTTTTGTTCAATTCAAAAGATGCTTAAACGTTGTCCGAAATTGATGAAACTTTACATGAATGATGCTAAAGTGATATATTTTGATCTTATGTCAAATTCAAAGCTTTTATAGCTTAAGTATGACCTGTGGGACCCAATGAAACATGTGACATGTTCATTGGGTCCCACATGTCACATTTAACCTTGAAAAACTTTAGATTTTTCACTGAATCAAAATATAACACATTAGCATCATCCATGTAAAGTTTCATCAATTTTGCACATTGTTTAAGCATCTTTTGAATTGAACAAAAATTAGACTAGTTGTTGGAAGTAAAACAAGGGAAACCACATGGGTGGAGAAAGTAATTTTTGAAACCACGTGGATGAAATGTGAAATTTCACCAAACATCATGGGTGGGGCATGTAATTTTCCCTTAATGTTTTATAACATAGTTAGTAAGCTTAGGTTATAAGTGGACCTAGAACCCGATCAGATCCTTATCAACCCGAATCAATATAAAATAGAAGTTCGAAAACCGAGGCTTACAGTAACGTTATATTGGTTTCAACGTTTTATGCTTACTTCATTGATGAAGTTTGCCTCTTACTGAGCTATGGTTGCCCACCCCCTTTCCACTAACACTTTACAGGTTGATCAGAGTTGGATCCTGCTTTCTGATTCAGAGACTATAGTCTACTATCTATTTTGTAAACATGTTTAGTTTGCATATGTGACACTTTGACATTATTGTAGCCTACGGGCCTTTACTTCTAACTTTGTATTCGACATGTATTTTAGGGCATTTGTGGACCTCTGACTTTTACTACTTTAATATAAGTATCTCTTTCGGTTATCTGGGATTCGTTTAGTAGCCTTACGTACTTTCGGTTACCATAGTGCGCGGTGTGTACCGACCTTAGAACTAGCCCGGTTTTTGGCTCGTTACAGTTTCCATCACTATTATATAAAAAAAAGAACACTATCTGTTATATATTTTTTCCATTGGCTATTCTCATTGAATCATTATGTATAAGAATGTTTTATTAGTATTTATCAGTTTAAAGAGCTTGATTATGGATAAATGTGAACACTATAAAGGTTTAGAAACGATAAACTGAGGCGTTAGAGTCAGTTGTATGTATTCATCCAACCTTGAATTTACATATCCACGATAATTTATAAACATTTTCATTGATGATTAGAAACATGTACACTACCTTCAATATAATTGTTTCTATCCCTATAGTAGAAAGATGACAATAACTGTTATATATCTTTTCCTTTGGTCGTTCTTATTAAATCATAGTATATACGATTTTTTTTAATTATCATTATCAATTTACAGAGCTTGACTAATTGATAAACGTAAAGGTATAAAGGTTTGGAAACAATAAACTTAATTGTTGAAGTCGATTTTACAAATTCATTTGACCTTGATTTTTACGTATCAATGACATTTTATAAACATTTTCATTGATGATTAGAAACATGTACTCAACCTTCTATAATCATTTCCCTCACAATAATAGCAAAGAGGACACTAAATGTTATAAATCTTTTCCTTTGCCGTTCTTATCGAATCATGGTGTATAAGAATATTTTCTTACAATTTATCAGTTTCCAAAGCTTGAATGATTGATAAACTTGAAGGCTATTAAATATAAAGGTTTAGAAACGATAAACTGAGTTATTGAAGTTGATTTTACGTATCCATTTAACCTTGTTTTTTTATATACCATGAGAATTTATATACGTTTCCACTGATTATTAGAAACATTTATACAGCTTTTTATTATTGTTTTTATCACTATTATTTAAAAAAAGACACTAATTGTTATATATTTGTTCCCGTGACCGTTTTTATCGAATGATTGTGTATAGGAATCATGGTGCATACTCAATAAATTTGACTTTATTATTATTTTAATTTTAATTTATATATATGTTCAATAATTACATTTTATCTAAAATATATATGATTTCAGCACTTTTGCTCTCTATTTTATTTTTTCTCCTTATGAAATTTTTCTAAACATTAGACTCAACCATAAGGTAAGCTTTGTGGCTCGTTATTATTTTAAAACAATTATGTGAATAATTTTAAACTACAAAGATTTATAATTATTTAACTTAGTGTTTTATATTAGTTTAGTTTTATAAATTTTATTCAACCGGATTAATGCGTGTATGTTCAAAATTTCCTTTGTATTTATGCACAAATGACGAATATTATTAGGTTAAGAAAATTTTATTTAAACCGTCCCCGACGCATATCTGTTGTCCGTCAATAGATCCTAACTAGAAAGGAAGGCAGCTACAAAGTAGGATTTCTGTTGAAAAATGGGTAGAACAACAAAACGTCCAAAAAATCTCATAGTTGTTGCGCCGAGGACATTGTGACGGAAGTAGATCTTCCGTCTGTGACAGACCAGATATTGATCGTTGGATCATTCATGTATCTCAAATCACAATTTCTCTTTATTTAAAATATTGATTCTGTAAAACCATATGATGTGATGTGAGGGTGGCCGGAAGCGCTGTGGATTTTGTGACGGATGGTATATTTCCATCGCTCGACAGACTAGAACAACCGTTCAATATTTTTTTTATTTTTTTGTTAGTTTGAATCTGAGTCATTGAATTATGTCACTTTATATGTAGTAGATGTGTACGTCGTTTTTTAATCTGAATTCTGATATACATTTTTTTACTCACTCAATTTTTATTAAAGCTTTCACTACTATATAATAATATTATAAAAATAGAAATAGTAATATTTTTATATTCTTATAGCTTTAGAAAATTACAAATTTTATTTTATTTATGTTATAATAATTTTATTCTTTCCTTTATACGTACATTGTTTTTATACTTCTAGTTTTTTAAAAGGATTTTTATATATGAACTAATGAAATTGATTTATTACAACAATAAAAATATAAGCAAGACATTATTAATGATTTATTAATATGATGGCTTAACTAGGAATTAGGAAATATGTACTACAAACCCTAAAATGTCTCAGATGTTTTTAGCATTCCTAGGGTAGTTTTTAGGGTGTTTGGGGGTAGGGTAATCTTTTGGCAATAATTCTATACTTTATATTGTCATTACTGACTCGACAGGTTTTTAGGGTTCGTGGTTTAGAGTTTAGGGTCGTTAGACCCTAAACCCTGCACTACAAACCCTAAAATGTCTTCGACGTGTTTAGCATTGCTAGGGTGGTTTTTAGGGTGTTTGGGGGGTAGGGTAATCCTTTTGGCATTAGTTCTACAATTTATATTGTTGTTACTGGCTCGACAAGTTTTTAGGGTTTGTAGTTTAGGGTTGTTACCACTACAAATCCTAAAAATTCCTTCGGTGTTTTTAACTTTCCTATGATGGTTTTTAGGGTGTTTGGGAAGGTAGGGTAATCTTTTTTGCATTAGTTCTACACTTTAAAAGTGAATAATTCATTGAAAAAACAGTTAATCAAATATTAAAAAAAACTGAATCTTATATTTAAAAAAAGTGAATTTAAATTTTTAAAAAAGTAAATCTTAAATAAGACTCGTTTTGTTAATGAATAAGTTTCATTTTATTATTAAAGAAGATTCATTTTGTTAATAAATAAAATTCACTTTAATGATGGATACGTTTGTGGACAGTGTTGGATATGTTTGTATAAAGCCATGGATATGTTTGTAACTGTTATAACCCATAGTTTGACGTTAGAAGGTGCAGTTTTATTTCTTTGCAACATGGATGTCCTTTGGGGGAAAGACGAGGGCGAGGAGGTCTTTTTCCTTCTAGCTATTTTGGTAAGTATTAATTAACTAAAGAGTTAATTAATCTCCACGATTCTACATCACGACCTACCAGTCTCCTCATCTGACAGTTTTCTCTCGACGCTCCTCCCCTCTCCTCTCTCTCCAGTGTTTTGCATTCTTTCCAATCTATCAAGTTCTGCTGATTGAGGTGCCTGCAATTCGAGTTCTACTGCGGATCCTCCTCCGTTGCGAATCCCGGTTCAATTTGAGGTAAGAATGTCAGGCTAACTTTCCTCAATTCGTCAGTTTCTGAGGCTTCCCCTTTACTAATTGTCTTCTGCAATCTGGTTGTAATCAGCGTTGATTTCGGCATCTTTGTCAATCTCTTCTACTGTGTCGTGCTTTGCGAATCTGTTGTCAGAATTTGGTAAAGATTTTAGTTGCGTTTGTCAATGGCAGTTTCTGGGTTGAGAATCCTCTGTTTTTTTTAGTTGAGGTAATCTCTGCGTTGTTGTTGGTTCAGAGCATTGGAATTGAGTTCCGGATTCTGTTCGTTGGTTGAGTTCTGCATCAGATTTGGAATCGTTCTGCTAATTATCATGGTAGGTGGTTATGGATTCAATTGGTGTGTTCAGCCTTGGGGAGTTTAGATTCTAGAATTTAGATTGATCGTTTAACACTGTATTTGTGCCAAATTCTGCCTATTTTACTGTTGTTTCAATTGGCTAAAACCCCCAAGGTTGTTTTTCTGCCAAATACTGAGTTTCTACGCAAATTGGTGAATTGTAATGCCTCTGTTCGTGCTTGTTTTCATTCTGGAAACTGCATTTTTCGTCATGTCCGAACGTTGAAGTTCGGACAGACCCTGTTGCGCTTTGATTTTTCTGAGTTTTGACTGTGTCCGAACTTTCGTCCGAGCTTTGATGTTCGGACGAGGTGCGAGGACGAATCCGACTTACAAGTCTCAAACGGTGTCCGAACTTGTAAGTCCGGACAGAAGTTCGGACACTCTGTTGGCTTCTTCTGATTTTGGTTTGACCCGTGTCCGAGCTTTGATGTCCGGACACAAGGTCAGACACCACCACATATCTGATTTTGGAAAAACGTCCGAACATCACTCCGAGCTTTGATGTTCGGACACTCCTCTGCTTCTCCCTCTGATTTCAACTCTACATGCGCCCGAACTTCGACGCTCGGACACATGTTCGGACACTTTGTTTTCCTCACCTTCTGAGTCTCGACCTGAGTCCGAACTTCGACGTTCAGACACATGTTCGGACATAGCACTGTTTTTGCCCAACCGTGCTTGGTTGAGCTCCGTTTTGACTTCAGTTTGTAAGGTTGCATTCCCCATCTGATAATTAAGCTTTCTAAATGCTTTGTGGCGCAATTGGTGCACATATGCTTATGTTTATTTAACCTTCTGTTTTAGGACCTAGTATCTTTGTATCTGAATAGTGGATGGCTAGTTTAGCTGTCTCGTAGCGCGCTGCGTAGGGCGTCCTTCTGTTTGCCACGGGTGCTTCCCGTTCTGTTCATAGGTGATTCACCTGTTCTGTTCAAGAGTGATGTTTCCTCGTTCTGTTTACGGAATTTATTCCGTTCTGTCTGTATGCTTTGATATCTAGTGTCCCGTTCTGTTTGTGAATCCGATTACTTTGAATTCTGTTCAGTCCTGTTGGATGGACTTCTGCTTCTAATTTTGCTAAGAAAATTACCTTCCCTTCTGTTTAGACTTCTGGATTTATCATCTATTTCTGCAAATGTTTTGAGCATGCTGGTTGATGAAGTTAGTCATCTACTAGGCATGGTTATGTGCTCACTCCCCTACTTCTACTAACACTGCAGAATGATCATCGAGGATCGTCTTGATTCTGGAACTTAGCTTGATAGCTCACTTTTGAGATTCGATATGTTTTTGTTTCAGACTTTGTAGCCTTCGGGCTTTTGAATTACTGTAGATACTTTTAACATACGTTTTGGAGATTGTATTGACATTCGAATATTTCGACATACTTTGATTATACTTCTATATAAGTATTCTTTTGGGCCTTTTCGATAAGTGTTAGTTAGAGCCTTGCGTTATTAGGTAGTAATACGTGGCATGTGACGTCCCTAACTCCTAGGCAGTCAGTCAGTTGTCAGTCAGTCACTACATTTAGTGGTATTAGAGCTCTGGGTTCTAATCTGATGGGAATTTAGCTTAGTTAGTCAGTCAGTTGTCAGTATTTGTGCTCTGGAGACCCGCAGGAGGCCAGTCACTGGTTGACCGAGGTGCAGGATTCGCTGCGTGTTATGGGCTCGGAGGAGGAGCAGAAGGTGGACTTCGCCACCTTCCTGTTTAAGGCCGAAGCCAAGGAGTGGTGGAGGTCTGTGATGGGGAAGTTCCCACAGCCCTGGACGTGGGACCAGTTTACCGGGGAGTTCAACAAGCAGTTCTACCCCGATGTTTATAGGGACCAATGCATCTTGGAGTATAACTGACTTCGCCAGGGTCAGGATATGAGCGTAGAGGAGTACGTCCGGAAGTTCATCAGCCTGTCGAAGTTTGCACCTGAGCCTGACGAGCATAGAAAGGCCAGGAAGTTTGAGAGTGGCCTCAGGCCCGATATTCGTTCTACTGTGACGCCGCTTCATCACAAGACTTTCAGGGACGTTGCTGACGTTGCCCTATTAGTGGAGGCCGATCTGAAGGGTCGCTAGTTTGGGGGTAAGGACCAGAAGAGGAAGCAGAGGCCCGAGGATGGTGACAGAAGAGATCAGCAAGCTTCTCAGAAGAAGCAGACTACTGGAGATCATTCTGGGGATCGTCAGGGTTCGAGATACAGAGGTGGATCTTCATCATCGTCGTCTGCTCTGAAGTGCTAGGTGTGTGGCAAGTTCCATCGAGGTCGGGACTGTTACAAGAAGTTAGGAGCCTGCTTCAAGTGTGGTTCCTTGGATCATAGGATTGCCGACTGCCCTTAGGCCGAGAGGAGCAGAGGTAGCTCAGGAAGTAGGACTGGAGGATCCGCCTCAGAGACCAGAGACTAAGACCGGGCTGAGCAGAAGAAGCCCCAGGGCCAGGCCAGAGTCTATGCGATGGCTGGAGAGAGGGACCAATCCACTGACAGAGTTGTCACAGGTATTCTCCAGCTGTCATCTCGCTCTGTTTTCTGTTTGTTTGACTCTGGAGCCACCCACTCTTTTATTTCTACTGAGTTGGTGGGTGAGCTCGGTTTTCCTGTTGTGCCTTTGGGTATTGAATAGTGTGTGCATAGTCCCTTGGTTAGAAATTCTACTATGCTTCTGAATTCTGTATGTAAAGATAGTCTCGTGCTAGTAAGGGATAGGATTCTGTGTGCTGACCTCATCCCTATGGAGATGACTAGCTTTGATGTGATTTTGGGTATGGATTGGCTTGCTGCCCATCATACCCATATTGACGGTGCTGCTTCGAGAGTTACGTTTGAGGAGCCAGGTCAGCCCCGTTTGACTGTAGCAGGGTATGGAATCCCGTGCTCGCTGCCAGCGATCTCAGCTATGCAGGTGTTTCGCCATTTGAGGAAGGGATGTCAGGGATTTCTGTGCTATATCCCTGAGGTTCGCAAGGACATGAAGTTGGAGGGCATTCCAGTGGTCAAAGACTTCCCAGATGTGTTCTAAGATGATGTGCCTGGGCTTCCCCCTATCAGAGAGGTGGAGTTCTCGATCGAGCTCGCACCTAAGACTCAGCCTATATCTAAGGCCCCATACCGGATGGGTCCTGTTGAGCTCAAAGAGCTGAAGATCCAGGTGCAGGAGCTGTTGGATAAGGGCTTCATTCGCCCTAATGTGTCGCCTTGGGGAGCGTCAGTCTTATTTTTCAAGAAGAAGGACGGTAGCATGCGCTTGTGCATTGACTACAGGGAGCTCAACAAGGTTACCATTAAGAATCGGTATCTTCTCCCGCGCATAGATGACTTGTTCGACCAGTTAGCTGGAGCTAAAGTGTTTTCTAAGATTGATTTGAGGTCCGGTTATCATCAGTTGAGGATTAAGGCAGACGACGTGCCTAAGTCCGCTTTCAGGACTCGTTATAAACACTACGAGTTCCTAGTGATGTCATTCAGTCTGACGAATGTTCCTTTTGTGTTCATGGAAATGATGAACCGGGTGTTGAAGCCATTTTTGGACCAGTACGTGGTGGTTTTCATAGACGACATGTTGGTGTATTCCAAGAGTTTTGAGGAGCACGAGGAGCATCTGAGGACCGTTCTCCAGACTCTGAGGGAGAGAGAGTTGTATGCGAAGCCGAAGAAGTGCGAGTTCTGGATGGATCAGGTGGTTTTCTTGGGACATGTTGTCTCCAAGGATGGTATCTCAGGGGACTCGGAGAAGATCAGGGCCATTACAGAGTGGGCCAGACCCACTAATGTTGTAGGGGTTCGTAGTTTCCTTGGATTGGCAGGCTATTATCGTAAATTTGTAGAGGGCTTCTCTAAGTTGGTGATCCCGTTGACTCGTCTGCTGCAGAAGGAGGTAAAGTTCAAGTGGAGCGAGGCCTGCAAGCAGTGCTTTCAGGAGCTGAAGAAGAGGTTGACTTCTACGCTGATTCTGACTCTTCCAGAGGGGACCGAGGGTTTAGAGGTCTTCTGTGATGCGTCCCATAAGGGACTCGGGTGCGTTCTGATGCAGCATGGGAAGGTGGTTGCATATGGCTCTTGTCAGCTTAAGCCGTATGAGAAGAACTATCCGACCTAGGACTTGGAGCTCGCTGCCGTTGTGTTTGCTTTGAAGATCTGGAGGCACTACCTTTATGGTGCGTCATGCAAGGTATATACGGACCATAAAAGCCTCAAGTATCTGTTCACTCAAAAGGAGCTAAACTTGAGGCAGAGGAGATGGCTTGAGTTGTTGCATGATTACGATCTGGAGATCCTCTACCATCCCGGTAGAGCGAATGTTATGGCAGATGCGCTTAGTAGGAGAGGTCCGCCTGGAGCCGCTTATGCGTTGACAGGTGTGCAGAGAGCTGCTCTTGAGTTACAGCGTCTGGGTGTTTGGGTCGTCCGTCCAGAGAGGTCTGGGATCAAGGCTAGTCAGGAGCTCGACCCAGGGCTATGTAACATCAGAGAGGGGATTTTAGCTAGTCAGGATTCGGAGTTCAAAGTGTCAGAGGATGGCTGCCTGAGATTCAGGGATCGTGTTTGTGTGCCTGCAGATGATGCTTTGAGACGGGAGATCATGCAGGAGGCTCATGGAGCCCCGTACTCGGTACACCCAGGAGGTGTAAGGATGTACTGAGGCCTTCGAGAGACATTCTGGTGAAACAACATGAAGAGGGATATATCGGAGTTCGTATCTAGATGTTAGACCTGTCAGCAGGTCAAGGCAGAGCATCAGAGACTAGTTGGTTTGCTTCAGCCCCTTCCAGTTCCAGAGTGGAAATGGGAGAGTGTGGGCATGGATTTCGTTATGGGTTTGCCTCGGACTCCGAGAGGTTTTGATGTAGTGTGGGTCATCGTGGATAGGCTCACGAAGCGTGCTCTTTTCTTGTCGGTCAGGAAGACCTATAGTTTACACCACCTTGCTCAATTATACATGGATGAGATAGTGCGTCTGCATGGGGTTCCTGCTTCGATTGTGTCTGACAGAGATCCGAGGTTCGTGTACAAATTTTGGCAGAGTTTGAATCAGGCTTTGGGGACGAAGTTGTCTTTCAGCTCAACATATCATCCTCATTCAGATGGGCAGACAGAGAGGACGAACCAGGATCTTGAGGACATGCTGAGAGCATGTGTCTTAGACTTCGGGGGCAGCTGGGATCAGCATGTGGCTTTGATCGAGTTCGCCTACGATAATAGCTTCCAGTCTAGCATCGGGATGGCCCCATTCGAGGCCCTATATGGTAGGAGGTGCAGATCACCCATCTGTTGGGATGATTTGAAGGAGAGAGCTATAGTGGGTCCAGACTTGGTTCAGGATGCTATGGGGAAGATTCAGTCTATCCGAGAGTGTCTGCTTGTGGCTCAGAGTCGTCAGAAAAGCTGTGCCGATCAAAGGAGACGACCTCTAGAGTTTGAGGTAGGTGACCATGTATATTTGAAGGTTTCTCCAGTCCAAGGGGTAGTGAGGTTTGGGAAGAGAGGTAAGCTCAGCCCTCGCTTCGTAGGCCTATTTAAAATCCTGAAGAGTATTGGACCAGTCGCCTACCGCCTAGCCCTGCCGTCGTCTCTAGCAGGAGTTCATAGTGTGTTTCATGTGTCAATGTTGAGGAAGTATGTTCCAGACCCGTCTCATGTGATAGAATTCGGACCGCTTCAGTTGAAGGAGGACTTCACTTATGAAGCAGTTTTTTTGAGGATTCTGGCTCGTGATGTGGGTAAGCTTCGGAGTAAGACCATGCCCTTGGTTAAGATTCAGTGGTCGGGTCAGTCTGAGGAAGAGGCGACTTGGGAGCTGGAGAGTGAAGTGCGATCCAAGTTTCCCGCCCTCTTCGAGCAGTAGGTACGTTTAATTTTGAGGATGAAATTCTTTTAAGGGGGAGGTGATGTTATAACCCATAGTTTGATGTTAGAAGGTGCAGTTTTATTTTATTGCAATTACGACTTAAGTTGAACTATTTCATTATTTAGGACATGTATGTCCTTTGGAGGAAAGACGAGGGCGAGGAGGTTTTTTTCCTTCTAGTTCACGACCTACCAGTCTCCTTATCTAACAGTTTTATCTTGACGCTCCTCCCCTCTCCTCTCTCTCTCTCTCTCCAGTGTTTTGCGTTCTTCCAATCATTCAAGTTCTGCTGATTGAGGCGCCTACAATTCGAGTTCTACTACGGATCCTCCTCCGTTACGAATCCCAGTTCAGTTTGAGGTAAGAATGTCAGGCTAACTTTCCTCAATTCGTCAGTTTCTAAGGCTTCCCCTTTACTAATTGTCTTCTGCAATCTGGTTGTCATCAGCATTGATTCCTGCATCTTTGTAAATCTCTTCTACTGTGGCGTGCTCTGCAAATCCGTTGTCAGAATTTGGTAAGGATTTTAGTTGCGTTTGTCAATGGCAATTTCTGGGTTGAAAATCCTCTATTTTTCTGAGTTGGGGTTGTCTCTGCGTTGTTGTTGGTTCAGAGCATTGGAATTGAGTTCTGGATTCTGTTCGTTGGTTGAGTTCTACACCGGATTTGGAATCGTTCTGCTAATTATCGAGGTAGGTGGCTGATGGATTTGATTGGTGTGTTCAGCCTTGGGGAGTTTAGATTCTGGAATTTAGATTGATCGTTTAACGTTGTGTTTGTGCCAAATTCTGCCTGTTCTACACTTGTTTCAATTGGCTAAAACCTCCAAGGTTGTTTTTCTGCCAAATACTGAGTTTCTGTGCAAATTGGTGAATTGTAATGCCTCTGTTCGTGCCTATTTTCGTTCTGGAAACTGCATTTTTCGACATGTCCAAACGTCTGTCCGAACGTTGAAGTTCGAACAGACCCTATTGCGCTTTGATTTTTCTGAGTTTTGACTGTGTCCGAACTTCCGTCCGAGCTTTGATGTTCGGACGGGGTGCGAGGACGAATCCGGCTTACAAGTCTCAAACGGTGTCCGAACTTGTAAGTCCGGACAGAAGTTCGGTTTCTCTGTTGGCTTCTTCTGATTTTGGTTCGACCTGTGTCTGAGCTTTGATGTCCAGACACAAGGTCGGACACCACCACGTATCTGATTTCAGAAAAATGTCCGAACATCAATCCGAGCTTTGATGTTCGGACACTCCTCTGCTTCTCCCTCTGATTTCAACTCGACATGCGTCCGAACTTCGACGTTCAGACACATGTTTGGACACTTTGTTTTCCGCACCTTCTGAGTCTCGACCTGTGTCCGAACTTCGACGTTCGGACACATGTTCAGACATAGCACTATTTTTGCCCAACCGTGCTCGGTTGGGCTTCGTTTGACTTTGGTTTGCAGGGTTGCATTCCCCATATGATAATTAAGCTTTCTAAATGCTTTGTGGTTCAATTGGTGCACATATGCTTATGTTTATTTAAGCTTCTGTTTTGGGACCTGGTATCTTTGTATCTGAACCGTGGATGGTTGGTTTAGCTATCTTGTAGCGCACTGCGTAGGACGTCCTTTTGTTTGCCATGGGTGCTTCCCGTTCTGTTCACAGGTGTTTCACCTGTTCTGTTCACGAGTGATGTTTCATGTTCTGTTTACGGAATTTATTCTGTTCTGTCTGTATGCTTTGATATCTAGTGTCCCGTTGTGTTTGTGAATCCGATTACTTTGAATTTTGTTCAGTCCTGTTGGATGGACTTCTGCTTTTGATTTTGCTAAGGAAACTACCTTCCCTTCTGTTTAAACTTCTTGATTTATCATCTATTTCTGCAAATGTTTTGAGCATGCTGGTTGATGAAGTTAGTCATCTACTGGGCATGGTTGGGTGCTCACTCCCCTACTTCTACTAACACTGCAGATTGATCATCGAGGATCGCCTTGATTCTGGAGCTTAGCTTGATAGCTCACTTTTGAGATTCGATATGTTTTTGTTTCAGACTTTGTAGCCTTCGGGCTTTTGAATTACTGTAGATACTTTTAACATACGTTTTGGAGATTGAATTGACATTCGAAATACTTTGATTATACTTCTATACAAGTATTCTTTTGGGCCTTTTCAATAAGTGTTAGTTAGAGTCTTGTGTTATTAGGTAGTAATACGGGCGTGTGACATCCTAACTCCTAGGCCAGTGTTGGGGGGTCGTTACAATAACAATAATGGATACGTTTGTAGAAAGGGTTGGATATGATTGTAGACAGTGATGGATACGTTTGTAGACAACAAAGAACATTTGTTGACAGTGATGGACATGTTTGTAGATAGTGATGGACACATTTGTAGACAACAAAAGAAAAATTTGTAGACAGTGGTGGACACGTTTGTAGACAGTGATGGACACGATTGTAGATAGTGATGGACACGTTTGTAGACAGTGGTGAACACGTTTGTAGACAGCGAAGGATACATTTGTAGACAGTGGTGAACACGTTTGTAGACAGTGGTGGACACGTTTGTAGACAGTGATGAATACGTTTATAGACATATCAATATGTTCATAAATACATCCTTAACTATTTGATGAATACGAACGATCATTTATTTTTGAATTGATATATATTTAATTTTTTATAAACATGTATAAAAGTTGTATTATTAGATCACGAAAATATTATTTAATATTCATATATGTACATGTAGTCATATTTTTTATATATTTGATGACTTATTCTATAACAATTATAAGTAACTATATTATTGAAAATTATAAAAGAAAAGAGAGTTATAAATAAAGAACAATATAGATGTCATATATACTCGTATTAAAGTTTTCTATAAATAATGAATTATTTTATATTGATTATAAAATAATTATATTATTAAGATAATATACCTAAATATAAAAGCACTAGCACTCTACTCGGTTTCCACTAGTTGAAAAAGAAGATAAAAAACAGATCTGTAACTCCGTGCCCCCGTTTCCCACCTGTTAAAAAAGAAACAAAAAAAAAAATAGATCCATTGTGGGACGGAGATTTGATTTCCGTCACCAAATCCGCTCCTATAGTTGCTGTTTAGTATGAACCAAACTTCATACAGTGGCCGCAGAAAACCATTCTCAAGCCGACAGGCATTTCCTGAACAACAAGAAAAAGCCGACAGGCATGGGCACAGTAGGGAAGGCACGGGACTTCCAACATTTGGCACTCTTCCTCCAGCTCTGATGATGCCAGTTAACAGAGGCATTGATATCCAGCCAGTACAATATGAGCAGCAATCAACATCAATGAGCCTAATAAGTACCCCCACAAATCACAGTTTTGAAATGCAATTGGTATTAACTATTAAGATTTTGGGGGTATTGGGTTGGGTGTGTAAGAAATCTGACCTACTCCCATTCAGAAGTTACAACTAATCCAACTCCCAAATACTTGCTGCTTCAGTTCAGATAAGGTAAAAAAGTGGCTTATACATCTTCTCACTAAAAGAGAAGCTAGAGACCCAAAACTTCAGGTCATTGGATTTTAACATCGGGAAGTAATATACAGATTATGACTAGGACCCTTCAACAAAATCTGTGGATGCTTAACCTCCCTGCAAGGTCCTAGGAGTAGGACTAACCACTCTATTGCATGAAGTGGAATATGAAGAATATTATTGTGTAAGATCAGAAAGGAGACTGGCATAGTGGGCAGGTAGATTTATGTGAGGTTGAGAACCACTTGTAGAGGCAAGCAGAGTGGAACTTGTGCTTGCAGGTTCTGCAGGCAAGCCGAGGAAGGCTGTGATTGTTGGTGTGAATGAAACTGTAACATATGGGGCATTCCTCGACACCTTCGAATTCCTTATCGATATTGCTTTTCCATATCCTTATTGCTTCAGCTAATGCACCATTCTGATTACGGATAAATGCAACCAAGGACAGCAACCACTTCCGCTGCTTCACTTCACTTATGCCAATGCTCCTCGCACATTCAACGTCAACAGGACGCAAGGGATATGAGGCTGGAAGACGAATAACTAGATCCATTCCAGTTTCATCCTTGGTGTATGTAGCAACAACTTCGTTGGCCGACTTGCTGACACTAACGGAAAAGTTGTCATCAGCAAAATCGGCTTTCTTGATCTGAGACAGCTCATCCGCAATTAGGTATGGACTGCACCATTCTTTTGCGAAGACTTCAATGGAAGATGTCATTGCACGGTCACGTAAACCACTGAACCAGCCCCGTACATAAGCAGGCAGTATCTGAAGCATCATGCCAAACAAAGATGAAGCAAGTAATGATATCTTATGCGGTTCAACTGGCCAAAGTGGTTCTATAGCAAATTCCAGGGAACCTGTTGTTATAGCCCGTTTTGTTCCTGCAGCGAGATCCAACAATTCACTGGGGATATCTTTTTCTTTTTTCTTCATGTTATTAACCCGACACAACTCCAATGGTATATGTTGGAAAAGGAAATCCAGTATCACAGATGAGGCACGGTCTTGTATGTGATGAACCAATCTGTCTCTTTCAGGGGATGATAATGGCAAAAGTACTAAATGAGACAGTAGCAAACTCCAAGAAACCAAGACTTTTACCTGCAAACCGAAAAACAATTTAATCTTTCATTAAGCGTGCTCAAAACTCTGAGGGTTAGAAGGAAGAAAACTAGGGTATATAAAAAAATTCACAACATCTAATCCAGCAATAGCCGAGAAGAATACTTACTTGCTCTTCTACAGCCAATTCAATGTCGAGAATTTCATTAGGTAAATCTTCAATTAGATATGATATTTCCTTTCTCAAGAAAATACTTCCTCTTAAAGATGGATCAGGATCATCGTAACCCTCAATATTTGCAGCATTCACATGTGAATTAGGGGAACTGGTTTCATCTGTGATAGCCCAACTAGCGATTGGAGAACTTGAAAGAAGAACAAAAGAAGCAGCTTTCAAACAGGACACTGCTGAAGAAGAGAAGAGGATTGCAATCAAGGAGCTGATCGGTCCTAGGCTTAATCCCCAACGCTCAACCGATTTAACAGCATCTTCTCTAGCATGTGATGAAGATCTAACTACAGCTGAAGCAAGCATCTTCCAAAAGAATGGATGAGCCATTTGAACTATAGGTACATCTAACAAGGCATCACTGCTGATAGAGCTGCAAATAGACTCAAACATGCCAAAGGAAAAAATGATACGCAGAATGCCATCTTCAATCTGATTGATTACCACATTTTCTATTTGGAACAGCATTAACTTGCTTTCTGAATTGTTTTGTACGCAGTTTTGAACAAGATCCAAGATCACAGAATATGCACACAGGGCATTTGTGGCAGCATTTATGTGGAAGGGATCAAGAACTAACTTGAAGTGTCCAAATTTGTCAACTCTGACTTCAGAGTCTTTGGTTGCAGTGTGCCCATAGGCAACATCTAAACTTTCCACTGCCTCCTCCATTGCCACAACTACCACCTCAATCCAGTATCTCAAGTGAGACATCACAAATTCCCATTCATCGTACGCAAATACCTCCCAGCAGCAGGCAACTGTAACAACCATCAGCCTAGAGAGCAAAATTTGTACAATGGACTGCTCACTACTAATTTCACTGGAAGCATATTTTTGCTTAGTGAACAGCTCATATAATAGTTTTCTTTCAGCCAAACTCACATTTCTTTCTAGTTTAATAACTCCATTTTCCTTCACTCTAAAAGGGTAGCAGGATAGGACCAATTGATACCAATCTTCAATACCTGCAAGAACAAGTATAATATCAAATTATAAGAAAAATCTGGGAATTTATACTCGCTTCATTAAAAAATCTAAGCTGTTTTGGATTCTTAATTTCTGAACTCTGCTACTTGTATCAAGCAAAAAATAACAATCCTATGGAAGTCAAAGAGGGAGAAATAAGTAAAGTAAGACACTTGAGTACGGCAGATTAGACATATTCTCTATCCATGATACAACAACAAAAAGTTAAAACTTCTGTTATCTAATAGAGGAGGAAAGTAATTTTATGCAGTAGCAAACACATATCATAAAATGTAATATTTAGCTACACGCATTCAGTATATAATCTCCAACAACTCCACCTACCTCCGCCACTCTTCCAAGATATTAAGGATGGGAAGTTCAAAGTCCTTGGAAGCCAATCGCTTACTAGATGCTCTTTGATAAGGTCAGAGCGACACTCATTATCCATGCCACTGGATGAACAATTAGTTCTCTGTGGCAGCAGAACAAAAGCATGCAATATAGGAGGAAGGATCTTCAAACAGTTCATGTTTGGAGCTTCACCGACATAGAGCTTATTTGTCAACATCTTTAGAAACGCGGCAGCATGTTCTTCATCTCCCCATATGTCATCACTAACTAGCCTCACAATTATACATACCAGCGCTCTTACAAAATGCTCCTCTATACCATCCAGTCCTTCATTTGTAAGGTCCCATATATTGAAAATTTTCAAGTTTCGATTTCCTTCCCAAATAAGAGCACCATCAAGCAAAATCTCAGCAACAGGATCAAAGACAGTTCTACAGGAACTGTTTTCTCTTCCAAAAGCAATCAGCAGCGGGAGAAAAGTCTCAAGGGCACTCCCACCAGGCCACTTCCAAATGCACAAGATTTCAGCAACTAGCCAATCACGCTGAGACCTAGACTCAGAGGCACCCAATTTAGTGTTTTCCTGCTTCTTTGCAACTGAAGTATTAAGAGCAACAACTTTCTCAATCCCCACTTTAAAGGCAAGCTTGTCTAGTACAGCAACAAAAGTCTGGGCCGGACATGCCTGCATGGCGAAGTACTTGCAAATCAGTAACAGTATAACTTCCCACTCAAAAAGTAAAAAAAAAAAACATCGACTTGCTAAACCAGAATCGGGTTGCAAGACGTGAAATGTGTTACCAACTTGATAATAAGGATCAGACATAATAAACTCTACTTACATTGATAGCAGCTGAAATTTCCTCATTTGTCAAAGAGGTTAGTCTTTCATGGAAAATTTTATTATTATTAGGCTTTACCCAAAGAGGCCATACATCATTGCTGCAGAGAAGCAGATCCATCATATTCTGCTCCTCACCTTCACCAAGACAGAAACACTCTATAATCTCAGAGATCCACTGGCAACACAAAGATGAAATTATCCCAGAGCCAACACCATAGCCCTCAAAGATGGCAGACCGGACAAATTGAATAAGAATACCACTGACCATCCTACAGCACCCCACACTGAGAGCTCTACAGAATTGAGCAGTTACTTTAGCACGGAAGTCACCAATGAACTTGCAGAATTGTTCCCTGGTCTGAACTTTTTCCATTGGATGCTTATTCATTCCTCTCAAAGCTGCTATCATATTGCACTCCCAACTGATAATGAAAGTAGCCGCTAAGATGCTTGAAATAAGCTTATCCTCCATGCAGTATGAACCATTAGAAAAGAAAAAACCCTCTAGAACTTCACCAGCAAATCGAGCCACATCCAGCACATCCGTATAGTATCCACCTTCCACCCAAGAGATGCCTCCCCTAACACATATCAAAGAAGCAAACTGGCCCACCCAGGTATAAGGCGAATCTATTACAAAAGCAGCCAACTTTCTGAATACTTCTTCATAAATCTCAATTTCCACATCCTTAGAAAGAAAAAAGTTACTACTCTCAGTTTTAGCACAAAGGACAGCCCTGTAGCAGAAGATGAAGGACAAGGTCAAGTATATAAAAGTGAACATTACAACGAAAACATAACTCAGCATCACAAAGTAGAGCCATGAAAAAATAAAGAGACGCAAAAGGCTCCCATGGGTGCAGGACGCTATCACTAATGGAAGATGGGGTGGATGATGTAATTATTTGTCCTCTCTCTAATTGAATTCCTGTCTCTCTCAAACCCATCCACAATCCACGATCAGTTATGAATTGCAGTTTACGGAATTTGAGGTAAGAGAGAGAGATACAAATAAAAAAGAGATAGGAATAATAATTTACATCATTCACCTGATAATCCATCAACCGTCAGCAAACACCATAGAGGCCAAAGCAAGAAAATGTGATACAAAACTTTGGAACCCATCTTGGAGAATCAAAAAGAAACTTTTTGAAAGCAAGTAAATTCATACCGGATGAACCGTGCATCATTATTTCCAAAAGGCGGAAGAGAGCGCACAACTGAAAGGGCAACTGAATCCAGTAATTTGTGATGCCAGCTTTCTTGCAGGAATGCTTTACTTCCCAACCCGGATGTCCTATCGCTGATCATATGCTGAACCTTCTCAATAAGCGCTGCCATCCTAGCTATTTGAGAGGAAAATAATTCTCCACAATTCTGTCTGCTAGTTCCATGGAAGACAATAATATCCCATTGTTCCTTAAAGCATGAATCATCCAACAATGCAAGCAGGAGATCTAGCAAAGCATCTGCTGACCTATCATTACCACTAAAGCACCAAGAGACAAAAGCTTCAAAAATTTCTAAAAAGCATTTCATGTCCACCTCTTTCTCTCCATCAGTTGCAGTATTGATGTCTGTTCCTTCACTTTGAAACCGAAGTCTTGAGAATACTGTACGTGGCCCAAAAACTGAAAGAGCTGCTGAAATAAATTTTATGCCAACGGGCATGTCCTGCACAGAAAGCATGTACAAAACTTTGTCAACAAAGGACAACACATATATCATTCCGTCACTTGAAAGATACTGTTTGGCCATATTGTGAGATCCATGTATGAGAAAAATAATACGATGTTGCAAGCACTATAACACAAGAAAAAAAAGTGAATAGCAGTTTTTCTAAAGAAAATTCAGATGTTCATTATATCATAATCGTACTTACTAGTGATCTAATAACAGGAAAGGACTTTTCCAGCAGTGGTCCCACCAAATTCTCCCAGGGCCAGTCTTCAGCTCTCGACATTGCATATTGCTCAAGTAAAAATAAGAACTTGATCATTCGTGCTGGCCTATCAGACATTCCATCTAAGGTTCCTTGACTAAGAAATATTCCAAGGCAATTTTCCTTATACATTTCAGCAAATGGATATAATAGTCTATTATCCAAATGGTACAAGGCAGAAAGTATCTCCACAATGCATTGTCCTAGTTCCAGCAAGTAGCTAGCAGAACTCTTGATTCCTAGTATACTGTTCACAGACAACTGCTTGGTGTTCTCCAAAGAACCGCCAGGAGTCAAAGAGGTAGCTTCGTCATTGTCACTATGCTCATAGGACAAGCAAAACAAAAAGTCTTGCCACATAAGCTTGACAAGTATTCTGCTGATCAAATGTATCTGAACCTTGCAAACTGCATCTTTATCATCAGATATCCTAAAAGAATGAATATAGCATGACATAAGATTAAAGAATTACTAAAAGGGAATCAGAATCAATAGGAAAAGGCCAGCGAGACACATAAAAAATAATACCTTGAACAACTACGCAGTCCCCACACAAAACATTCTCTGAATGCTATAAAAAACGCCTGTCTGTCAGCAATTGATGGATGAGATGAATCTTTTCCCGCCCATAGGTTTTGGAAGAAGTCTACTAAGAACCTATCTCCACCAAGTTCCTGGAGAGGTAGAGCTTCTAACAAAAGAACCAAAGCAGGGTATGAGATACGCTGTGACCCATAGCATCCACTCTGAAGAAAAGTCCAAAATCGACTCAGCATAGTTTTCTGGGTATTTACCAAAGACCAGCTACTCGGAAATCGATTGGAAAAAAGCAATATTGTCTCCCACATTGGTGAATGACATGATGGCTCTTTTTCCTTAAAGGCTCCGTATATCACACACGCAAGATTCTTGATATCTCCCTCACTAAAGATCTGAGGAACTGTTTTGATAAAGCTTCTGAGGACAGTATAAGTAGCTGACCGGACAGAAGCACTTGGAGATCTTAGAAATTCTAGGAAACAATGATGAGAAGAGAACAACTTTTGGGAAGAAGATATAGCGATTTCTTGTGAGTTGAGTATATGCTTCGGCAGAGCCCTGTGTCCAGCATGCCTCTCGGGTCCAACAACCGTAACATCAAGAAGAGTAGCAAGAGCCAGTAGTGAAGAAGAAATAACCTATAATCCAATAGTGTATCTCGTAACAAGCAAAAAAGTGATTCAATTGCACTTAACATAGAGAGAAATAGGCATCAGGTACAGTTCATCAGCTAGCCTCAGAGAGCAGAAGCTAATTTGATAACCCAAGATTCAACACCAGAGCTACCATGCTGAAGGGAGGTCATGAGAGCATGCATCTAATTTTAGGCAGCATCAATGATATAAATCTAAAGTCAAGTTGCATTAACATACTCAGATAGTAATAGTTAACAAATCTACAAACCCTCCGTCACAAATTCACAAAGTAACACTCTCAAATAAGGAACTTCTCTACAGCTAAAGCTCCCAGCACTCTTCAACTTCGAAACAACAACAAAAGGAAAGAAGATCAATAAGACCAAGTTAGGCTTTGCGTCACAAACAAAAATACCATTTGGTGCATTTCAGGCAGTTCATCTGCTGCTGCTGCTAAGTCAGACATACTTTGAGGTGTGAGCCTTAAATTTTCGTCCAAGTACGTAAATATTTCAGATATGCAGAACATCACAGCATCTACTCTCTTTTCCTGTGTTGGGAAAGCAGCCTGCACTAGTTTGAAAATCAATTATAAGCAAAAAAAAGTAGGGCATCACTCTATAAAAAGGCATACAAATATCAAATGCTTACCTTTATATATTAAAAGCAAACACAAACAAAATAAATTGATTAGTCTGAACTTAGAAGAGATGATCAGCTTCTAGCACCTTATTTATAATAGGGACATGAATGTGACCAATCCTGGTCAGATCATAAGAACTGGCTTAGTGCAAAGCAAGAATGAATGATGCCGCCCCATACATAATGGGAACTAGGAACATACCTGAAAGGATTGTTTGGCTGCTTCAGAAACTTCATGAATAGAATCAAACTGGGAAAACCACCATGGCCCCATCAGTGACTTCAAATGTGGAGCCAGATCTCTTCTGCATAGAATATGAATAACGTTATGTGATAATAATGTAATGGAAAACAAGGCAGAGAATACACATTGAAGAATCCAGGGTCACTAAGCACAAGAATTGTGGCACTTAATAGTCCAGAAGGAGAAACATAAATAAGCATTATATGAGTAGCAAAAGGGAAACAAGGTACAATAATCATTCCTTAATATAGTAATATTAACCATATGGAAAGTACAGAGAGCCCATTATATTCAAAGAAAATAGTGACCCTCGCGATATAAAGGGGCATTGGGAAGGGACTACATCAGTCTTCAACAACTTTCAACTGCTACAATATGTCCTCCAACAAAAATGGATAATCAGACACTGGTCATAAGCGAGTTATAAGCTTATAACTCGTTAGTAGAGCTCAAACAGACCCAAAGTCTACGAGACAAAGCATCCCAAGTCGTTCTTCGTGTAGCTAAAAGCAACTAGTTGATAGCTATTTGGAAAGAAATAAGTAACAAGATTAGTGGTTAAAAGTGATAAGCTAGTTACTACAGCTGATGTGTACAACATATAGAGAGAGGAAAAGCTAGCCGATAGAATATTGGAATAAACTCGCTTAAACAAGAGAAAGGGACATCATAAAAATAGAACTATAGATTTAAGGGTTTTTGCTTCCAAATACACCAACAAATAACAGGAACACTCTCCACACGGCTATGCAACGAGTCTTGAGGTAACAAAATATATGTTAAGTACTAAGGGAACCTTGATCAATACACTGAATAACTAAGTGCTCCATTATGGACTAACAAGATTCAGTTCTTCAATAGTCCATCCGTCCCATTTCCAGCATCCTGTTACTTTTCAGCATGCTTTAGCACTTCAACAGTAAAAATATCAGACAAGTTAGTTTTATAAATCTAAGTTTTGTAATAGATTCCCTTATTTAATAAAGAGTATGTTTCAAAACTTAGACTCAAAAATCAACTCATCTTATATGTTAAATACTGAAGTGGAAAAGGTGCCAAAAATAGCAGGATACTGAAAATGCGATAGAAGAACCAATAATCTTCTAGAGATCTTTCTATTATAAGCAGCCTAAAATATCAGCAAAGGTTACGTTGCGGTTTTCAACCTCCTAATATCCTTAAACAAGAAGTTCAACCCAGCAAAGCTCCACTGCAGAACTGTTTTCGATCAAAACTAATCCCATCTTTTTGTGTACCCTGTCAATTTTGACTCTGAAAGAATATTACACCATCAATGCTACACTATAAGTAAACATCAATCTAATGCTGTTTATAGTATAAATTTGCAGGTTAAAAGAAACAACAGGGATATACTTCAGTGCACTGCACAGCACTGTGGTAAAAAATATAGAAAGCTAAAAAATAACATTTTTGTGCTATGCATATAACATATAAGAATTGAAACACGGACATCTGTCTCATTCCATGCGATGAATGTAGATACAAGATATAAATAACTAATGCTTCTTAAAGAATAAGAGAAACTCAAACCTGACAAGAATAATAAGATTTAACATGGTCTCATGAGTTGCTCGTCGCACCTCTCTATTGTAGTCTATTAGCAGCCTTTTGTATTCAAATGTCTGAAACAACACATTTTTTAAGAGAACATTGTAAAGTATGTATACAATGACAGGGACTCAGACATCTCTAGAAGGAGAGAAGCTCGGGATTGAAGGAAATACCCATTGGGGAATAATAGGTAATATATCCTTCCCAGATCGCTGCTTCATGAGTGTAGATAAAGATTTCAAAGCTTTAAGCTGCAAGAAGAAAGTATAAATGCAAATAGATCCAACTTTTTAGAAAGAGAAGCAGAAGATGAAACTATTCCATAGCATTTTGGGCATTAACAACATATAATTGTCCCTGCATATAGCAGAGCTTACAAGTCTAGAAGCAGAAATCATGTGCCTAAGTCTTTTCCAGAAGTAAGCATAAAGTAAAGATATACAAAGTCAGAGATGTGCAACAAATCTAAAAACAACTGAACTGAGCACATCCCAGACAAGTGAATCTATAAAACCAAATATAAAGGTTATACACCCACTAGAAATTAAAGAGAAAAGGTAAGAAGGATTCATGACAGGATAAAGTTCACCTTGGTGATACGATCCTTTCTACAAAGCCTTTTCAGGTGTTGTGATACTTCGCCATCAATCTCCTGCAATAGGAGAATATTCAGTAATTAACAATCAATACTGGCATGATTTCATCAAGCTCCCTAGCTAGTTGTCAGATCAGCCATTGCATTATGAACACAGTTCGCTAATCTAATAAGAGATGTGATGCCAAGCCCATAAGGCATGCACATCAACATGCATCAACGCACTGATACACATCAAAGATATAAATTCAAGTTCACATATGTGGCCTTGTGTACATTGGACGTGGTGTGCCAACATCATCACAGCACGAAGTTTTTATACAAACATCACAACATAATATGGGGCATCATGGAACTGATACTTGGCCTATTAAATTTTGACTTGTTATATTAGTCAAAGATATCCATGGCAGTCTCTTCACTTCATTATGAAATTGGAATCAGAGAAAAAGAGAAGAAAAAACTTCATTATCGAATTGCTTTATCTTTCCACCAGTCTTCCAGCCTTTTCCTCGCCTAATATTGCTCATACTCACTTAAGCTGGACACTATGCCCCCTTGAATGTAGTTCCAATTCTAATTCTTACAAAACTACCTGCAACGGCCGCTGCGCTTATCCCTTTTTAATTATTTTGAAATACAATTCTAAAATAAGTCATCGCCTACGTCAAGTTAAAACAAACATTGCAAAACAGGGCTAGATTTTATACACAAAAGTTGGCATGAAGTTAGCACCGTAAATGAGAGATTGTCATCAGACTGCAGAGCAGACTCCACGCGTGTAGAGCCAACATAGCCACCAAATCCAGAAGAAGTAACGCCAGAGGGGAGAAGAGAGGCTGCTTGGCTGAAAACATAAAAACCAGAAATTACCAATCTACAAAGATACAGAAACGCAAACATCTAACCGCGGACTTCACCACTATCGTAACGATCCAAAAAGAAAAATCTAAACCGCGGACTTCTTCATCCCTCGTAAATACGTTGAGACTGAAGTGAGAGATAAAGAGAGAAGAGAACCTGCTGCTAGAAGGGCGGGCTTTGCTTCTGGCGCCGTCTCCTTTGGGCCTTCCCATTGAATCAACAACTGTCTATATCAGTTTTAGTCTGCAGCTTAGGGTACGAGATCCTAATCAATTCCTTGAAGTTCCGTTTTCTGCTTCAACTATATGAGCTCAGCGCTCCAATGGATTAGAGAGTATCGTGCTTGCTGTCTCTCGGTTTCCCTCGACCAGGCAAGCAAGCAACTTCGGCCACGACTTCAACCCAAGCTGCACGTTTCATAAGTCCCAGAATCCGGACGCAGCGTTTGAGCTTCCACAGACCGAACTGGAATGTAGTAACGTTTTCGGTGTGTACACAAGTGAAGGAAGCACATGACAATTCACAAAATGGAAGTTTCTAACTTTCTTCATAAAGCTTGGTTTATAAGCTTTATGATTAATCTTACTATAGTTAAGGAATGAAACTTTGACAAGTGTACCATGGTTTGATGTATAACAAATATCTACTTGACATGTGGCAGTGAGAGGAATACAAAATAAGATTAATCTACAAAAAGCTATCAAAAGAACGGGCCCATAATTTTGACACATTTTCCAGTCATTTTCGTGCTGGTGACAATTAATGCACATGAGCTTCTTCACCCTTTGCAAAGCAAGCGTGTTGGTCAAACACGGTTTTGACCTGCTCAATGACAAGGAACCGTGTTTCGCTAATGTGATTCTTTTGTAAAGGGTAAAACTGTGTTTACCAAATGCAGCTCTTGTGCATTGTCGGGGGCTGCGATGGGTAAGTGTGTATATATGAGTGTCTTTGGTAATTGTCCATCGCACTCTCTTACTACGAATATAACCACAAACCCAGCTCTTATTCATCAAAGAATCTCAATCACAATGGATGCGTTCGCCTGCAGCATATCTGCGCTTTTTTTGACAGCATAAATATACAACATATGTTGTTTTGGACTCCTTTATTTATTTTTGTTGTTCGCCTAAAACAGCATAAATGTCAGCATAAATGTCAGTATAAATGCCCACAGCAAATGATACTTTTTTCATTTTCGTGCTTTCACTTCCGTTTCTTTACTCACTCCATAATGCAATTACTGTGACTATTGATTTAAAAAAAAGAAATTTTTTACAAGTTACTTTATTTATTACAAATTACATAATGCTTTAAATAATTTATAAAAAATAGTCCTACATCTTTAGCCAAATTTACAAAAAATCACATTTATAATACAAATCTATAATATATTATTTGTAATACCACATAGATTAATAAAATTAAAAAAAACGAATAAATATACACACTTGTTGATATATAAATTAAAATATTAAAATAGTATATAGAAATATGAATGCATATAAAATTAACATACAAAGTTACAAAAATATTATATATTATTAAAAGTTATAATTTCACTAAATAAATTCACATAACATTATCAGAAAATTTGAAATGCTTTTTCTCCTTTTTTACGCTTTTATATTTGTAAGAATTATAACATTTAGATAATAAAAATATATTGTTTAGGAGTTACAAGTTTTGCTTAAATAATAGAAATAAAAAATTTATTGTTTGTGAATTTTTTTATTTATTTTTACTAACAAAATAAAATTACGTAATGTAATATAATAAATTATAATTGTAATACGAAAACGGTAAACGCGCTACATATAACTAACTTAACCAAACATGTTGCATATATGTTGCACTGCCAAACAACGGTTTTCAAAACAGCTGCATTTATGCCAGCACATTCCTGCCAGCAAATATGCTTCATTTATGCCAGCGCATTCCTGCTGTCAAATATGCTGCATTTATGCTGCCAAAACAGCCATGCCGAATAGAGCCAATGTATTTTCCATTTGTTATCCTTTAAATACTCTCATTCATTTTCTTGATCTTATAAAAAAATACATGAATGAAGTATCATTCATTCTACCTGATAGATCTTAATCGTCTGAATTTGCCTTCTGATGATGAAGGTGATACCTCTTACGAACCTGATGAAGCCCTGGTGTAAAAAGATCTCGAGGATTTGGATCTAGAGCCAGAAAATCTTCTAGATGAGCCAGATGTACCTGATGATGGTTCCGGTGCATCTAGGAGAACACATGGGTGGGAGTCCTTCACAAATCACAACCATACATGGGTGCTGGATCCTCAAATCCGCAGATGTCGGTTGCACCATTCATAAACCACATCGACTGGGATGCAGTAAATGGTATCCAGACCGACATATATCATAGTGGAGCTCCATACTGGAGTGTTGGTCAAGAGTTTATCAAAAATTAGTTGTTTAAGTCCAAAGAAAAGCTTGTCTCCGTAGTGTGCCAATATCACATCCGTAATAATTTGGATTTCATCCCTATGAAGAGTTCGAGTGCAGTTTTTTGCATAAAGCGCAAAAACGAACAAGGTGATTGTCCATTTTATCTCTGTGTTGTAGTATCCGAATATACCTTGAAGTGGAAGATTAAAAGATTTGTTGCTCATACATGTCATCCTAACCTGGGAAGTGAAGATCATTGTCAGCTGAAGTATCAATTTATCACTTGTATTATCCTCCCTTCATCAGAACAGATCCGACGATAAGCATCAAGAATGTGATACAGCTTGTATAGAACGGGTTTAGCGAAAGAATCTCATACAGAAAGGCATGGCTTGCCAAGTGCGAGGCTATTGAGCAAATCTACGGAAACTAAAGAGACTCTTTCGCCCAGGTATCTTCTTGCAATTCAAAATTTTGTACCTAACATAGTGGTGGACATGAATTCTTTCGTCGAAAGATATGCCAATGGTGTTGCATTAGGAGATTCATACATTGTTGTTGGGCTTTCAAGTCATGCATTGCAACATTTCATTACTTTAAGCCACTGCTTCAAGTTGATGGTACCCACTTGTATGGAAAATTTAAGGGTAAGTTGTTAGTTGCATGCGCTCAAGATGGTAACAACAAAGTCATCTAGGTTGCTTTCGCAATAGTTGAAGGGGAAACTAATGAAGCATGGTAGTACTTTTTATACCATGTTCGTGGACATGTAGTTGGTCTACAAAGTGGTGTTTTAATTATATCTACTCGCCTTTCAAGTGATCATAGGACAATGCAGGAGGAGGTAATTGGAAACCACCATGTGGCTATCACTACAAACTGTATTCGACACAATGCTCAACTTTAATTTTAGGTTTAAAAACAAGGAGCTAAAGGACTACTTCACCAATACAGGTACTGCTTTCATGTCTTTGTATTTTCATAATTACATAGTTTTGAGTTGGTTTATGCTTACACTTTTTTGCTTATATTTTCACATTATTGCATATTCTCAAGGGATAAGTCGAACGTAGGATTCAACATTTGAAGACAGAAAAGCCAAAGATTGCTACTTTTTTTACCAGCTACCTCTTGAAAGTGGTGCAGTGCATACGACGATGGTAGACGGTAAGGACATATGACTTATAATTTGGTGGAGTGTTTTAACGAAGTGATGAAGGGTGCTCGCATGCTACCTGTAAAAGCATAGTTGAGGCAACACTCTACAAGTTAATGGGTCATTTTGTTCAAGGTACTTAGACGTATACTGCTGATAAGTGTCCAATGAGCATGTTTTATGGTGTATTTCATATGTTATATTAGCACTTTTTCTTGCTCATTTCTCCACTTTGGTTAGTTTTACTCTAGTTTTATGTTTTATTGGTTATCTTACAGATTTATTGGTTAAAGCATGAGGAAAACCAAGCTAGGAGCAAAGTAGACGAAGAGAGAACGCATAGGCACAAACGGATCTAAAACGAAGCTCAAACGAAGAATCTGGAGCCTGTCAAAGTTTGCAGACAAGACGAAAATACACATGTCCGGCTAAAACGAGCCGGACGCACATCCGGACACACATGTCCGGCTAAAACAACCCGGACACACATCCGGACACACATGTCCGGATCCAGACGCATTCCGGACGCGTGTAAAACACAGCCCAGATCTAGAATCGCGCGACTGATTAATACGCCGCCGTCTTCTCCATTTTCTTCTTCTTCAATTACTGCGCCGTCTTCTCCATTCCTTCTTTAATTGCAGCGCCCACAATATTATCTATCTACTACCTCAAAATCAAACTTATCAGGCGCTGATACCTTATCAAATCTACCACTGTCTGCTCCAAAATCCACCGTTCTCCTGATTTTCCTCACCTGTCAGCCTACCACTCCCTTATCTCCTTCCTTTCCTCTACTATAATAACCCACGTTCCTTCCATCCTAAAAATCATCTTCTCCTGCATCCAAACTCATCAACGCTCATCAACACTCACTCTCCCTCCATCCACACTCCATTTTTCATCTTTTCCATCACCAAATTAGCCTTACGCTCTTATTTCCAGAAAACCAAACGCAGAACGAAGCTCTGCACAAACCCAGACGCGAACTCCATTAAGAAGCTGTGTCCGGATTTGTGTCCGGCTAAATAGACCCGGACAGGGCATGTCCGGATTTGTGTCCGGCCAAACAGACCCGGACAGGACCAACTTGCGCCAGTTTGTTCATTCTTCATCGTTCTACCTATCTATCATCGTTTTGAGGTCGACATAATTACAAAGACAAGCCGGCGAAACAACAACTCTCCCCAAAATAGAGTTCTTTCTTTCCTCGAACTTTACTCTGTTTTAATGTCTATCTCTACTCTATGTTTTCTCTGTCAATGTCTGAGTAAGTTTATATTTGTGCTTAGGATGGGTGTTTGACCCCAAATAATTCAGACTTACTTATAATATCAAGTTTGCTTATAAATATTTGTTTTGTCTCTCTAAATTATTAAATGCTTAACAACTGATCATTTTTATGCATTTACGGTTTCTCTTATTTCAATGATTTTGTAAATCTGAGAATAGACCACAGAGAGAGACAACGTTTGTATATTATCTCCTTGATTAGCAGAAAAATCCATCGTTGTTATCAAAGAATTCTTGCTTAATGCTAATTAATGATTTTAGACTTTTTCTGATTGTAAAAAGTCTATTGATTAATTAAGAAGAGTTGTCCTTATCTATGATTTAGGAAGGCCACAAGATAAATTCTTAAACAGACAAATAAGAGCAAATTAGGATTATAATTAATGTCTTAAGTATATTTGGGCGATTTCACCTTCCTTAGCACATTTTCCATCCATTGATACACAACTGTTTTATTTAAGCTTTTAATTGTTTTTATCTGTCCAACCCAAAAACACCAAGATTGCCACTGGCTAACCCCTTTTTATTTACTGTTTATTAAATACCGGAACTTGGAAAATTGAACAATTTCCCTGTGGATACGACACTTGTTGTACTACTCCGACTAGGTGCACTTGCCTATTAGTTTGCTGTAAATCTATATATATTAATGTATAGTATTTACCCAACAAGTTTTTGGCGCCGTTGCTGGTAGTTCACTTGCTATACTGTAATATTTTGTTTTATTTATTTTGTTGTTTGTTTATTTTCTGACATCTAACTCCGGACATCTAACTTCGGACATCTAACTTCGGACATCTAATTTCGGACATCTAACCTCTAACATTTAATTTTCAGTACACTAACTCCTAACATAAATTTCTGTCATTTAAATTTCTGTCTCTAACTACTAACCTTAAATTTCTGTCATTTAAATTTCTGTCAACTAATTACTAACATTAAATTTCTGTCTCTAACTACTAACCTTAAATTTCTGTCATCTAACTACTAACATTTAAATTCCCTTGTCATTTAAATTCCCTTGTCACTTATTTCTGTCATTTTACTCTTGTTAAAAAAAATAAGAAAAAATATATAAAAATATATATATATATATCAGTGTTGTTTAATTAACGTTTATCAGCCTAACAATATATCTGCCTTTCTTTATCTATTTACTAATTAATTTGCACAGTTTCTGACGAACCACAAGTTTACTTCTGTGCATGCCAAACACTCGAACCCGAGGTTCTCACTTGTCAATCGAGACCTGAACCCGAGCGCACTTTATTACAAGCACGAAGAAACCTAGAAATCTAGACAATGGCCGAAACCAAACCAGTTATAGATGAAATGGACCATGAAAATCAACCAGAAACACCGTGCCCTCTCTGATTACAATCTAGATCAATCCAGCCCCGTGCTCCCTGATTACCTGAAAAACCTAATAAATACCACCCAACCTAAGTATAATAAACATCAAATTATGATGTAGTAAGGCTAGAATATGCCTTAGAAAGATTGGTAGACAATTTAAACCAAAAAACACAAGAAAGTGCCTTAAGGGCAATTTGGGCAAAAACGTGCTCTAAGCTTGGAGTGACTTTGATTAGCACCCAAATACCATTATAAGACTTTAGTAATATGCTAATGGACATTTTAAATCAATTATCAAAGAAAACCAAGCTCAAAAACAAGCTTAAACACAAAATGTGCTTTAAGACTCTTAAAGCACCTTTTTGAGAAATTGTCTTAGAATTGAGTTTTGAGTGGCTAAATGTCCATCATTACTCTTTAATCAACATGTGTACTAATTAGTATCACATTAGGAAGCCTAAATCAATGGGAATCAAAAATTTCAGAAATATGTGCACTAATTTGTGAATAGTGCCAAATAGTGACTAGTTTAAGTTTTAATCAACTTAAGTCAATTAGTTGGTCAACCAAGACCATAAATATCTTGGTTATAATGGGGTGCCGGTTTTCTAAGGATGAGTCACCATAGACTAATCAAATAAGGAAGAAAAGAAGAGATAGTAAAAAGAGTTACTATTTGCTTTTATAAAGCAAATATCTTATATTAGCCTACTTTTCTTCTTCTCTCTCTTCATTTCCCTTCTTCCCACGTTTCTTCTTCCTTCTCTTGCTCCAAAACCGAGAGAGCTCCATCCATGGGTGCTCTTCCTTCAAATGCTCACCAAGTGTTCATCTTTGCTCCAAATCAAAAACTAAGTATAGATTTCTCTTAGTTAGGCCAAGACCTATCTTTCTATCTTTTCAAATCTTTCAAAGCTCAAGTTTGGTGCCATGAGAAAACTCCATTGATGGAGGAAATCAAGTTTGAAGAGCTCATTAGCTTCTCCATTCTCTTAAGGTAAAGAAAATGTAAGAAAAACCATCTTTCCATCATTCCTTCCACATGGCCGAAATTACTACTCATGGGGCTTGTTTTTATGCCTTATTCTAGCTTGATTTATTCACCAAGGACTAGTGGAGGTCCTATTTCATTCAATGCCCAAGTCTACTTTGAGACTTCAAAGGTAATCATCCACTTTTATGCCTTAGAACACATTTCTAACCTAGGTTTTCATTCCTTGAGGTTAGTGTATTGTTTAGTACTCATGTGAGTCATTGAATATTGGTTAGAACATTGGCAAAGGAAGTTTAAGTGGTGGCCGAGATTCATGCAAGAAGATGGTCTAAGGAGGAACTTAAGATAAGCTTGAGAAAACAAGGTAAAATGCTTACCTAATGGTGGTTTAAGTTTTAAGGAATGAGTTTTAGATGAGTACCAATCTGGCTTAGAGCTTACATTATGCAATGGGTTATATACCACCTAGGAAAACAATTTGAACAAGCTTATGAACTTGTGACTAAGGAGCCAATGAGAATGAGTTAGTAATATAAGTTTAAGATGGATTTTAAGAGCATTATAACTACTATGAGATTGATGGGTGTATTTGCAGGTTGGAAGCTTTATATGTGGGAAATTCAGTGTTTAAGTTTAAGTTATTGAAGGGCCTAAGAGCCATGTCATTTAAGAGCCTTAGTGCTATGCAATTTAAGATTATTGCAATATATTGAGTTTGATGTGATTGAGTTGGTTTGGGTGAGAAGATATGATGGAAAAGAACTTGATGTGTGTGAGATGGTTGAATGAGGAAAACAACATTTGGGCATGATAATACTAGAGAAGCTATGGCGAAATTTGAGTAGAAAACAAAGTGTTTAAGTGGTGTGGTGAGTTAATATGCCCTAGGGTTCACTAGGATCATAAGAGGAATTTGAGTGGAAATGAGTTAACTAAGTAGTTCTTGAGGTTTAGAATGACCTAGAGTGTCTAGGAGGAATTAGAGTTTAGATGGGTGTATTGAAACACACCAAAGTCATGGTAAGAGGAATGGTGAGACTTGTGCATGAATTTGAAGGAGAAGGTGTATAATGCTTAAGATGATTTAGATATGAACTAGAGTAGAACAATGAGAGTTCGGGAAGTTTGTGTAAGAGGGGTGATGTTAGTAGTGGACTAGTAAGGTTTAGTTAAATGGTAATGTGTGGACTTGGGTGGTGGAAGTGAAAATTGTAGGAGAATGTTGTAAGTCGTCAAGGAAAATGACTAGAAACGTATAAGAGTGTATGATCATGAGAATGGTGAGTAAGTTGCATAAAGAGGTGGAAATGTCTAAGGAGGTGTTACATGGTCAGGGTAAATGAAGAACCATGTCAAGGTGTTAAGGTAATGGAAAGCAATGTATAAGCAAGCTCAAGAGTTTAGGAGTGATGAGTAACAAAGGGAAAGAAAGGAATTGTGCGAGGACATGCAAGATAACCTTGGAAGGTTTAGCAAGCAAAGAGGGATGCATTAATGCTTAGGGGAAGTTATATTGACTGGGAAGGAAACACTTTGGATAGTTAGAGTTTTAGACAAAAATACATGTTGGAAAAATAGGAAAAAAGTAACAAGTGTTAGAAATTCTTGTAAGGATTGAGAAAATGGTTAAGAGGTTTTAAAGGATGTTCTAAGGTGAGTTTAAGAGCCTATATAGCATTAAGACAAATGGGACACTTGTGGAAGAGTTGGGCATTTTTGCAAGAAAGAGATAAGTGTTTAAGGGTGTAGAAGATGAATATTCTGGCCCGTCCGAACTTCCGTCCGAATTTGGAAGCTCGGACATGCCCTGTTGCGATTAAATTTTTGAGTCTCGACTAGAGTCCGAACTACCGTCCGGACTTAGATGTTCGGACACTTGAAATTCTTCCTTTGATTTTTCCTCGACCTATGTCCGAACTTAGGGAAGTTCGGACACATGTTCGGACACACGTCTGGTTGCACCCTTTTGAGTCTCGACTTGCGTCCGAACTTGGTAAGCTCGGACACAAGTTCGGACCGGTGCTGTTTTGACCAAAAACTTTGTTTAAGGTTAGGAAATGATATCCAATGGTGGGGATTGATATGTAATGATGTTATAAGGTTGTTAAGACATGTTTGGTGGGTATCAATGATAATTAAGTGGGTGAATAAGTATAAGTTATGAGGAGAAGTGATTCACTTAAGATTAAGTTTGTAAGATTAAGTTGTAAGACTTAAGAAGTGTTAGGTTGGGATCATTAAGGGTTAAGTAAGTAGTAAGGTAAGTAAGTTAAGTAAGTTGAATTAAGTTAAGTGATTACAACCTAAAACTGAATGAATGTTTTAGGACTTGGGAATTTGGACTCCGGAGAGAGTAAGCAACCGAACAACCAACAGTGAACGGTACAGTTCTTCTTGTGACCTGCTTGCTAACGAGGTGTCCCTCGGCTTGTGTGCTATTTGTTTTTTGTGTGCTCACTAAACAAGATAAAGCATGCAACCGGAATATTATATTTATTGTATTGTTGTGTGATGTTTGAAAACTAACACAACATACCGTGAGAACTTACTAACCAACGTTTAGTAAGGAAATGAGTGAGACTGAGGAACGCTCCCTAATATGGGACGATATAAACCGAAAGAGGTTAACCAACAAACACGGTCTTGAGACTACTACTAACTGGAACTTGAGTGAGGAAACCCGGGACCGAACTCCGGTCATGCATGCTAAGGAAAAGGGGGTCGGTATCTATAGCAGATTCGTCTTCCGCTTAAGGACTTGTCTTCGGACTTGTAGCCTAGGGCCGGTTGCCGGCTCAGCTACGCTGGACTCCCGTCCAGGGTAGGTGGCATTAAGATGGTGCGGTGGGATCACCTAAATCCCAGGTTTGGACTTAGGATACAACCATTCCCCTCCAGGAACGGTTTGTATACTGAGAATAAGTTAAGATTAAGATTAAGGTAAGGTTAAGATAAGTTGCAACCATTCCTCTTTAAAGGATGGTTTGTATTAATAAGACTAAGATGAGCTACATCCACTCCTTATTAAAGGATGGTTGTTTCTAAGGTTAAGATAAGATTAAGATTGAGGTGAGATAAGGATGGACTAAGTTTAAGAGGAAATACAACCTAAGGAGTTAAATAACTAACTCTCTAATTAAGGGAACGCATTTAAGTCGTTCATTGTGTGTGAACTTTGATTGTTCATATTGTTGGTTTGTTGTTTACTGCACTTTCTATTATGTTGTGCATCTAATCAACCTCCATGCTATCGACAATTAGTCGTCGTAGCCACGTTAGCTTGGGGGCCATGAGAGGATCGTACCAGCATTCGTGCTGACCCCCTTTGGGGGCTGTTTTTACTACACAGGTGTACATCAGGAGGCGGCCGTCACGAGAGTAAGAAGGGGTAAAGTGTTAAGGGTTAAGTGTGGCCTACAAGTTGTGCATGTACACTCGTATGGCAATTGAGTTAGTAAGATGTATAGGATGTGAGAGGTTTGTAAGAAGAATATGTATTTGGTTAAGGTTGTTATGTACTAATGTTCGGTATATTCTGTAGTCAGACCGTGGCAAGGTCCTGGAGTGTAAAGAATTCCGCTGTGTTATGTATATATATATGCTGTTTAGTTGCGAGACCACGTTTGGATTGAGTTGGGGTGTTACAAAAGTGGTATCAGAGCGTAGTTACGCTCTGAAGACAAGAATTACCGAACTTAGGAGAATGTTGAGGTTGAGATTGAGTTATGGGTTAAGGGTTGAGAGATAGAGTGAGAGGTGCGTTAGTCAGGACTTCCCGGTGTTTACCGGATATCCATAGTACCTAGACCCGCCCTCCACATCCCTAACCCTGAATATGTGGAACAAACGCCAGAGAGAAGAAAGCCTTCTCTTACTCGGGGAAACCCATCTGGCAGTTAGCTAACATATAAGCAGTACGAGAAACATCTTGTTGCACAACAGTTACGGAGAACTTGGAGGTTTTCAATGGAGCGCAACAGAGAAACAGGCGCTACCTATGGAATACTATCAGTAAGGGAACGGAAATTACCGGCAACATGGGTCGACATGCTACGCAGTCGAAATAACCCGCAATACCAATGGTAAGGAAAGCACTACGAGTGCAATGGATAAGGAAATGATAAGAGACATGAGCACCGGACAGTGGTCCGAAGGAGCATAACAGTAGGATAATACAAAGCATGAGGATTGAGATTACTGGAAAGTCCAGTTAGAAACGGGAACTCCAAACCCCATACAATGAGGAAGGTTACAAAACCTGGCCAACATAATGCGGACGACGATAGGAACTCATACAAGTTGTATACCGGAATAGGACTACAATGTAGTGCCTAAAGGAAAACCGTTGCTTAGTAACCACAACAAAACGTGTGGAGACAGGAGCGAGGATTAACATAAGAAAATATTAAGGGGTCCCCTCAGAAAGAGGAACGCCCTGATAAATGACAGTACTGTCAAACAACAAGGAAACTGCCGGATGGTCAGTTGTCCAAAATAAGAGATTTTGAAGGAGTCCCGAGGACTACCAATTACATGGAATTAGAAGGAAGTATCACTTCCAATGTACCTTGCACCAATAGCCCATCCTGCATGGCGCACTTGCCATAGCAAGTGCTACCACGGTTAAGCTACACGGAAAGCCATCATGGCAAGATAGGAGAACGCTACAGTTGTAACAAATATTAATACCAGATTGTAAATCCATGAGAACAGAAAAATAAGACTTTGGAAAGGCCCGATGGCCTGACCATGATGAGATGAGGTGACACTCCAGTCAGCCGGGAGCGGAACTTGGACAAAGTATTAAACCATATAAATATTAGCAACGGTATAACCCACTACAACAACACTACACGACAACCGACGTACGGTAAGAACACAATCCCGAACTCCAAGGGGAAAACCTAAGAGATCGCTCGGTAATGCGAGCAAAACACTATGTAAGCAATAACATACAAGGGATGTATTATAAGATACTATTGAGACTGTTGAAGCAACGACTTACAACAAAAACGGGATAAGACTCCCAGAGTGACCACTAAGAGTACCAATAACAACATTCTTCAATGAAGATGTTGGAAAACCCAGAAAATAAGAGTAAAAGAAATGAACATAAGCTATAACCCACTAAGGACTAAAGATGTACCACCCTGGGAAAGGAAAGCTCAGAGGACTACCCCCCCACAGAGCGGGCATAGTCGAGCCAAACAACTGATGAATGACAGTTAATACTGTTTGTTTAACTCATTAACGCCCAAGTATGATTGATCATCAACGGGTGGCATAGTCAACGGAAGTTGAACGAAGCGTTGAGGGAAGTATAAGATGACAGGATGATATCCAACTTGGACACCGTAAGGCAAAAGCCTAATACCAACTTATCCTTATTTGCAAAAAAAAACATAAGTCTAATAAAACAACAGTATTGTCAAAGACACTAAGTAACCCCGGACCACCTGAATAAACTTCCATAGCGGAAGCAGGACGCAGAAACTTACCATGAAACCCGATACTACATTCATATGTAACTAACCTAATGTGGATAGTGTTCAAGGACCAGAACCTATAAGGATGACCTACAGATGAATAAGATACAAATAATGAACTGAGGCATTAAGCATTAAGAGCCTACGAGCCAAGGATGTTAACCACATCAGAGCCCGAGGTGCAGTAAGTTGTAAGAGAGCTTGTTTAAGCCACGAAGGAACTACAATTCGTAGATATGAACGGTTACCCAACCTATGACTTAGATTGGGAAGAATGTTACCAGGAAAGGGTACCACGAGAATATTGAGATAATGCTAAGGACAGGGGCGGAGAACGAACCATGCCTTTAGGGTGGGGATACCTCTCCTTGTTGTGAGGCCATGAGTGGGAATGAACTCCTCAAAAGGGCTTTCACTTATTAGAGATGCAATACGCTTTTGTTAGAGAATGGAAACTGTAAACTTGAGATTACTTTAGAACATATTAGATACACTTGAGTAATAAGGAAGGTGCAGAGATAGACCCCATATCCAACACCCAGGATGTAAGAATTAGTATTGTCAGAGATAGACATTGTGAGTGCACATTATGGCACGTCAAGTGACCAATGCTCAGAAGAGCTTGTGACTCAGCGGATGACTTCTTCAGGAACCAGTTAAATTACATGGTAGATAACATCACTAAGGATGAAAGAAAGCGAGAGAAATTCCTACTTACAAATCTGAGATTGAGCAGAACCCTTCGTATTAGAGTCAACTATTTTACAACACGGTATGACAACCGCCATACACCGGAATGAGAGAACTCCCAGTGTGTTTACACCAAGAAGGGACTAAGTATAGGTAAGACATTAGAATAAGTGAGTAAGAGGTTGCACCATCAATGGGCAACATGGTAAAGGCCATCTACCACGGTAGTAGTGGTCGTGAGTACAGTATTTATATGAGGGGATTAAGTCATGGTGCGCGGTAAAGCGACCATTATGTAAGAGCCGTCAAATATTGACACTGAGGCAATTAGATTTATGAATTAAGACCACCATAAGTAAGAAAATAAGATGGTAGACGAACTGTGCATTGATGCCAGTAGTCTGGACCTGGTTTGGTAAGATTACACAGGAAGCAACAACCCATTCCTTAAGGAACTGGAAGTGCATTCCTAATAGAATGAATATGAGAAAGAAGATAAGAGGCTCTATGGAAAGAGACCTAAGCTACTAAGAAATAGAATCAATACGGAATACGGAAAGGAGCTGGAGCATACCATACCCAAGAACACAGTAAATGGACTTCCCTTGATTGACTTCAAGAAGAACAATAAATGTTATTATGGAACGATGAAAGAGGAGATCGACAATAGAATACTTCATAATTAGCAGTAGCTAAACGTGTGACGGACACTATGAGTTTACTAAAACGAGACGTGGGACGACTGCACCCCACAGGGGCTTGCAGGCCTGACACGCTCATTTATGAGTTAGTCGGGTAAGTAGTAATGTACCAGTAAGGTACCCCATGCATGTAGACGAGTGGTGTAAGGAACACGGGAAGTAGTCGACTCCGTACCACGGACAACGACGCAAGATCAAACGAGAGCAGCTACTACCACAAACAGTTGAAGAGAAGAATTCAGATTGAACCAACAACACAAAGGAATCAGAAAACATAATTAAGGACTATGAAGTGCGAAGAGCACGGATTGTTAAGCACAGACATTGCACATGTCTTAAAGTGTTAAGGATAAGACTGTAAAGCGCATTAAGCACTAAACAGTAGTTTCAGATTAAGAATCATCCTCAGACCAAAGGTCAAATGGAAAGAACAATTTAGACATTCGAGGAACCATTAAGAATACAAACATTAGATCTCCAGGGAGGTTGGATAGACGAGCTATAACTCATCAAGGCCATGTATATAGAAAGATAACACGTGACCATTGAGACCTTTAGTGCTAAACCATAAGCACGCAAGAGAAAGATATCTGATACTAAAAAGGATAAGAGAGGCAAATAAGCCTAAAACTATCAGAGTCGTGCAGCGGAAGCTAGCAGATCACACTAAGTTAAGGAAATGGTATGATACCGTTAAGAATCCTCGATACAGAGACTAAGTCATTTCTGATCGAATTATAAGTAAGATAGATGACATGGAAGCTAGAATGCTTGGTAAGAATTAGACATCTTGAACTTATGTTCAAGGATGATATAATGTTGATTACGTGGGCGTAATCCATTTTAAGGGGGGTAGAGCGAAAACCGCTTAGCGTATGTTTGTGTACTGAGTACATAAACTACGGTGTGTATAGCACTAAATAATTTGAGAATATGTTTTGCATAAACATTTTGAGATAAAATCATGGTTATTGCACACAGAAGATGTGAATACCATACATATTAAGTACCTATCTTGTTAACTCCGGTGTGAGTACAAGTTAAGAGAATTAAGGAGGAGGTTTAAGGAGATTTAAGAAATAAGAATATATGAGGTATGAGGTATGAGTCGATATGAGACTATGTGTAAGATAAGAATAAGATAACACAATGGGATACGGTTCGATATGATTATGAGTTAGGAAATAGTAATGCTATGAGATATAAGATGGTGAGAATTGGTATGAGACAGTTATGGAACTTAGTAGGAATTTAAGTTTTGAGGTAATTACTAAGAGATGAATCGGGAATGTTCGATGGACTGAGTCCACACTTTGGAGATGTATTGATTATGATTAGAAGAACTAAGAAGATAGAAAATTGGACATGAGTGAATTATTTGATGTTTGAAAATGACGTGGGAGGTGGAACTTGATTTTCTAGGGATCAAGGGAAACCGAACACAAATTGGAGTGGAAGGATAGTTCGACACTGATGCTGATCACATCAGGGTTGGATGATTCCTGGAACTCCCTACCAGTGGTCACAATTAAATCACACTATGGATAGAGGCCTTAGGATAAAATGAAATTGGAGTTGATTGTATTTTTAATTAGAGGAATTATTCCTCACATGACCTCGTAAAAAGGATTACCTTTTTACTGAGTCTCGCCCATGAAGTCGAGGACGCACGAGCCTTTGTCTTCGGACCGGTGACATGGGGAGAGCAGAGTGTTTTGTATTCTGGCCCATGGTGACGAGGACGAATGAGCCATTGTCTACGGACCGGTGACATGGGAGAATACGTTGGAAATTATGTGAATGTTTTAATCATCAAAAGAAACAAAAAGAATTTTGAGTGCTATACATGCTTAAGCATGTTGTGTGATATTTAAGTATAAGAATATGGCGGATCTAATGATCCAATGAGATTAAGTATACATAATCATGATCTATATGACCTAAGGAATGAGGTAAGACATGTATTCTAATAATAAGATGCATGGAACTTTGGGGACAAAGTTCTTTTAAGGGGGTAGATTGAAATACCCCAAACCTAAGTATGCTAAGTAAACATCAAATTATGATGTAGTAAGGCTAGAATATGCCTTAGAAAGATTGGTAGACAATTTAAACCAAGGAAAACACAAGAAAGTGCCTTAAGGGCAATTTGGGCAAAAACGTGCTCTAAGCTTGGAGTGACTTTGATTAGCACCCAAATACCATTATAAGACTTTAGTAATATGCTAATGGACATTTTAAATCAATTAGCAAAGAAAAAAAAGCTCAAAAACAAGCTTAAAAACAAAATGTGCTTTAAGACTCCTTAAAGCACCTTTTTGAGAAATTGTCTTAGAATTGAGTTTTGAGTGGCTAAATGTCCATCATTACTCTTTAATCAACATGTGTACTAATTAGTATCACATTAGGAAGCCTAAATCAATGGGAAATCAAACATTTCAGAAATATGTGCACTGATTTGTGAATAGTGCCAAATAGTGACTAGTTTAAGTTTTAATCAACTTAAGTCAATTAGTTGGTCAACCAAGACCATAAATATCTTGGTTATAATGGGGGGCCGGTTTTCTAAGGATGAGTCACCATAGACTACATCAAATAAGGAAGAAAAGAAGAGATAAGTAAAAGGAGTTACTATTTGCTTTTATAAAGCAAATATCTTATATTAGCCTACTTTTCTTCTTCTCTCTCTTCATTTCCCTCTTCTTCCCACGGTTTTCTTCTTCCTTCTCTTGCTCCAAAACCGAGAGAGCTCCATCCATGGGTGCTCTTCCTTCAAATGCTCACCAAGTGTTCATCTTTGCTCCAAATCAAAAACTAAGTATAGATTTCTCTTAGTTAGGCCAAGACCTATCTTTCTATCTTTTCAAATCTTTCAAAGCTCAAGTTTGGTGCCATGAGAAAACTCCATTGATGGAGGAAAATCAAGTTTGAAGAGCTCATTAGCTTCTCCATTCTCTTAAGGTAAAGAAAATGTAAGAAAAACCATCTTTCCATCATCCTTCCACACATGGCCGAAAATTACTACTCATGGGCCTTGTTTTTATGCCTTATTCTAGCTTGATTTATTCACCAAGGACTAGTGGAGGTCCTATTTCATTCAATGCCCAAGTCTACTTTGAGACTTCAAAGGTAATCATCCACTTTTATGCCTTAGAACACATTTCTAACCTAGGTTTTCATTCCTTGAGGTTAGTGTATTGTTTAGTACTCATGTGAGTCATTGAATATTGGTTAGAACATTGGCAAAGGAAGTTTAAGTGGTGGCCGAGATTCATGCAAGAAGATGGTCTAAGGAGGAACTTAAGATAAGCTTGCTTGAGAAAACAAGGTAAAATGCTTACCTAATGGTGGTTTAAGTTTTAAGGAATGAGTTTTAGATGAGTACCAATCTGGCTTAGAGCTTACATTATGCAATGGGTTATATAACCTAGGGAAAACAATTTGAACAAGCTTATGAACTTGTGACTAAGGAGCCAATGAGAATGAGTTAGTAATATAAGTTTAAGAGGGATTTTAAGAGCATTATAACTACTATGAGATTGATGGGTGTATTTGCAGGTTGGAAGCTTTTATATGTGGGAAATTCAGTGTTTAAGTTTAAGTTATTTAAAGGCCTAAGAGCCATGTCATTTAAGAGCCTTAGTGCTATGCAATTTAAGATTATTGCAATATATTGAGTTTGATGTGATTGAGTTGGTTTGGGTGAGAAGATATGATGGAAAAGAACTTGATGTGTGTGAGATGGTTGAATGAGGAAAACAAAGCATTTGGGCATGATAATATACTAGAGAAGCTATGGCGAAATTTGAGTAGAAAACAAAGTGTTTAAGTGGTAGTGGTGAGTTAATATGCCCTAGGGTTCACTAGGGATCATTAAGAGGAATTTGAGTGGAAATGAGTTAACTAAGTAGTTCTTGAGGTTTAGGGTGACCTAGAGTTGTCTAGGAGGAATTAGAGTTTAGATGGGTGTATTGAACACACCAAAGTCATGGTAAGAGGAATGGTGAGACTTGTGCATGAATTTGAAGGAGAAGGTGTATAATGCTTAAGATGATTTAGATATGAACTAAGAGTAGAACAATGAGAGTTCGGGAAGTTTGTGTAAGAGGTGGTGATGTTAGTAGTGGACTAGTAAGGTTTAGTTTAAATGGTAATGTGTGGACTTGGGTGGTGGAAGTGAAAATGGTAGGAGAATGTTGTAAGTCGTCAAGGAAAATGACTAGAAACGTATAAGAGTGTATGATCATGAGAATGGTGAGTAAGTTGCATAAAAGAGGTGGAAATGTCTAAGGAGGGTGTTACATGGTCAGGGTAAATGAAGAACCATGTCAAGGTGTTAAGGTAATGGAAAGCAATGTATAAGTAAGCTCAAGAGTTTAGGAGTGATGAGTAACAAAGGGAAAGAAAGGAATTGTGCGAGGACATGCAAGATAACCTTGGAAGGTTTAGCAAGCAAAGAGGGGATGCATTAATGCTTAGGGGAAGTTATATTGATTGGGAAGGAAACACTTTGGATAGTTAGAGTTTTAGACAAAATTACATGTTGGAAAAATGAGGAAAAAAGTAACAAGTGTTAGAAATTCTTGTAAGGATTGAGAAAATGGTTAAGGAGGTTTTAAAGGATGTTCTAAGGTGAGTTTAAGAGCCTATATAGCATTAAGACATAATGGGACACTTGTGGAAGAGTTGGGCATTTTTGCAAGAAAGGAGATAAGTGTTTAAGGGTGTAGAAGATGAATATTCTGGCCTGTCCGAACTTCCGTCCGAATTTGGAAGCTCGGACATGCCCTGTTGCGATTAAAATTTTTGAGTCTCGACTAGAGTCCGAACTACCGTCCGGACTTAGATGTTCGGACACTTGAAATTCTTCCTTTGATTTTTCCTCGACCTATGTCCGAACTTAGGGAAGTTCGGACACATGTTCGGACACACGTCTGGTTGCACCCTTTTGAGTCTCGACTTGCGTCTGAACTTGGTAAGCTCGGACACAAGTTCGGACGCGGTGCTGTTTTGACCAAAAACTTTGTTTAAGGTTAGGAAATGATATCCAATGGTGGGGATTGATATGTAATGATGTTATAAGGTTGTTAAGACATGTTTGGTGGGTATCAATGATAATTAAGTGGGTGAATAAGTATAAGTTATGAGGAGAAGTGATTCACTTAAGATTAAGTTTGTAAGATTAAGTTGTAAGACTTAAGAAGTGTTAGGTTGGGATCATTAAGGGTTAAGCAAGGTAAGTAAGTTAAGTAAGGTAAGTAAGTTAAGTAAGTTGAATTAAGTTAAGTGATTAACAACCTAAAACTGAATGAATGTTTTAGGACTTGGGAATTTGGACTCCGGAAGAGAGTAAGCAACCGAACACCAACGGTGAACGGTACAGTTCTTCTTGTGACCTGCTTGCTAACGAGGTGTCCCTCGGCTTGTGTGCTATTTGTTTTTTTGTGCTCACTAAACAAGGTAAAGCATGCAACCGGAATATTATATTTATTGTATTTTTGTGTGATGTTTGAAAACTAACACAACATACCGTGAGAACTTACTAACCAATGTTTAGTAAGGAAATGAGTGAGACTGAGGAACGCTCCCTAATATGGGACGATATAAACCGAAAGAGGTTAACCAACAAACACAGTCTTGAGACTACTACTAACTGGAACTTGAGTGAGGAAACCCGGGACCGAACTCCGGTCATGCATGCTAAGGAAAAGGGGGTCAGTATCTATAGCAGATCCGTCTTCCGCTTAAGGACTTGTCTTCGGACTTGTAGCCTAGGGCCGGTTGCCGGCTCAGCTACGCTGGACTCCCGTCCAGGGTAGGTGGCATTAAGATGGTGCGGTGGGATCACCTAAATCCCAGGTTTGGACTTAGGATACAACCATTCCCCTCCAGGAACGGTTTGTATACTGAGAATAAGTTAAGATTAAGATTAAGGTAAGGTTAAGATAAGTTGCAACCATTCCTCTTTGAAGGATGGTTTGTATTAATAAGACTAAGATGAGCTACATCCACTCCTTATTAAAGGATGGTGTTTCTAAGGTTAAGATAATATTAAGATTGAGGTGAGACAAGGATGGACTAAGTTTAAGAGGAAATACAACCTAAGGAGTTAAATAACTAACTCTCTAATTAAAGGGAACGCATTTAAGTCGTTCATTGTGTGTGAACTTTGATTGTTCATTGTTGGTTTGTTGTTTACTGCACTTTCTATTATGTTGTGCATCTAATCAACCTCCATGCTATCGACAATTAGTCGTCGTAGCCACGTTAGCTTGGGGGCCATGAGAGGATCGTACCAGCATTCGTGCTGACCCCCTTTGGGGCTGTTTTTACTACACAGGTGTACATCAGGAGGCGGCCGTCGCGAGAGTAAGAAGGGGTATAAGTGTTAAGGGTTAAGTGTGGCCTACGAGTTGTGCATGTACACTCGTATGGCAATTGAGTTAGTAAGATGTATAGGATGTGAGAGGTTTGTAAGAAGAATATGTATTTGGTTAAGGTTGTTATGTACTAATGTTCGGTATATTCTGTAGTCAGACCGTGGCAAGGTCCTGGAGTGTAAAGAATTCCGCTGTGTTATGTATATATATATGCTGTTTAGTTGCGAGACCACGTTTGGATTGAGTTGGGGTGTTACATTACCACCAACCAGATACCAAAAGAAGGGCATCAGCCATAGTTCTCCCCGAACTAACACCGCTAGAAACCAGACGATGGGCTTTCAAAGCCCACTACATCACCGCCGTCCGGGATTAGGCAAGTTTAGTGGAGCAAATCCTGATGAAGCCCCAAATCATTTAAGTCTCTTCCTAGACTTCTGTAATTCCTTTGGTCAAACCGGCAACGTCAAAGAAAGAATCCGCCTACAACTATTTCCTCATTCGTTGTCAGATTTAGCAAACAGGTGGTACCGAAGTCTTCCCTCCCGATCAATCACGACATGGCTGCAAATGGCCCAGAAGTTCCTTGCCAAATACTACCCAACCAGTAGAACAAGGCAGTTGATCGGAGAAATCAACACATTTCTGTCAGGAACCAGGAGAAACATTGTACGACGCGTGGGACAAATTCAAAGATATGCTGATGAAGTGTTCCCACCATGGTCTCGACGATCAATCCCTTTGCCTGTCATTCTTCAAATGGCCTGGATGATGGGAACCGACTACTTGTAAATTCCTCTGCAGGAGGAAGTTTCATGATGAAATCTCCTCAAGAAGGGATGAACCTTCTCGAAACCATGACGAGCAATACAAGACAGTGGACGAGATCCAAAGGAAGAACACCACGAGCAGCAGGCCTACTCCATGTTGAGCCTACGGATCATTTATCGGCTCAGATCTCGTCCCTTGCAAAGATGGTGGAAAAGCTAACAACATCTCAAAACGAAATTATAAAAACAATAGCTTCCTCACCTCCAGCTCCACCTGCAGAAGGATGTGTCATATGCGCCGGTCCCCATGAAACCCATCAATGCGAAGGTAAAAATCAGTACGAAGATGTAAACTTCATAGGGAACCGCCCTGGTAATTCCTACAACAATAACTTCAACAACAACTACCCATGGAGAAATCACCCAAATTTCTCATGGAAAAATAATGATCAGAACCAAGGAGGGCAGAACAACAGTTCCAATACCTATCAGGGAAACAGACCCCAACCAAACTCTAATATAGGTTATCGAGCACAAGGTGCCCCTCCTGGTTTCCAGCAACAACAACAACCATCCTCATCCTCTTCTGATCCAAATGAGGAATTCAGGAACCTAATGAAAGGATTCATGACTACGACCCAAACCAGACTCGTGGATCAAGAAGCCACTAACAGAAGGGTTGAAGCCCAGATACAACAAACCAGTCAACAATTGGAACAATTCAGCCAGCAGCTTGCACAAAGGCCACCTGGTACCTTCCCTAGTCAGCCAAATCCAAATCCAAGGGAACAGGCCAAGGCAGTGACTGAAATACCCTGTAATTAAAAATAGTGATTAATTAGGCTAATGAATAATTTAGAAGCTGAATTAAGTATAAATAATCATAAGGGAACAAATCCCGAAGAAAACGGATCCTTAAAACGGATTAAAATCACTAACGAACCTTAAAGCGTGTTTTTCGAGGAAACCGGGAAAACGTGTCTTTAAGCGGGTCAAATAGACTCGTAACAATTTTGGTCAACTAAATAATCATTAATAAATATTAGTGAAGCTTTAGAGCCAATAAAATCAATAAAACGAGAGATTAGTAAAAACTGTCAAAAACGGGAAGTTGTGGGGTAGAAATATAAATAACACAAACTTGTGTGTCCACTTTTAAAATAAAAAGTAAAAATTGTGTGTGTGTGTGTGGTGCCAGCCGGCCCCCTTATTTCCCCCTCTCTTACACACTCACTAACTCCCTTCTAATTTACAAACAAAAAACAAAAAACAATAAAGTGACCCTCACCCTTTATTCTCTCTCTCTCTCTCCCATCCTCTCCTTCTCCTCTCTCACGCATGCAACCCTCCTCCCTCACTCTCTTTTCTTCTTCTTCTACCTCCCAGCCGATTTCCATGGAGAATAAGGAAACCCCCACAAACCTCTACTTCTCTCTACTTGTAACTCCCCTCAAACCTCTTCCAAAAATTATAAAAACCACACCATTAGAATCCTCTCACCAAGAGAGCATTCCTATCTTTTCAAAATTCAAAAAGGGCAACTTTCGTTTTTATGGGTATGTCCCATTTGGAGCTTTAAGACCACCATTAGAAGGCCCTCATTCTCCTTGTTCTTTTAAGGTAAAAATCTTCTTGAAACTCCACCTTTTTCTAGCCTTTGTGGGCAAAACAAAAATGTAACTAAACCCTTGTTTGGTTCCTCTTGTACCCAGCCGGTTTTGGCTTCTTTGAAGGGGTGGAAACCTTGTTCTTAAGCTCCTCTAAGTTTCATCTACTCCCTTACAAGGTAATGAAACTCCTAAACCCTAGAATATACATTAAGAGTTTAAATAAGAATTAGTGTTGGTTTTAGTATTGAAGCATGTATATAAATGGTTGTAGTGTTAGAGGAATTGAGATTACAAAACCGGTAGAGAGAGAAGGAAGAAAGAAGCAAGAAGAAGAAAGAAAGTCTAGAAGAAGGAAACAAGGTAATTAAGCTCATCTTTGTATAGCTTTGTAAATGAGTGTAACAGATTTTTAGAAATGAAAATGTGTATTGTAATATGGTAATGCATTAGTAGTGTAATGTGTAAGAGAATGTAGGTGTTTTAAACCCTTGGAAACAATTTAAAAAAAAACTGTTACAAACAGGTTGGGAATTTAATGTGATGTGCAGGAATTTTGTAGTGGTGAATGGGTAGTATTTGTGTGGAGGAATTTAGTGTATTGTTGTTGTGTATAAACAGGTGGAGTAGGTGTTAAATGTGATTGAAACAATGAGGTGAGAGCATAAAAATATAGGGGAGACTATGGCAAAATTTGTCTAGGATTAGAACACTTAATGAATTAGAAACTAGGTGAATAATGTAGGTTGTAATAGATTTTGATTAAGATAGGTAGGGGGTAAGTTGAGAGAGATAGATAATGCAATCTAAATACATTAGGAGTGTTAGAAATGTCAATAGAAGAGGGAGATATAGGAGAGGAGTGTAATTGTCAAAATCTGTAGCATAATGTAGTAAGGGAAGAAACTAGTGTAAGTGTTGAGTTGAAACTTGGAAAATTATGTGAGTGGATTAGTATAGAATTGTGTAAAGAGTTAAGGAGTGAACTAAGGTGTATTAGGAGGTTTAATAAGTTTAAAACATGTGGGATTAAGTGTAGGAACAATGGGGAAGTAATGGGTAAAAGAGAGGACTGAAAACAGAAATAAAAATGCAAATACTGGGCTGGATCGAACTTGCGACCGGACTTGCAAGTTCGGCCGGAGCCCAGATTTACAAAGACGGGAAAGCTTCTGGAATCGACCGGACTTGCGACCGGACTTGCAAGTTCGGTCGGACCAGAAAAATTCTCCCGTCTGTAACTTACTGGAATCGACCTGACTTGCGACCGGACTTGCAAGTTCGGTCGAGCCAGAAAAATTCCCCGATGAAACCTTCTGGAATGGACCGAACTTGCGACCGGACATGCAAGTTCGGTCGGCCAGAAAAATTTCCGTAATGCAAGCTACTGGAATGGACTGAACTTGCGACCGGACTTGCAAGTTCGGTCGGGCCAGGAAAATTCGGTAATGTGAGCTACTGGAATGGACCGGACTTGCAAGGTCGGTCACAAGTCCGGTCCAGTAAAAAAAAATTATTTTAATTAATAATAATATATATATATATATATATATATATATATACCCCCACATATATATATGTACATGTGTGTAAGCATGCCAGTATTAAGTAAGGAAGTAAAACTTAAGGTAATGAAAATAAGTGAGTAAAGTGTAAGTGTAAGAAGTATAAGGACATAGTAAGTAGGAGTTAAGTTGATGATAGTTAGATTAATCATTCAATTGTATGTATATCATAGGATTTGATTTGTGACACCGGAAGACGTTCGGAAACACGTACAATGGTGAACGGTATGGATTCCTCATGCCCCGTATGCTATCTTGGTTACTCTGATTTGTGTGTTGTGTGCTAATTGATCACCAAAGAAGATAAATGCACGAATCGGAGTTAATATGCATACTTGTGAATATGTAGTGTTGTATGTTGTGAATATTTTCTTAAATCTTAGTTTGTATAATTCATGAAATGTATGGGTGATAATGAATGTGTGTATGTATGATGTACTGTACTGTGACCGTTTATTATTGTGTTTGGACTTCTAACTTATTCCTAACAAGCTAACCATTCTAACTTAAATTGGTAATTAAATTGGAATGAGTAGAAGTCCGATATAGTTTCGGCCACACGTGAGGATGCGGAGTCACGAGAGGTTGGCTCCAATTCCTGACTCTTAACTGGTCCGCGGCCCAAATCCCTTAAGTGGGTAGCATCCCGGATTGGTGAGTCAAGTAAATCCCGGAGGTGGGACGGCGTAGTCCCCAGGGCCGGAGGTCCCGACGACTTAACTTGAGTACGAGTAAGTAAGTAAGAATGAGTAAGTAAAGTGAATGTAAGTAAGTAAGTGTAAGTAAGAATAAGTAAGTAATGAGTAAAAGAGTAAAAGCATTCCGATTAACCCGGATGCATAATTTGGCTAACCTTGTGAAGGTAAGTATTGTGAACATCATTGTATTGTTGCCTTGGAATGAATAATGTATTGTGAATGAATGTATGTTGTATGCAAGCATGTATGTATGAAATAAATGAACAGCATGTTTAGTGGACGTCAAATAGTCGGCGTGCCCTAGCTAGCACGCGGTATATGCGGAGTTTATACGCAGCGTTTGCTGAGCCCCTTGGGGCACCATTTTTACTACACGTAGGTACCCGCGAAGGATGAAGACGTGAAGACTTAGTTCTAGTTCTTTTGTCTTCTTTTTGGTTTGTAAACATTGAATGATGATTGGTGTACTGAGTAGTACATGGCTATAGCTTTTGATTAGCCGGTGTACCATGGGGTACACCTTTTTGGATATAGAAAGGGATGGTGAATTGGTATAGATGAGTAGCTGGTAGAAACTCACTCTTTTGGAACTTAGAAAGGATGTAATTGAATACACTTAAATACTCGGTGATCCAGGAATGTAATATTGCTATCCTTGTAATCAGTAAGTAATATTGTAGTAGCTCGGTATACTATGTTCATCAGACCGTCACTGTAAGTAGGAATAGCCTTGCTAGCCGTATGGGTGGTTAGCGGCGTTGTATCACCCACCGTAGTAGGTAGTATTTCCGCTGCAAGTAACTCTGAATTATGGGATGATTGGACGGTAAGCATAGGATTAGCGGTTGGGGTGTTACAGTGACGTTGAGAAGTGGTAGGCCGCTCAACTCATCTCTTCCTCGAGATGATATTGATAATCAAGAACAGCAAGCTCACGATCCTCAAGAAGAACAAGAAGATGCTGAAGAAGCCCCTCCTCCTCCGAAAAATATTTCCAAGGAGGGAGCCTCCTGAATCCACTCCTTCCTCTCTCACTAAGATTCTTCCCCCACTTCCTTTTCCAAACAGAATAAGAAAGAAAAATCTAGATGAACAGTTTGGAAAGTTTCTAACTCACTTCAAGAAACTAACAATTAATATTCCTTTTGCAGATGCTTTGAAACAAATGCCATATACGCAAAGTTCATGAAGGACATCATCACAAACAAAAGATCGTTGCAGGAAGTGGAAACTGTGCACCTTACGCACGAAGTGTCAGCAGTGCTTCTAAAGAATCTCCCTCCAAAACTTGGAGACCCAGGTTTGCCAATTATTCCATGTTCCATTGATAATGTTGATTGTGGTAGTGGGCTATGTGATCTAGGAGCTAGTATCAATTTAATGCCACTCTCAACTTTCAACAAACTTAAGATTGGTGAATGCACGCCTACTTCTATTCAATTACAATTAGCAGATAGATCTTTAGTATTCCCAAAAGGATAATAGAAGATTTGATTGTTACTGTAGGAACTTTTGTGTTCCCCGCTGATTTTATTGTAATTGACATGGAAGAAGACACTAGGGTGCCCTTAATCTTAGGAAGACCTTTCATGAGAACTGCTAGAGCATTAATCGACGTTGAAAAAGGAAAAATCATTTTAAGACTGCATAACGAAACTTTAGAATACGACATGTCCAAAGTTATAAAGAAACCCGCTCATATAGAAGACACCTTTTCCATAGACATTGTCGACTCTATTGTGCAGGATAATTCATCTGCTTTATTCGTAATGATGCTCTTGAAAATGCTTTAGCTGAGTCCTGTGATAACCAACCATGCACCCTAACACAATCAAAATGGTAGCAGCTCTGGATAAAAGAAATTATATACCAAACCACGCTACCCACCACCAGAACCATTAGATCTTTCTACTCATAAGATACCACCATCAATTGAACAACCCCCTCTCGTAGAAATGAAACCATTACCTTCACACTTGAAGTATGTCTATCTTTCTGATCTTTGTACTCTACCTGTTATTATTTCTTCATCCCTAACGAGTACACAAGAGGAACGTCTTGTGAGGATCCTTCAGAACCATAAGAAGGCAATAGGCTGGTCCATCTCGGATATCAAAGGTATCAACCCCCATTTCTGCACACACCACATATACATGGAAGATACCTATAAGCCTTTAGTCCAACCACAGAGAAGGCTCAATCCCAACATGAAAGACGTAGTGAAGAAAGAAGTGCTCAAACTGCTTGACGCTGGGATAATCTACTCCATCTCCGACAGCAAATGGGTAAGCCCCGTTCAAGTTGTCCCCAAAAAAGGAGGTCTCACTGTGGTCCCCAACGATAAGGGTGATCTAATTCCCCAGAGAACCACAACGGGCTGGAGAGTCTGCATCGATTACAGGAAACTGAACAGTGCAACGCGGAAGGACCACTTTCCTTTACCTTTCATTGATCAGATGCTGGAAAGATTGGCTGGGCAAGATTACTACTGCTTCCTGGACGGCTGCTACTTATTCATATTTTCAATATTCAGCCCATTTAGAGGACTAAGACAAAACCACATTCACATGCCCATACGGGACATTTGCATATAAGCGGATGCCTTTTGGTCTATGCAATGCCCCAGCCACATTTCAAAGATGCATGATGTCAATCTTCAGCAACTATCTTGAGAAGAGCATCGAAGTCTTCATGGACGACTTCTCTGTTTTTGGTCTCACTTTCGAATCCTGTCTGAACAAATTGGATGCCATCCTCACCCGGTGTGAAGAAACAAACCTTGTGCTTAACTGGGAAAATGTCATTTCATGGTTAAAGAAGGAATAATTCTTGGGCACAAAATATTTCAAAAGGCATTGAAGTTGACAAAGCCAAGGTCGAGGTCATTGAAAAATTACCACCACCTACGACGGTGAAAGACATCAGAAGCTTCCTTGGCCATGCTGGATTCTATAGAAGGTTTATCAAGGATTTTTCCAAGATTTCGAAGCCTCTATGTGATCTCCTGGCAAAAGACGTCAAGTTCAACTTCACTGACACATGCCTAAAAGCCTTCATCACACTGAAAGATTGCCTCATCTCTGCCCCCATTGTAATATCACCAGACTGGAGCCTTCCATTCGAAATTATGTGCGACGCCAGCGACTACGCAGTGGGTGCCGCTTTATGTCAAAAGAAGGAGAAGATCTTGAGAACCATCTACTATGCAAGTAGAACGCTCAACGATGCTCAGAAGAATTATTCAACTACTGAGAAGGAACTTCTAGCAGTAGTCTTTGCTCTGGATAAATTCCGGTCATATCTCTTGGGCAGCAAAGTAATAATTCACACCGATCACTCCGCTCTGAAGTATCTATTTGCAAAAGAAGATGCCAAACCCCGACTCCTCCGGTGGATACTCCTACTACAAGAATTTGAGATTGAAATCAAAGACAAGCCAAGAGTACAGAATGTAGTAGCAGACCACCTATCTCGCATAGAGGCACCACATGACGGCACATCCATCAATGAATTCTTCCCTGATGAGTGCATTTTCATGATTGGCGACACTGGTGATCCATGGTACGCTGACATGGCCAACTACCTAGCACGAGGAGTAATACCACATGGGCTAACCTACCAACAGAAGAAGAAGTTCTTTTCAGATATAAAGCATTACTACTGGGAGGACCCTCTCCTTTTCAAAGTCTGTGCAGACGGGATGGTGAGAAGATGTGTGCCCCTAAAAGAAATCCAAAGCATTCTACGACATTGTCACTCTCTTGAAGCCGGAGGACATCATGGGTCAGCTCGAACAGCAGCTAAGGTACTTCAATCAGGTTTTTTTGGAAAACTTTACATAGAGACTGTCATTCCTTTGTAGCTTCCTGTGATGAGTGCCAAAGACTTGGGAACACCTCCAGAAAACATGAGATGCCTCTCAACATCATACTAGAGGTAGAACCTTTCGACGTATGGGGCATTGACACCAAGTCAACCACTTAAGAAGTCACACCATATAGTTAGTAAACATCCATTATTGATGTTAGAACCAATTCTGGTTAAGAAGAGAAGACTCAGGTTGTCACAAAGGACTAGGAATGATATGAATACCAATAACCCGTGGTAGACAGTTTATGTCTCCACCATTTCAGAAAGCTGATTCTCATAGACAAAATATACTCAAGAGTGGAATAAACCAATTGGGAGAGATGACCCCCAGCGCCAGTCAATTGTCACAAGACAAGGTAAACAGACCTCCGCTGTCAGTTGTCCATATGGACGAGGTATAGCAGACCTCCGCTGCCACCGACCCGTTCTCAGTCATCGGTGAAAAGTGTGTGCACCACTTAATAGAAATAATTCATACTCAGTACCAAGATTGACATTTTCCCATATTCCCACTAGATTATTAACTGCACAAGGGCAATACCAAAACACTCAGTCTTACAGAGTGTAGAGGCGTAAACCCTCAGCAATTAATATCTAATAGAAGAATCCATTCCCAATAAGGCTGATCAAACTCGACTCATGGATGAAACAATACCGATAGTCCAAAGGAAGAATTTACCAATACCAGATATTTTCCTATATTCCCAGTCACCCCACTAGATCATTAACTGCACAAGAGCAATACCAAAACACTCAGTCCTACAGAGTGTAGAAGCATAAACCCTTGGTAGTTAATATCTAATGAAACACTAGATAGGAGGAACCAATAACCAAGGAAGTTTCACATTCAAGGCTCAGTTAGTCACATCAAGCTGAGTTAGTCACACAACAGTTCCTTTTGAAATCCATTCAAGATCAGTTGGCATTTTCCAAAACATTCCATAAAGTCTATTAGCAAAGTATCTGAGTACAAGAAATCATACCTGGATAACGTTGTAGCAGTTCTAGTCAACTTGCGCAAACAATCAACAGTACTCTAAAGAATATTAAAGGTAGTCTATCATCAATCACTTGTAGCCTACGTTAAGCTTAAATAAACTCCTCACTCTTATTTCTAAGTCTCAGTTAAATGTTACGTATAACCTTCGACTTATATTAGAATGTCAATAATAACTCTTAAGCTCAATACCCTTACTCTTAATTTAGAATAACGTCGTATCATAACCCATGTCAGGTTTGTCTTAGAATACTATATTATTATCCCAATGTAACGATTATTCATTCTTATCAACATCTACTAGCTAACCTATTATGATTAACTCTTCCCCTTAACTTAATTAAGATCTAAAACCTGTATATTGGAATCATAGTGTTGTAGATGCATTTCATTATAACTTAATTTGATCTTAGAATTCAGAGACAACTACTAGACTCAATTATTTTATCTTTACTTTAGAATGACTTAATATTATAACCATTTGATTATCTTGTCTTAAGATGTTCAATTACTTTTCATCCTGAAACAACTACATTCTAATTATCTTAGACTCATTGAACTCTTACATTCAGTATTCACAAGGTATATTATTTACTTTATCATTAACTATATAATAAGTTGTTTTAAGATAACCTTTTATGTATCCTTGCTTACATTTAATTTCCTAAATATTTTTTTTTTACACACATTCCCTCCATAGACTATGTATAATCCTTTTATACTAACCTCAATAAACTTAAGTCTTAAATACGTTTTAAATTATTTACAAAACCTAAGGTTTCAAAGGAATAACGTAATAATTATTTTCCTTTATTATGTTTTAGGATAAACATTATATCTTAACATAAGGTAAAATTTATCTAAGAATTAAATCCCCATTCATAAGTGAAATTGTCAATTATTTAATAAGATCATCTATTCTGAAAATTCTCATATTTTATATTCAAATAACATATCAATATTTCCCATTACCGTAAAGTATATCAATATAATATCTTATGTAACTTAGTTCTGTCTGATTAAAGGTTTAAAGTTTTAAATATCTAATTTATATTTACAAACCTTTTACAAGTTCTAGCTATTAACTACAACACTTATTTATAAACTCACATTCTAAATATTGGTAGTTAATGTTATAAATGTATTTTATATGGCTATTAAGATTATAATCTAGATTAATTTCCTAATCATAGTTTAATATAGTTTTACATCATAATCATTTCAATGATTTTATCTTAAAACATTAAGTTATTATTCAATACTATATATGTTATGAAATGATTAAATCTAGACTTATAAACCCACTTCACATTAGATAAAAGTATTTCATTTACTTTATTATTGATTATGTTATAAGATCTATTTGTGTAACATTTTGTGAAATCTAATTACAAATTTTCCTAAGTGTAGCTTATTAATTACTTAACCCAATTATAGATTTACATTATGGTCTTGACTAATACTATACATGTATTTAATACGGTTTATATAAATCTTAGAAATTCAAAGGTAACTCTTTAAACTTAATTTCAGAACCATAATTCAATACCACCTCATATAATATTTCTTTCAGTAGTATTATATATAGGCTTAGTTTAATTATTAATTCCTTTATATTCTATTTTCTATGAGGTATTTTATTTCTTTTTTTATAAACATATATTAGGATTTATTCAAGACATTCTTTATGTAGTTTTATTGAATTAAATTATTTATATTAACTTGTACACACATCTACACACAATATATGATTTATAAGATAAAGTATTTTCCTTAGTTTCAATTCAGTATATTAACTTCCACATTATATAATTAATAAAAATGTAGATTAATTTAACTCCTTGATTTAACCTAAGTTACTATTTTATTTCTTTTTTATATATATATGTACATGTATTTAATTTTTTACTTCACTTAAAAGTTGATACCTAAAATATTTTATAACATTCTGTATTAAAGGTTAGTTTAGTCTTATTATATTATTTCCAACCTATAAAGTTTATTAATAAGTCATACTTTAATTTTTGTTACATTAAAAATGTTACATTATAAGGTAACTTATGAAAAATTTCAGAAACACAATTTTTAGGCCTATCTCCTCTTGTTTAAAAATCCTAAAATTAATATATATATAACTATGATATTTAGACTATTATAAAATTTTCATTTCATAAAAATATCTTTTAAAATTATCTAAATAATTCCATAATACTCAGAACTTACAAAAATTATAATTTGCTTTTAAAAACTCAAAACCCATATTAATTTACATCAAAATAAACTAGATTTTATAAGGAATCTATGGTTAAATTTTTAAGTCAAAATACATTTGGGAAGGTCATTAAATAAATTTGACAAGTTAAGGTTTAATTCGGGAATTAATAGAACTCAAAACAACTTAATCTACCCACGTTTTAATCTTGACCGTCTGTTCCTCCTAACTATGATCGGGCGGCCCAATTTCACCCAGTTCATCCAGAAATCCCCAAATCGTCACGAATGGAATTCGATCAAATTCTCACAATCTACAGAACGTTTTTCGGATATTCTTGTTGCGTTGGACTCGAAATTGAAAGTCGAATCCAATGGTACCAGTGTTACGATCTATGGTGCACGAAATCGAGAACACGATTCTGGGTTCGAAGAACTAGGGTTCATGTTGTTTTCAGATTCGAATGTCCATAAATTCTCTCAATTTAGTGCGTTATATGTTAAATTGATAGATGGGTATGAACTGTAATACAATAACGAGTAACCTAGATGGTCGAATTCGGTCAGAATCATACCGGAGATGCGCTGGTGAGGGAAAACGAAATCGAATTTCCGGAAATCGTTATTTCATGTGCAGTTCGAGTAGCTTACTTCACGGATCAACTCATGGTAATTGAGAGAGATTCAATCCACAAAACCCACGTCATTTTAAAGTAGACATGTAACTCTAAACATTGGTGGAAGAATCATGGAAAACGAATAACTAGGGAGAAAGTTACAGATCCACAAAGATCTGAGTTTACCATGTCGTTTCTGGAAAAATTCTGGGCATAAACCTGACGTGATCGAGTAGGTAACTTTAGACGCCTCGCTCTCCCAATTGGTTATGAATCATCCTTGTTCATTAACATGAATATTGTAGAGGGATTTGAGATCTTCAAAACAAGCTAAGAACACGAAATGTGGCTGAGAAACGAAGAAGTTATGGCGAGCCGAAGTTTACCTGATTTCAGAACAATTTGGAATTCTAGGTTACGGATTTGCAGGGAGGCAACTTTGGATTGATTTTCGGGTGGATGTAGGAAGAGTTAGGTCAAGTGTGAGATATGGTTGTAAAGAGGAGATTAAGGAGAAGAGAATGAAGAAGACATCACTGGAAAATTCGAAGGGATGAGTGAGATACGGCCGTCACAAGTTAGGGCAAAATACTGGTGAGAATGAGAATACTTAGCCGATTTTGCTGGGAATTCCGGCGAGGCTGACGTGGCGGACACATGTCTGAGTCAGGAGGACCCTAGCCACATCAGCAATCTACAAATTTTTGACCCATTCTATCATAACTTTGGCTAGGATGATAAGTTTTTGGACGTTCTTTTTGTCGATCTTCATGCACTAGTAGAAAAAAGGCCTATTTCGGCGGTTCCAATGGGCCTATTTCGGCGGTTGTTAACCGCCGAAATGAGCACCGCCGAAATAGGTGTGAGCGCCTATTTCGGCGGTTGTAAACCGCCGAACTAGAGGTACCTAACTCGGCGGTTCTTAGGGAATAACCGCCGAGATAGGCCCCTGGGATTGACCGTTGGTGAGATTGACCATGGGTCTATCTCGGCGGTTGTTCTCTAAGAACCGCCGAGATAGACCCATGGTCAATCTCACCATCGGTCAATCCCAGGGGCCTATCTCGGCGGTTGTTCCCTAAGAACCGCCGAGATAGGTATTTTTTTTTTGTTTTTTCCATCCCAGTTTATATATATATATATTCACCACATTTGGTTCAATCAGACCTGTAATAATGCTTCATCCATACAGGGAGCTCCAGCACACATTTAAAAAGTTATAAAAGCTCCCAATTAATACCAGCAGCAATATATATAGTTTTAAGCATCAGTAGCAAGTTATGAAACAGTTAATGTTAAGTAATAATAATTGTTGTTTACGATAACAAAATAATTACCCCAGTATTGCGGTGGAGATCTTCGGTCTCTTTGGCACCCGCACCAAGTGAGTCAAATTGCAAGATTCGTGGTGCTTCCCCCCATCACCAGCACAAGCAATGACCATGTCGACTGTCCACAAATTACACAATGTGTTGAAATCATTAAGCAACTAACACAAACTATATGTTTTAGATAATACTAAGAGAAATAGTCAAATATCATACTCTGAATGATATGGCAGCATAACAAATGACTTGTTCGAACATTCAAAGAGGGCATTCGTCATATATTGCATAAGGCCTTGCGGATCACTTGTCATCTGGACTTCACTGCACACAGCAGGACACAGGAATCCAAATCTGTGATCTTCATAGACAGTGATCGCCTTATCATGCACCCACCTATGAGGCAATATCATTAGTCATTAACTTTTTATTCAACATCTAATTCATCACCAATCATGAATTCAAATATAAAAGGTAGAAGTCACACATGGCGGCCGACTTGATAATCGACACATTCAACCATCCCTCCTGAAGCACTCCTCGAAGTCGGACATATACATCCTAAAATCGATGTATATCTTCTCCTTGAACTATATAGTGAAATATCCGCTCGGGATCTTCCATAATGAGGGAATCACTATCCGGTGGTAGCACCAACAACGAGGAATGCAGAATCTGCATATTGGTCGACAAGCTGGCCAATTCTCTTCTTCTCCACCAAAGCAGGTCTAAACCAAAATTGTGGATGCCTTGATTGCACAGGTGTGGAAATTCTTTTTCCTTTGCCCTTATCAGTCTTCGGTGGGGTCATATCCTATGATATTAGTCTAATTAAGCATATGGATGCAAGATGGTACACCAATAGTTTTATAGCAACGGTTAGAGTAATACCTGCCCAGGGAGTCTGACCAATCGTGCAGGCCACTGCACTGTCGCAGTTTGTGCAGAACGCAAGGTAGGTCTTTGTGGGATCGGCACCGGTAAAACCGACGTCAGCATGCTCTGCAACAAATTCGTCTAGAAGCACTCGTGCATGGTAATGTCGGAGTGGTTCACCGTGCACAATATCACTTGGATGAGAGGGGAAAAGTTTTCCCCATGCAACCATGACCTCTTCGACTCCAATTTGTAAAAACAGATGGCACTCAGTGGGTGCCTGAGTGTTATGTGGAACTTGTTTAGATAAAAATTGTGAATTCTTCTATGATGATATTAGCGATCAAGTTAAAAATCATAATCGTCATGTACTCAATTGAAATGTTAGTCTAACCTGTAGAGATGCATAGGGAAACGGATCAGCCGAGTGGACACTACTTCTCACTACCGGTGCACTCTGCTGCTGAATGGGTGACTGATCAACTGGTGGTCGAGAAACCTCTTGGCTTTCATGCTGCTGTGGCTGAATCCTTGATATAGCCTGAGCGATCCTCTCATCGACGTTCTAAGTAATCCTCTGCTCCATCTCAGCCAACGCTCTCAGGTGCTCCTCGTAGCTAATCGACTGTCCCTGGCTGATTCTGGACCCGGGTGCGCCAAATGCCTGGCGGATACCAACGTGCCCACCAAACCCAATGGCACGACCTGGATGATCCTTCTTACCAAGAGCGCGTGTAAGAGGATCATCATTCCTCTGTGAGGTCCAGGTGCCCTGGGTGAGCTGAGAGCTTAATTCACCCTAATATAACACACAAATACAGTTATTAGTTTAACATAAGTTCATATACAAAGGAAATGAACAGTTTGACTGAAAATGAAATGATATCACTTACCATTTGAGCAATAACTGCTCTCGTGGCTTCATCATATTGAGGATTTTCGGGAGTAGAGTTCTTCGGAATGTGGCTTAACTCCCACACTTTCATTCTTCTGCCACTGGCATCCAATGAGCCATCCGTGGGCAGATATCCCTTTTGCTCCCATTCTGGTACCCTTTGAGCAATACTTTTTCCACCTAAGTGGTGAGGGTACAAATTCTTCTTAGCATTTGCTTGTTGTTTTCGCACGGAGAGCCTGCATAAATTAATGGGATCATGTTAAGTGAAATTGAACACAAAAAAACATAAGAAATTAAGATTAATTTATGTATGTATGACAATAAAGTGCACCTGGAACTCCGGTGTGTGACGCCTCTCAACAAATTGTAACCATTGCTCTTCTGTTATGCCCTCGTAAACCTCCCATGGTGGTCTCTCACCGTCTCCACCATGATCTGGATCATCTGGATCTTCTGGAGTAGGCATCTTGTAGATGAACTTGTCAGCCAACTTATTCTTGTGGTCCCGGAACTGTTTCGACATCGCTGATAGCACGTCCTTTTTAAGTGCGGGATCCACGGAGAAACGAGACTACGTACATGATCATTCAGTTAGTAAAGTAAACATAAATGTTCTATTATTTCACAAAAATCATAGTAATAATGTAGAGATTTACCTGAAGACGCTGAAACATAGTATCCTTCAATGATTGAGGCACTTCCTTCCAGCTGTGGTTTATGTTGCAATATGACTTCATCAAATGGCTACCGTAAGCGGTGAAGTCATTCTTCAATTCCATGGGGCTGGTTGAATTGATTGAAGTCGACCGGTTTTGTAGGAGGGCCCTTGTTAGCCTTCAGCCCACGTGTTGCACCTCTCTTCTTCTGCTTCTTCGCCTCTGGTGGCACAACCGACTCCTCTTCGGTTTGCTGTGAAGGGCCAGCCGCAGTCTCGTGTACTGCTAACTGGTCCTCTTCTTCTTCTTCTCTCTCCTCCTCTCGTGACCCGCTTACTTGGTCTATTCGTGAAATACCCCAAATCTAAATAATAATATATTTAATCATTATTTATTGGAATATAATCCAAATATAAATCATTTCACGTACGCATGCAACCCATGCATGAAAACGTTACGTAAAAACAGTCGTTTCACCATAACGCTAAAACCTAACACGCCTTAGAAGCATATGGTCAAACATGACCTTGTATGACCCTCTAATATTCAAACTAAATGGTCATACAATTATTATATGAATATACAAATATATTCCCTAAGCTATATTCAGTCAAATACGCAAAAATGCTCGGGATGCTCACACCCGCTCCTTAAGCACGAAAAGTCCGGAGGAGTGCCGAGGTGCACGACTCCTATAAAATTAATTCCTTGAGTTTCCTAACATCATTATTAACCATTATAAAGAAACCCACGAAGTGGTTTCTCAAATTCAGCAAAAACCAAGGAGGTTTCTTAGCGCTCCTTTTTGGCCCGGGAGTGTCCCGATGGCCCGTAATTATGTCACGGGTTGATATAACCCCATATAACTCAATGTAACATCTTAGCATATGTTTATTTACTATAATAAGTGTTTACAAACACTTGGACTCAAAGAACAATTGGTTTTCCTCAAAAATTCCTTAGAGCACAAAAACACACCTTCGGGTGTCACGAAAATGCGTTTTCCACGCAATTACCTTGTAGTTTTTGACATGCCACGATTGGTAATCTTAAAAAGGGTTAAAATGACCTTCTAAATCAGTTGGTGTGACTAGTCAACAAGGCTCTCTATAGGGGCCGATTTTAAGGGCAAAACTAGTATAAAAATTGCATTAAAAGTTTATAAAAAGCATAGACATGGTGACTCACCTTCCCATGTGTTATATTACTTAATGTCTAAGTATGTAGGTCTCATTTGACCAGCAAGCTGTCGAAATTAGGCCATGGAATAAGGCCATGTGAGCTAGAACAAAGAATGTGAAAAAGTAAAAAGTAGATCTAAGATCTACTTTATTTGATTCCTTCTTCCACATGTGACCTTCCTTGTTCTTCCTTGGCTCTTCATGGCCGGTTTTTGAGCTCCATTCAAGCCTCCAATTCGTGCACCTACATGAAGAAGAAGACAGTCATTTTGCCATTGAAAAATCAAAGGAATATACTCACCTTTTCTTACCTTGTCATCTAGCCAAAAGTATTGTCTTTCCACTCTTGCTTAGTCACACCTCATGGCCGGTTTTTAAGCTGGAAAGGAGACATTTATTGAGCCAATCAACCATGAAATAAACTAAGAAAAAGTATTGTCAAATGACATTAAAATTTGACAAAAACAAAATCAATTTCCAAATGCCTATTGCATTTACGTGAGCTAAGTCTCATTTTCTTCCTTGCCCTCTTCATCCACGGTTTAGGTAAGCTCCCTCCTCTCTCATCTAGCTTCATCTTCTTCCTTTGAAGCTCTTAATCCATTAATGGGATTTAACTTCTATCTTCATCTTTAAGGTAATTCCTAGCATTTCTTGGCAAGTCTTGAAGCAAAACTCTTCCTAGCATAACAAGGTGTGTTTCGGCTTCATTTAGTTCTCCAAGGAGTTTGTCCCAACCAACATTAAACCAAGGTGCATCTCAAGTAGGTTTTAAAGCTTAAAAATCCTTAAAACACATTTTATGTGTAACCAAGTTCTACCTCTTCTAAGTCTCTTTTCTTCTTCATTTTGATGAAGGAACTTTGTTCTTCATCTACCTTAGGAGTGCCGAATTCATAGGAGAAAAGTCTAACTAAATAAACTCTTGTAAAAATACTTACAAATCTACTTAAGATCTTTGTTCAAGATCTAACTCCTAAAACTCCTTCACCACTTGCATATAACCGAAGTGGAGCATCAATATTACCTTGGAGAAGCTTGGAGATTCAAGAAGAAGTCCAAGCACTTAACCACATTTATTAAGAAGTAAGTTTACTGAGTAAATCCTTATATTATAAGCTTTGTTAAGCTTCTCAAATTGTACAAAAATTATGTACACCTCTTAGGTATATTAATACCGAAACTATATGGTTTTATATGCCAAAAAATAATCTATAACATATATAGAAAATATTTACCTTAAGACACATTTTTGTGTCACAAAATTTATTTATGTTACCAATAAATAAGGCCGAATATCAAGGGCAAAGTTCTTTATTTTGAGCTAAGAATTTATATAAGACATTACAATAATTTATACATGAGTTATATGACTCCTATGAATTTATTTATAATTACTTAGACATATAAATCCACTTTTATATAACATAAGGTCTCATTTAAATTATGGCCGAATGTTCTACTTGATAATAAGTTTTAATGAGCTACTTAGGTATATAATTTATAATCATAAAGTTTGGTGAGTTAAAAATTTCTATTAGTGTCTAAATACTAATTAATTAAGTTATGTGATTAATGTAATTTTTTACAAGTTTAGTGTGTTAATATAAAACCGTGAGCTAAGGGGCTGTTTGGTGTAAATTATAATATAATAAAGATTTCGAATTTAAGTTTAAGATTTTAGAAAGTAATTTGTAAGGTTAGGAATTAAGTTTAAGAATTTTAGATAATTTAAACAAGCTTGAAAATAACTTTTTAAAAGTTTTGGGCTATTATGTAATTTATAAAAGTTGTTATGAAAGTTTAGAATATAAATGGGGCGAATTCATAATTAAGGAGATTATTAGGTGCGCTTTTGAATTTAGAAGAATTAAACACTTAAACTATAGTTTATAAGTTATTAAATATCTATTATTAAGTTTTGGGGTGAAAGTGTAATTAATGGAAAGTTCAATGACAAAGCCGAATTGTTTTGGGGTTAGTTTGGTAATTTAAGAATTTAAATATATATATTCGGCATTTATGGAGAATTAAAATTAAAACTATAGTTTACATGTCATTATGTAAAAGTTATAAGATTTGGTGGTTAGATTGTAATTATAAGGAATAAATATATGTTGGCCGAAATTTAAGGGGCTAAGTTGTAATTTTTGAGAGTTATAATATTTGAAAGCTATATACCAAAATATTAGGGTGGTTTTGTAATTTAGCTAAATAAGAAATTAAAACTCTATAATATAATGAGATTAGAATTTAATATAAGGTTTATGATTTATGTGGTTGTTTTGTAAATAACCGAAATACAAGGGTAAGAATTTAGATTAAAATAAATATAGGTCCTACATGGATTTTTGAGGAATTAGAAAGAAAGAATTTTGATTAAAGGAGTTATGAAGTTTAAACTATGACTTATATAGTTATAAGGAATTTAAGGGTAACCAATGATTATTACTTTGTTAAAGGAGGAATAATGAAACTATAAGATTTTTATGTCATTGTAAGACATTTAAATATTGTTAAGAAAATTATAAGTTGTTGTGTCAACTAGACAATTAAAATAACAACAAATATAGTACATGAATAAGTAAACACATTTATGTACATTGAAGGATTTATAAATAAATCAAAAGGAATAACAAATAAGTTATACATAAAATCATGAGGTAATTAAAGAAATAAACCTCACATGAAATAACAAATACAAGATTTGTTAAAAAAATTCAATAGAATCATTATATAAGGGTAACATAAATTAACCCTCTCAGTTAATCCTGTTCTAGGACTTTGTTTGACCAGACGTTGACCGGGAACTAAACAGTACAGTCTACGGTGAACGGTATGGGATTCTTGCAACCTGTTTTCTAACGGATTACACTGGCTTGTGTGCTATCTGTTGTTTGAAATAACGACCAAGATAATTAATGTAAACTGATGTTTTACTCTTGCACACTGTGGTATTATTTTATGTGCGTGATTGTTGCTGACTACAACGTGTATGTCCCACGCATACAAACACTACTATACCAGTGGATTAAATACCTGCGTTTCAGTATACCGAGGACTTGTACTCAAGTGTCTCACTAACTTCACTTTATAACATACGTCATTATCCTAAACGTGATAATTGACAATACACATTGTGTTCTTGTTTAACGTCTTTATATGACACTTAACAATTATATACTTCGAGATTGAGGAGCCCAGTTGGATCTGGCCATGCATGCTACGGGAGTTGTACCTGTCTCAGGTCGTCTCCTACTACGTCGCGACGGAACATTCAGTTGGGAGGAAGACTTTATTCCTTCCGGGATTCAAATGCCCTTCAGTTCGAGGAAGACTTTATTCCTCTAGTGGGTTCTTATTTCCCACGCCATTCAGTTCAGGGTTTGACTACGTCATCTCCTGGGGTTTTTATACCCAACCTTTCTTTATAACGAGGTCACTATACCTCCACTATTTCAGATATTCAGTTATAACTGTCAGTCCCATTGTGTGGACCGACTATCAGTAAAGAATTTCAGTTCAGCTAACTCGACCTTCTGTGTCTTGTTCTATGTGACATTATTGTCCTTGTATGGATACTTGTTATTATTATCAGACTATGCTTGTTTACAGCTTTATAAAAATGAACTGCATGTATTCGACAAAGTAGTTGGGTGGCCCGGTAGACGATGGGCTGCACGTTTTCCATACCAGCATTGTTTGCTGAGCCCCTTTGGGGGCACCCCCTTTTTCAGGTACCTGAAGATTGAGAAGTTCACTACACTGAGTGTAGGTGGGGTAGACCAAGCTTTGGGAGTCTACTATTAGTTATTTGTTTTATTTCAGTATTGTACTTTTGAGTCTGATTCCTAGTATCTCGGGTTGTATCTGTATTCCAGACCGTGACATTTGAGGATTGTATTTGGACTTAGCCTTGTTGGTCACAAGGGTGGCCAACGGCATTGTAATACCGCCCGGTTGTTGTATTTATTTCCGCTGCAGTTGTATTTTATTCGGGAGTGATCGCCGTTCAGTTTATTGGATTTCGGGTTGGGGTATTACAAAAATGGTATCAGAGCGTAGTTACGCTCTGGATACAAGGATACACCGAGATTAGGATATCTAATACTTAGGTTAAGGGTTGAGAGATAGTATTGAAAGGAGTTTAAGTTAGTTTTACTTAGACTACTATCCAAGACCAAGATAGTGACCCCAGTGTCTAATATACCTCAACATCCTGCAGATGTCAGGAAGAGGAGGACGACGTGGACAGGCCGATGAGGAGCCATCCGTCAGGCTGGCAGACATTGCCACCTTAATTGCTCAGGCATTCGCACAGGCGGGGTTTGACAGCAGCAGCAGCTACCTCCACCACCACCACCCAGAGAGAGAGATTGGGTGAAGAGTTTGGCTGATCTAAGGCCAACTGCATTCAAGGGGCAGACTGACCCTGCTCACTTGGAGACCTACATCATGGAGATGGAGACAGCGTTCGAGACGCTTGTAGTCCCAGCTAGGGAAAAAGTAAGACTTGCTGCCTTTTATCTGAAGGATGCAGCTAGAGATTGGTGGAACATGGTGAAAGCCGACCACCTGGATGACCCAGCTTTTACTTGGGACATTACACTGCACTACTTAGGGGCAAATACTACCCGGCCCACACCAGGATGGTGAAGACTAGGGAGTTTGATGCATTGGAGCAGACGGGAAAGATGACCGTTGATGAGTATTATGCTAAGTTTACTTCACTACTCCGACTACTACCTACCCGGCATAGGATACTCGGACCAGGTGTTGGTCGACCGATTCTACGGGGGACTGAGCCCTCGACTTCAGTTTGGGATGGGACCAATCATCCCCACCAGTTTGCAGGTAAAACAGGAAAGACATAAATCAGTTGGAAATCTTATTACATACTATACCCCATCAGGGGAGAATTGGAGATTAATATCTTGAGATTTCAGGAATGCTACCATGCTGCTTCCGTAGTGGAGATCACTTGTAAGAGAAGGGATGCTTTGAGCTCCCAAAAGAGGAAGGACGGACCTGGTGGCGAAGATGCCAAGCAGGGGAACTCCAACAGAAGGAACAAACCTTATCAGAAGGGACAGGGGTCCTACCAAGGGAAGGGGACCCAAACTACTGGGAACCCCCAGTCGGGAACCCACGGAGCAGCAACTACACAGAAAACCTACCCATCTAAGGGTAGGAACTCTAAGTTAAATTTGAGACTTTTGTGATTACTTCAGTACCTTTGGGATGTATAATTGACCTTGATTGTGTTAGGTTCCGGACATGGCTCAAACACGGGCCAGAAGTATGTCCGCCGTTTCAACTGTAAGCAATGCGGAAAGGACCACCCCGGCGTTGACTGCCAGGGGAGAAAGTCATGTGCCGCTACTGTCAGATACTCGGGCATCGTGCCTTCGAGTGTATCCGGAACCCGGAGAGCCGGAACTACCGCCCCGGAGCAAAGCCAACCCCGGCCCTAAGAATGGAGCTAGCGATACTCGCCCTCCACCAACAACCAGGCTCAGGGGTATAGGGCAAAGGCCCAGCATCGGGACCCGCCCTACATGTCATGGACAGCTCAGATGAGGCTGGTCCTTCTTCTAACCCAGGTATTTCTAAACCATGTGAACCGTTATTGAACAATGGATGTTGTGAATGAGTGCTTGCATGCCTTGATTGCCTAATTGAAAAGGAAGAATTAGTAAGACTCACTAGAAAATTTGAAACCACGTAGGAAGCTATAAGATATGCTTTCCTATCCCCTCACCGCCGCCCCCCTGGAAGAAAACATTATCAAAATACAAGAACCAGAAACGAACAATGTAAGGTTATCCAACCAGGTTTGATACTACTCAAAGGATACCTAACACCGGAGACACAAATTGCATCATCAGAAGATGTCAAGAATTGGGAGCAGGACCAGGAGGGTTCTACACTCCAGAATTTCCAGGAGGATCAAAAATGAAGCTGAAAATGATGTGCTTAGGAAAGGATTGGAATCCTTACTCAAGACCTACCAAGATACAAGAAATGGAGATGGAGCACAAGTGCCAAAAATCCCAGAAGAATTTTTACAAATTGTGGAACAAGCAGTTACTACCGCTCAGCAGATGGAAGAAGATCCAGTTCCCACTTAAGGGCTGATCTATGTATCATCAACTTCTATGAAGAAGGAGGCCGTTTAGGGCTACACCAGGACAATGATGAACAAAAGGGTCCCTTGAACAGGGATACCAGTATTATCTTTGTCTATTGGAGATGACGCAGAGTTCCTTTATTGCGAGCAGAAGCGTGTGGACCTTGCAAAGAAAATCATATTGAGTTCAGGAGATGTTTTAATAATGGGTGGAAAGTCAAGGTTGCTATACCATGGAATTAAGAAGGGTTAAGCTAAACACAGCACCTTCGACAGTGATAAACACCACTCACATGAGACCAGGAAGATTAAGTTTGACTTTTAGAAAGTATTAGGTTGTAATTTGTTTTGGACATCCGAAGGAGATCATCTCATCAGTGAAGCATTATTGTCATGAAAGTGAATGTCTTTAGACCCCATCATATACCAAGTACTTACTCAGATTCTGTTATTAGGTTGTGCTAAGGAGACGGAAGGTGCCTTAAGTATACTTACTGAGGAGGAGGCCAGCAAGGGCGGCGCGATCCTCACTGGTACCTTTCCGTTAATGGAGTGGATGCATTATACTGTTCGACTCCGGAGCCTCACATACTTTCGTTTCGCCTACGCTTGCGGGGAAGTTGGGGCTAGACGCTGTAGAGTTACCTGATTTTAAGGTGGCACTCCGTCTAAGGAGAAGATCAGTTGCACTCGTCTTTATAGAGGAGCCACTATCAGTATTAAGGAGGAGGAATTTCCTATTGACCTTATTGAGTTCAGAGGTCTAGGATTCGATGTTATAGCCGGGATGGACTGGCTGGGCGGCACAGAGGCCGCATTCTTTGTGCAGAGCGCAGACTGTTGCTTAAAGCCCATCAGGAGTGACAGTATCTTACCGCAGAGCCCTAGGCACCATCGATAAAAGTTATATCTGCTATGTCCATGTACAAGCACGTCAGGAAGCAGAAGGAGGTATATCTATGCTATGTTCAGATGTAGAGCATGACCCTGATTTTGATCCAGCTATGCCAGTGGTGTCGGATTTTCCAGATATTTTTCCAAAGGAACTTCCAGGCTTACCGCCATCCAGAGAGGTAGAGTTCTCCATCGAATTACTACCAGGTACCGGTCCATAGCTAAGGCACCGTACCGTATGGCACCAGCAGAGATGGCTGAGCTGAAGGAGCAGCTGAAAGATTTATTGGACAAGGGATACATACGACCTAGCGTATCTCCTTGGGGAGCACCAGTCCTTTTGTGAAGAAGAAGGATGGAAGCCTTCGTTTGTATTGATTACAGAGAGCTTAATGCAGTATCGGTGAAGAACAAATATCCCACTACCACGGATTGACGATTTGTTTGATCAGTTGAGAGGAGCAAAAGTGTTTTCGAAGATCGATTTGAGATCAGGCTACCATCAGATACCATCAGGGAGCAAGACATAGAAAAGACAGCTTCAGAACACGGTATGGCCACTATGAGTTTACGGTTATGCCTTTTGGCTTGTCAAATGCACCTGCAGTCTTCATGGATTTGATGAACAGATTATTCAGAGAGCAGTTGGATAAGACCGTGGTTGTATTCATCGATGACATCCTCATCTATTCAAGTCTAAGGAAGAGCATGAGAGTCACCTCCGACATGTACTTGAGATCTAAGGGAGAACCAGCTTTATGCTAAGTTCTCCAAATGTGAGTTTTGGTTGGACAGAGTTTCCTTTTTAGGACATGTTATCTCTGATGCTGGGATCGCAGTGGATCCAGCAAAGATAGAAGCAGTTCGCACTTGGCCTAGGCCAAAGACAGTTACGGACATCAGGAGTTTCCTTGGTTTAGCAGGTTACTACAGAAGGTTTGTCAGAGACTTCTCCAAAATAGCCAAACCTATGACCAGCTTTAATGAAGAAGGATGCACCTTTCACATGGACTACTGAATGTGAGACCTCATTCGAGCTTCTGAAGAATGCTTGACATCAGCACCAGTTTTGACTATACCTGAAGGCACAGAGGGTTATGAAGTTTACTGTGATGCATCAGGTAGGGGATTAGGGTGTGTACTCATGCAGAATGGGAAGGTAGTCGCCTACGCTTCCCGACAGTTGAAGAAACATGAGGAAAACTATCCCACACATGACTTGGAGCTTGGAGCTATTGTTTTTGCTTTGAAGATCTGGCGCCACTACCTGTATGGTGTCCAGATGACCGTATATTCGGATCACAAGAGTTTGAAGTATGTATTCACCCAGAAGGAGTTAAACATGAGACAAAGAAGATGGGTTGAATTTCTTAAGGATTATGACATTGATTTGCAGTACAGGAAGGGAAAGCTAATGTTGTAGCAGACGCACTGAGTCGACGAGCACATTCTCTAAATGCCATTGTGGCTAGCTCGAGTCTTATGGACGACATACGCAGAGCACAGCAGAGATCAGCGAATGATGGAGATCAGTCAGAAGTTGTCTGACGGTACATTTGAGGGTGGGAAGTATGAGTTCCAGTTACATGATGATGGACTCATCAGATTGAAGGGAAGATTGTGTATTCCCAGAGACAGCAGATATAAGGAGCATATTCTTCGAGAGTCCCACACTTCTACCACATCTGTCCATCCAGGAGCTTCTAAGATGTACAAAGATCTGAAGAGGTATTTCTGGTGGAGTGGTATGAAGGGCGACGTGACAGAGTATGTGATTCGATGTCTCACTTGTCAGAAAGTGAAATTCGAACATAGACGACCAGGAGGTATGGTACAGTCTATGCCAGTTCCAGAGTGGAAGTTTTATGATATCTCTATGGACTTCGTGGTGGGACTACCACCTACGAGAGGAGGATTAATATGATTTGGGTTGTTGTTGATCGACTGACTAAGGTTGCTAGGTTTATTCCGATGAAAGACACTTGGAAAGTGCCAAAGTTAGCAGAGCTATTTGAGAAAGAGATTATCAGACATCATGGAGTACCAAAGACTATTGTTTCAGATCGAGATACTAGATTTCTCTCACGATACTGGCGAGCTACTCGCGAAGCACTTGGCACTGAATTGAAGCTTAGCACAGCATTTCATCCTCAGACAGATGGTCAGTCAGAGAGGACTATCAGACCTTAGAGGACATGCTACGAGCATGTGCCTTGGATTTTCAGGGCAGCTGGATAGATAGATTACATCTCATCGAGTTTGCTTACAATAACAGCTATCACGCCTCTATACAGATGTCACCTTTTCAGGCTTTATATGGCAGACCATGCCGCACACCTTTGTGCTGGGACGAGTCTAGTGAGACCGTCATCATTGGGCCTGAGTACTTGGAGCAAGTCCAGGCAGAAGTTCAGCAGATCAGAAACAATATGAAAGCAGCACAGACAGACAGAGAAATCATATGCTGATGAGAGGCGACGAGACCTTGAGTTCGCAGTTGGCGACCAGGTATTTCTACGAGTTTCACCCATGAAGGGTGTATTCAGATTTGGTCAGAAGGGCAAGCTAAGCCCGAAAATTTAGGACCCTACGCTATCATAGAGCGGGTGGGCCTAGTGGCATATCGACTTGATTTGCCAGCCGAGTTGGGCAAAGTACAACAATGTTTTCACGTGTCTCAGCTTAAGAAATACATGCCTCATCCTTCTCATGTTCTACAACCAGAGACACTCTCTTTAGAACCAACAATGCGGTATGTGGAAACACCGCAAAGAATCTTAGATAGAAAGACACGAGAGACTCGAAACAAGTCTGTGAGCCTCGTGAAGGTTCTTTGGTCGAACCACGATGTGGAAGAGGCCACATGGGAACTCGAAGCTGATTGCGAGCGAAGTTTCCCTCATTATTTACCGACTAGGCACTTTAGTCTAGGTACGGGGCGTACCCCTTCTTTTTGGGGGAGAGCCTTTTCATTTTTGAGTTTAGTGTGCACTTTTTGCACCTTTGTGCATTGCATTTGTTGCTTTTGTGCATTTCAGTTGTTGCACTTTTGTGCATTTCAGATGTTGCACTTTTGTGCATTTCAGTTGTTGCACTTTTGTGCATTTCATGTTGCACTTTTTGTGCATTTCAGTGACACTTGTCTTGTATGTGTTCTTGGTAACACTGTGTTTAATTGTACCTTGTACTTCTACTTGATTGTGTGTACTTCATTACACTACAATGGAAATATTATATGCACTACCGTTGCACCATTTGAAACGAAAAGTGATTGTGTTCACTACCTTGCTTACACTGCAAGTATATGTTATGACATTCCAAGTATTCCTGTTGTACTTGATATACACTATGAACTTAGGGATATAGAGACTTGGACTTGATCCCTAAAATTAGATTGAGTTGTGGATACTTAGTGGAACTTGATTCCCCACAACCTTATACTTTAGATATGAGACTCGGGGCGAAGTCCTTTTTTAAGGGGGGTAGATTGAAATACCCCAAATCTAATAATATATTATAATCATTATTTATTGGAATATAATCCAAATATAAATCAGTTCACGTACGCATGCAAACCATGCATGAAACGTTACGTAAAAAAGTCGTTTTCACCATAAACGCTAAAACCCTTAGAAGCATATGGTCAAACATGACCTGTATGACCCTCTAATATTCAAACTAAATGGTCATACATTAATTATATGAATATACAATATTCCCCTAAGCTATATTCAGTCAAATACGCAAAATGCTCGGGAGTGCTCACACCCGCTCCTTAAAGCACGAAAAGTCCGGAGGAGTGCCGAGGTGGCACGAACTCCTATAAAATTAATTCCTGAGTTCCTACATCATTATTAACCATTATAAAGAGAGACCCACGAAGTGGTTTCTCAAAATTCAGCAAAAACCAAAGGAGGATTTCTTAGCGCTCCTTTTTGGCCCGGGAGTGTCCCGATGGCCCGTAAATTATGTCACGGGTTGATATAACCCCATATAACTCAATGTAACATCTTAGCATATGTTTATTTACTATAATAAGTGTTTACAAACACTTGGAACTCATAAGAACAATTGGTTTCCCAAAAATTTCCTTAGAGCACAAAAACACACCTTCGGGTGTCACGAAAATGCGTTTTACGCAATTACCTTGTAGTTTTTGACATGCCACGAATTGGTAATCTTAAAAGGGTTAAAATGACCTTCTAAATCAGTTGGTGTGACTAGTCAACAAGGCTCTCTATAGGGGCCGATTTTAAGGGCAAAAACTAGTATAAAAATTGCATTAAAAGTTTATAAAAGCATAGAACATGGTGACTCACCTTCCCATGTGTTATATTACTTAATGTCTAAGTATGTAGGTCTCATTTGACCAGCAAGCTGTCGAAATTAGGCCATGGAATAAGGCCATGTGAGCTAGAACAAAGACAAATGTGAAAAAGTAAAAAGTAGATCTAAGATCTACTTTATTTGATTCCTTCTTCCACATGTGACCTTCCTTGTTCTTCCTTGGCTCTTCATGGCCGGTTTTTGAGCTCCATTCAAGCCTCCAATTCGTGCACCTACATGAAGAAGAAGACAAGTCATTTGCCATTGAAAAATCAAAGGAATATACTCACCTTTCTTACCTTGTCATCTAGCCAAAAGTATTGTCTTTCCAACTCTTGCTTAGTCACACCTCATGGCCGGTTTTTAAGCTGGAAAGGAGACATTTATTGAGCCAATCAACCATGAAATAAACTAAGAAAAAGTATTGTCAAATGACATTAAAAATTGACAAAACAAAAAATCAATTTCCAAATGCCTATTGCATTTACGTGAGCTAAGTCTCATTTCTTCCTTGCCCTCTTCATCCACGGTTTAGGTAAGCTCCTCCTCTCTCTCTATCTCTCTCTCTTCATCTTCTTCCTTTGAAGCTCTTAAGTCCATTAATGGAGATTTAACTTCTATCTTCATCTTTAAGGTAAATTCCTAGCATTTCTTGGCAAGTCTTGAAGCAAAACTCTTCCTAGCATAACAAGGTGTGTTCGGCTTCATTTAGTTCTCCAAGGAGTTTGTCCAAACCAACATTAAACCAAGGTGCATCTCAAGGTAGGTTTTAAAGCTTGAAAATCCTTAAAACACATTTTTATGTGTAACCAAGTTCTACCTCTTCTAAGTCTCTTTTCTTCTTCATTTTGATGAAGGAAACTTTGTTCTTCATCTACCTTAGGAGTGCCGAATTCATAAGGAGAAAAGTCTAAGGTAAACTCTTGTAAAAATACTTACAAATCTACTTAAGATCTTTGTTCAAGATCTAACTCCTAAAACTCCTTCACCACTTGCATATAACCGAAGTGGAGCATCAATTTACCTTGGAGAAAGCTTGGAGATTCAAGAAGAAGTCAAGCACTTAACCACATTTATTAAGAAGTAAGTTTACTGAGTAAATCCTTATATTATAAGCTTTGTTAAGCTTCTAAAAATTGTACAAAAATTATGTACACCTCTTAGGTATATTAATACCGAAACTATATGGTTTTATATGCCAAAAATATAATCTATAACATATATAGAAAATATTTACCTTAAGACACATTTTTGTGTCACAAAATTTTTATGTTACAAATAAAATAGGCCGAAATATCAAGGGCAAAAGTTCTTTATTTTGAGCTAAGAATTTATATAAGACATTACAATAATTTATACATGAGTTATATGACTCCTATGAATTTATTTATAATTACTTAGACATATAAATCCACTTTTATATAACATAAGGTCTCATTTAAATTATGGCCGAATGTTCTACTTGATAAATAAGTTTTAATGAGCTACTTAGGTATATAAATTATATCATAAAGTTTGGTGAGTTAAAAATATTCTATTAGTGTCTAAATGACTAATTAATTAAGTTATGTGGATTAAATGTAATTTTTACAAAGTTTAGTGTGCTAATATAAAAACCGTGAGCTAAAGGGCTGTTTGGTGTAATTATAATATATATAAGGTTAGGAATTAAGTTTAAGAATTTTAGATAATTTAAACAAGCTTGAAAATAACTTTTTATAAAGTTTTGGGCTATTATGTAATTTATAAAAGTTGTTATGAAAGTTTAGAATATAAATGGGGCGAATTCATAATTAAGGAGATTATTAGGTGCGCTTTTGAATTTTAGAAGAATTAAATACTTAAACTATAGTTTATAAGTTATTAAATATATTATTATTAAGTTTTGGGGTGAAAGTGTAATTAATGGAAAGTTCAATGACAAAGCCGAATTGTTTTGGGGTTAGTTTGGTAATTTAAGAATTTAAATATATATATTCGGCATTTATGGAGAATTAAAATTAAAACTATAGTTTACATGTCATTATGTAAAATTTATAAGATTTGGTGGTTAGATTGTAATTATAAGGAATAAATATATGTTGGCCCGAAATTTAAGGGGCTAAGTTGTAATTTTTGAGAGTTATAATATTTTAAAGCTATATACCAAATATTAGGGGTGGTTTTGTAATTTAGCTAAATAAGAAATTAAAACTCTATAATATAATGAGATTAGAATTTAATATAAGGTTTATGAATTTATGTGGTTGTTTTGTAAATAACCGAAATACAAGGGTAAGAATTTAGATTAAAATAAATATAGGTCCTACATGGATTTTTGAGGAATTAGAAAGAAAGAATTTGATTAAAGGAGTTATGAAGTTTAAACTATGACTTATATAGTTATAAGGAATTTAAGGGTAACCAATGATTATTACTTTTGTTAAAGGAGGAATAATGAAACTATAAGATTTTTATGTCATTGTAAGACATTTAAATATTGTTAAGAAAATTATAAGTTGTTTTGTCAACTAGACAATTAAAATAAACAACAATATAGTACATGAATAAGTAAACACTTTATGTACATTAAAGGATTTATAATAAATCAAAAGGAATAACAAATAAGTTATACATAAAATCATGAGGTAATTAAAAGAAATAAACCTCACATGAAATAACAAATACAAGATTTGTTAAAAATTCAATAGAATCATTATATAAGGGTAACATAAATTAACCCTCTCAGTTAATCCTGTTCTAGGACTTTGTTTGACCAGACGTTGACCGGGACTAAACAGTACAGTCTACGGTGAACGGTATGGGATTCTTGCAACCTGTTTTCTAACGGATTACACTGGCTTGTGTGCTATCTGTTGTTTGAAATAACGACCAAGATAATTAATGTAAACTGATGTTTTACTCTTGCACACTGTGGTATTATTTTATGTGCGTGATTGTTGCTGACTACAACGTGTATGTCCCACGCATACAAACACTACTATACCAGTGGATTAAATACCTGCGTTTCAGTATACCGAGGACTTGTACTCAAGTCTCTCACTAACTTCACTTTATAACATACGTCATTATCCTAAACGTGATAATTGACAATACACATTGTGTTCTTGTTTAACGTCTTTATATGACACTTAACAATTATATACTTCGAGATTGAGGAGCCCAGTTGGATCTGGCCATGCATGCTACGGGAGTTGTACCTGTCTCAGGTCGTCTCCTACTACGTCGCGACGGAACATTCAGTTGGGAGGAAGACTTTATTCCTTCCGGGATTCAAATGCCCTTCAGTTCGAGGAAGACTTTATTCCTCTAGTGGGTTCTTATTTCCCACGCCATTCAGTTCAGGGTTTGACTACGTCATCTCCTGGGGTTTTTATACCCAACCTTCTTTATAACGAGGTCACTATACCTCCACTATTTCAGATATTCAGTTATAACTGTCAGTCCCATTGTGTGGACCGACTATCAGTAAAGAATTTCAGTTCAGCTAACTCGACCTTCTGTGTCTTGTTCTATGTGACATTATTGTCCTTGTATGGATACTTGTTATTATCAGACTATGCTTGTTTACAGCTTTATAAAAATGAACTGCATGTATTCGACAAAGTAGTTGGTGTGGCCCGGTAGACGATGGGCTGCACGTTTTCCATACCAGCATTGTTTGCTGAGCCCCTTTGGGGGCACCCCCATTTTTCAGGTACCTGAAGATTGAGAAGTTCACTACACTGAGTGTAGGTGGGGTAGACCAAGCTTTGGGAGTCTACTATTAGTTATTTGTTTTATTTCAGTATTGTACTTTGAGTCTGATTCCTAGTATCTCGGGTTGTATCTGTATTCCAGACCGTGACATTTGAGGATTGTATTTGGACTTAGCCTTGTTGGTCACAAGGGTGGCCAACGGCATTGTAATACCGCCCGGTTGTTGTATTTATTTCCGCTGCAGTTGTATTTTATTCGGGAGTGATCGCCGTTCAGTTTATTGGATTTCGGGTTGGGGTATTACAATTCGGCTGTGGCTCAGGTTCTCCAGTCGAGATAAGCCGTCCACGGGTTCATCCATAGGGTGATCATCCACTGCAAAAAAAAAACTCATAAAGCATTTTTCATCAGTTAAACCATAACATAAATACTATGATGCATAACAATAACAGTAAATGATATTACAGTCTACATTCTACTAACAACATTACCTGACACGTACAAAACATAAATCATTTCATATTTTCTACCCCAAACACCCTCATCAATGCTGATCGTGCGTAGAGCAAATCGTTTTTCGTTATCATCAATCGAATCCGGTAATCCTTAGGAAACAAGGATGTTTCCTCTACAGTCCCTTTTCATCGTTATCCTCATTTTCATTTCCATTACAACCGGCCTTCTTCCTAGAAGAACAACAGACCATCTGCAGTCTTTCGGATCCTCAACATACCACACTTGCTCGCAATCCTTTCCCATAACAAATTGATCATCATTATAACCGTGTAACCGTGAAGATCAACCATGGTAAGCCCTCCATCATTTTGGTACCCGCCCGCGTCGGTTGTCCACCCACTTGCACCGGAACAACAGAAAGGAATCAATGTCATAGTCTAGTTCCCAAATGTCCTCGATGACCATAATAAACCAATTACTAACTGGTTGAGATCGGTTACCGCTGTGGTACTCAGTGGCAGCAGCTTCAATTTTTACCCCACTATTCTGGTTTATCGATTTGGCATCTTGGCGTGCATTGTAGTATGTATACCCACTAATCATACCCCTCAAAAGATGTAATATTAGTTTCAGGTCCGATTGCCAAACATCTGATCTCTTCGCTTACAGCTTCTGGATCTGATGATGCTAATGTCAACACATGATCTTTGAACCATTGGATAAAACTCGGTTTTGTTCTTTTGTCAGCCAAATGTGGTTTTTCAAAGGATTTTGATGCCTTAACTCAACCATATGGGTTTCCAAATAAGGTTCAACAACCAAGATGTTGTAAGACAAACAAATGTGCTTGATGAATAAGTAGACGCGAAACTTGCACGATCTTTCTACCAATAACACCTTTACCCTTAAACCTGCCATAGTGTCGTGGTTTTGGGATACCAATAGACTCTGCCTCACTCAAATAATCGGTCACAAACTCCGTGACTTCCTCAGTCACTGTTGCTTCAACAATGCTCCCCTCTGGTCGATACCTATTCTTCATTCTACTTTTCAGAATACCCATGTACCGTTCAAAAGGGTACATGTACCGTAAGTATACCGGACCACAAAACTGTATCTCTCGAACGATGTGCACAATTAGATGTACCATTATATCAAAGAAAGATGGTGGGAAATACATCTCAAGTTGACATAATGTGATAACAATTTCACGTTGTAGATCATCTAGAGAGGTTACGTCAATTGCCTTGGAGCACACAGCGTTGAAAAAGAACATAACCGAGTTAAAGCATTTCTGACATCAGATGGCAATATCCCTCGAATTGCGACCGGAAGAAGATGTAATCAGTACATGATAATCGTGAGATTTCATGCCTAAAAGTTTTAAATCCTTCATCGATACAATGTTTCTTCCAGTTTGAAGAGTATCCAGATGGTACTTTTACCGAGTACAGACATTTGCAGAAACTAATCTTTTCAGCCTTTGAGAGCGTGTAGCATGCAGGAGGTAGGTAGATTCGTTTCCCATTCTCTTGTGGGTGTAACTCCTTTCGTATACCCATGGTTTGCATGTCCTTTCTGATTTTCAATCCGTCTTTTGTTTTGCCGGTTATTTGAGTAAAGTCCCACTCACTGCCTCACCAACGTTCTTCACAATGTGCATGATGTCTAAGCAGTGCCTCACAGAAAGATGACGCCAATAAGGTAGTTCCCAAAAGATAGAACACTTTTTCCAAATGTTTTTCGCCGGTTTTGATGTGTTTCCAAATACATTTACAATGTCCTTAACCTTTCGTACACTTCCTCAGAGGTCAGAGGTAGACGGGCCACACGAGTTTCGGCTTGACCATTGAACAACTTTCTCTTCGTTACTCGATAAGGGTGATCTTCGGGGAGAAGACGTCGATGACACATATAAACATTCTTCCCACAATGTTTAAACGGTCCGAACAAGTGTCTTCCTCGCATATGGGACATGCAAATGTTCCTTTAACCGTGTAACCGGACAAGTTCCCATACGCAGGGAAGTCATTGACGGTACAGAACAACAAAGCCTTGAGCGTGAAATTCTCTCTTGCATAAGCATCATATACCACGGTCCCCTCATTCCACAATAGCTTCAGATCGTCGATCAGAGGGGCAAGGTACACATCAATGCTATTACCGGGCTGCTTGGGACCAGATATCAGGAGCGATAACATGATGTACTTTCGTTTCATACACAACCATGAGGGCAAATTGTAGATCACTAGCAGAACAGGCCATGTACTGTGTTGACTACTCAATGTGTCGTACGGGTTCATTCCATCAGTACATAACCCAAGCCTCAGATTCCTATCTTCATGTCCGAAATGTTCTTTGAACCGTCTATTGATGTTTCTCCACTGAGGCCCATCTGGTGGATGTCTTAGTTTCTCATCACTCTTTCTACCCTCCGCATGCCATCGTAAGTTCTTTGCATCTTTCGGATTCGCAAAAAACCGTTTGAATCTGGGTATAATCGGCAAATACCAAACAAGTTTTGCTGGAGGGCTTTTTTTTCTGAACGGAGGAGTACTCACCATCTTTATGCTTATACCGGGACAACGAACATTTCGGGCAATTGTCCAGATGTTCGTATTCACCCCTGTACAACACACAGTTGTTTGGACACGCGTGAATTTTTTTGTACTCTACTCCCATTGGACACACCCATTTCTTTGCCTCATACGTGGTCGTAGGGAGACCGTTCTCATCTCATCCGGTAGCATATCATGAATCAGCTCGAGGAATGCCGTGAAACCTTTGTCACTCAATCCATATCTTCCCTTCAGGTTGAACAAATTCAATATAGCTGTCAATTTCGTGTACTTAGTGCAAGTAGGAACAACGCCGTTTTGGATGCGTCCAACAACCTTTGATACTCATCAGGCCGGTCGACAAAGTTATCCTCAACGTTACCAAGCATCTCGTCAATTTGTTCATCATGATAAGTCGACTCACTGTCAACATTGACTCCGGAAGCGCTTGGGAGTTCTGACTCGTTAGTAGTATCGAATGTCTGCTCGGTTCTTGAGTTACACCGATCGTGACTGTAGGAAGATGAAGCATTATCTTCAACACGTTCTCCATGAAAAATCCATTTTGTATAATGTGGCATGAAACCACGGGTCTTCACATGGAGTTGTACGAGGTTGATGCTTGAATAATGTCTAACCACACCACAATCACACAAGGACATGGAATTTTCTCCGCCTTTGTCCTATCCTTGTGTTGCACTGCAGCTTTGCAAAACTCTTTCAGCATTTTGTCAAAATGTTCGCCTCTATCACCATACATCCAGTCACGCTCCATACTACATGTGCAACAGACCACAGGTGTGAGTTAGATCCTTTGTAGAATATGGCATGTATTAAGTTGCACATGTTTATTTCCTAATGGAGCATGACTGGGATGATTGTCAATTAGTCTAGCCTAACTCTAAGGTTGCAAACACAAAATAAACTACCATTTTAAATTTAAGAAATTGTTGCACTTCTACAACAGAAACCGGTGTTAAAAACAATATTACGAATACTTTTTCTACAAAAAATTTGGCATGACCTTTGCATAATTGTACACATTCCGTGCTTATTATTCAGCACTCACCAAAGTCATCACAACCACAAACATTCCAACAATGGCAGCAACCAACAATTAAAATAAATCAATTCTTTACTAGCTAACTGAAAACCAATTGCAAATTCAGATCATCAAATCAACGCTTTCAATTCTCCACTGTATAAGTTCAAACCGGTTTACAGATTAACAAAGAATCGAGAGTTAGAATACGTACTTGTTTTTTAAGGATTTATGGACAGGGGAGACTGGTGCCTGAGAGGTAGGCTTCTGTGCGAGAGATGCAGCAATACCACTTCTGATATGTCTCTGCAAGGGAGCAACAAAAAATAAATTAAAAAAGAAATGCATCAACAAATAGGGAATGAAGCTAAATTATGTACTAGCACTTATATTTAAATACATAATTGCATTTATTAAACAAAAATAAGGTTTAGTTACTTACTTGTGCACAGAGGAGGAAAGAGGAACAGTAATGGAAGAAGGTGGGAAACAAGAGAGGTGATTCACGGACCTGATAAAAAAATTTAGATATTGTTAGACATATACACATACATCAAACAATATTAATTACGAAGAGATTTAAAAAAAAACGGCATGACTTTTGCATAATTTTACCTATCCCATGCTTATTATTAAGCATTCACCAACCATTCATCAACACAAATTTCCATCACAAATCAAACTAATACCAACTTTGTCCATCAAACCAAATTTTAATAATTTGTGGAAATCAAATACAAAGTAAAATAAAGACACAACTATGCCTATTATTAAGCATTCACCAATTATTCAACAACACAAATTTCAATCATAAACCAAACTAATATATACCAAATTCATTCATCAAACGAAATTCCAATAATTTGTGGAAATCAAATACAAAGTACAAAAGAGAAAAATGATAAGTTAGATTATATTACCGGTTCGAAAATGAATTGCTCTCCTCTCGCTCCGCTTTCAATCTACCATCAAATGGTAAAGAAGCTCCTTAAGTATTTATCTGTAGAGACACAAAAGAGAAAATGATAAGTTAGATTATATTACAGTGAGTGAAGAGAATGAAGAGTTAAATTAAAAAAAAATACCGGTTCATAAATGAATTGTTTTCAGCCCCTCTTCTCAATCGGGCGTGCGAGACTTGTGTAGCAACGCCAATCTCTACAGAGGCAACGCATAAAGATTGAACAACATTCAGATCAATTAGAATAATTTTATATTAAACTTAACGACTATACAATACTCATATATATATATATATATAAATACATTCTCACACCTCTACTTCAAACCGCTACTAAAACGGCTATACCTCACCTACTACAATATTTTTCTATACTATGACTGCTTGTTCACGCTCTTATTCAATTATACACTACGAAACGTTCTACACTTACATTACATCTTTCATGTGCTGCACATATAATTGTTTACCACTTAACACTTCACAGAAATCAACTTAACGCATACATACGAAATTTTCACCCCCTACACACACTTGTCTATTACTACGCTAACACTTTTACTACGCATTTAACTTCTTACACTACTTCAGGGTCTTCCACTCTTTTTTACTAGCACTTTTTCTACTTATCATTTCTACACTTTTTTACTACTTTTATCTACTATAATCATCATTCTGCTCACTCATTACTTTATACACTCTTTCTTCTAAACTCACTACAAAATTTGATTATTTTTACTTTGCGTTTACAACTTTCATATTCACTTGCTCACACAAGCAACTACTTTCAACACATACACACACGCATTCTTCACTTCACCTACTATTACAGACAACTAATAACTAACTTTTTATCTTTGTATTTCACTTATCGTCATATACACAAATAACACAATAATATTTTATACTATGACACAACCAGACATCATACTACACGCGACACATCTATAATCATTACTCGTTGCTAATTTAATATCATGTTTTCATTGCACTGTACATATACATTTCATAACACTTTCTCTAATTCTCCCACACGGAATACTTTTAAATATATAAGAAACAAACTACTCATACTTAATGCTCATCTTAATTAACAACATATCTTTTACTCGCAATCACTATACTTATATTTATTGCACATATTACAACTCATTCATACGTTTATAAGCTTAATAAATCTAGCCCAAAAAAGCTAACCTAACTATACTAAAAAGAAGGGCCAAAAACAGCACAAAAATTCACTCGGACATTTCGTCGAACACCTTGTGTGCATACATAAATTTAATAGTTTAACAACCAAATCTTGCAAAAATTTTCACACACACAATAAATATCATCATCCACAATCATAATGTGACAACAATCTATCAGTTTTAACAACAAATTAACAATTAAATAAACAAAATCGAAAACAAAGTTAGGGTTGCTCACCTCTGTTTGCCTCTGTTAAATGCCGGAATGAGGGCGGCGACGCCACACGAAGACCACCACCGACGGCGCGACACCGCGACAGCGAGAGAGGAGGAGGGGCGGCCGGAATACGGCTGTGGTGGCGGTGTTGGTCGCAATCGCCATGAACAGAGAGAGGAGAAGAGGGGTAATTAGCCTAATGAATCGTAATTGTTTCGAAACGGGGTTGGGGGGTTAATAAAAGGACCTATTTCGGCGGTTCCTTGTTAGGAACCGCCGAAATAGGCCCTTTTTAATTATTAAAAAATTAAAGAGACCTATTTCGGCGGTTCCTAACAAAGAACCGCCGAAATAGATCATTAAATTTTTAAAAAAAGAAAAATAGAAACACCTATTTCGGCGGTTTCGTGTAAGGAACCGCCGAAATAGGTCTCTTTAATTTTTTTATTATTAAAAAGGGCCTATTTCGGCGGTTCATATCTAGGAACCGCCGAAATAGACCCCTTCTTTACATACGGTATACATCTCGGGCCCCTATTACAGCGGTTTTATCTACAACCGCCGAAATAGGGGCGCCGAAATAGACGTTTTTTGTACTAGTGATGGTTTTCCATAAACTATTTATTGGTACAGGTTTCATGGGCTGGTTTGACCATTCTCAAAAAGTAAACCCTAGCAAGGCTTAATAAGCTTTAAGGTTTCTAGGATTTTATATTGATTTTTATGATTCAAATCAATGGTCCAAGTATTTCTAAAATCTTTGTAACATATTTAGAGTGTCTAGAATTTTTTTCAAGATTTATTGACTTATAAATCTTGTTATTAAATTCATAATACCATATAATAAATTAATTTAAATTGTATTATTATTTAGGATTCAATCAAAGAAATCCCCTAAATAATTTTTAAATAATACCATATAATAATTTGACGTTTAATAATATTATTAAGGGTTTAATAAATGAAATCCCCTAAATTAATTTAGATTAATTTAGGGGTATTTCAGTAGATCCCCCTTAAAAGAAACTTCGACCCGAAGTTTAGAATTAACTAATAGTTACTCACACCGCTTCGGGTGTGGGTGGCCGGATTTCCAATAAACATATAAACATTCCCATTTGCAATTTCCATACCAATCCTTTATTTCATACATTTCCATTTCCAAATTCCACGGGTTTGAATAAAAGAAATCGCCTAAATTAATTTAGATTAATTTTGGGTATTTCAGTAGATCCCCCTTAAAAGAAACTTCGTCCCGAAGTTTAAAATTATCTACCAACTACTCATACCCTTTCAGGTGTGCGGGTAACTAAGCACCAAGTTATATTACCAGCTCTAAAATGCATATCAAATAATCAAACCACCACTCAGGATACATTATCCAACAAGGTTATTTCAAAAACCAATCACAACAATATGCATGGACCATATTAAACTTCCAAATATTTAGTTTCTGTTTTCTTTAATTACTTGATGTTTATTTCAAACACCACATTCCAGGAATTCAATACCTTATTATCAAGCTTTGTTGTGACTTTAATTGCATTGTTGATTTAATCCATGATCGTTGTATATGTATGTATTTCTTGATTGTTATGTGTCTGCATTTGTGTACACATGGTCTAACCATCATCCCAAATTCCGTTGGCCACTCTTGTTAAATATACTTTACGGGTTAATTGACTAGATAGTCAACATAGTATTTATTTCAATCATGGTCGTTTTATTGGACATAACCTTTTTGGTTTAGCACTCCTCATTTAAAGTTTACTGTTTGTTACTCATAATTTCTTTATTTAAGACATTACATGAAGTTTGAATTTCTACTTTTGTTCATTATCTGGTGCACAATATCACTCGTTGTTATTCTGGCTTGATTGTAATTAAATCTTTAGTGTTCCCAACACATTTTCCTAACTCACTTTGCCTCTCTATTGGCAAAAACAAAATTAGGATTCACCATACATATATTAGGTTAAGTTTTGAAAAGAGAAGAACTTAGGTTATATTTATATATTACTAAAATAGCATTTTAGTTCACTCTTTATTCAATTAGGTATTGCATGTAATAGGTATCAAAATCTTTAAATCATGTGATTTGGAAACTATTATTGCATAAAAGGAAATTTCATTAAGATGTGATGTAATTATCTAAATGCTATCTTACTACAACATTTCTCCAAGCATTTTATAACTTAAAGTCTTTTAATTGTCATGGCTTGAAAATTCATGAGCTTATTTAAAATAGTTTCATACTGTGTATCATTTTTTTAACACATTAAGTTTTTTCATGGAACATTGTACGGTTTTATAACTTAATATACGTAAATATGTCCTTTATGTTATTTTAACATATCGATTATCTTAACAAGTTATAAATCATTTGTAACATACTAGAGTAGTTTAAAATAATATTTCAAATCATGTAATAATCCGAGATAATATTTCAAAATTATATTCAAAGGTTTGTTAGCCAACCGTACGTTAAATTTTATATTATATACCTTTTTAAGTTAGTTTCATGCAATTCCTTTAAAAAGTATGTATATATATATATATTATATTATTTCCTGCGACTTTTCAAGTTTCAATTTGTTTTTTTTTATAATTAACCATAGTATTTTAGGTGAATCATTAAGTATTTACTTCATAAAATTTACTTATTATATATTTACCTAATTTCACACAAGGCAGAGTTTTAGAAAGTTCTTATTAATTAAAATGTAACTCCAAATCTGATTTCTTTATCTTAAAATTGATTTTTTTTTCAAGGTAGGAACTCCATATATATATATATATATATATATATAATATATATATATATATTATAATATATATATATTTAGTCAAATGAATTAGTGTAACACCCCTACAACGCTTCTAACAACTACCGAAATCGCAGCGGAAATAACCAACCAAACAATAACTAAACGCTTTGGTGTTTACAACGCCGTTAACCACCCACATGGTTAACTAGGCAGAATAAATACAAGTGTATCGGTCTGATGATCAGACTCCGAGCATAGAATCTAACATCCATATATAAACACAACCAACCATACCGAGTATTTAATTTACAACACACCTACAAACCATAATCATCCACCACTGTTTAACAACGGTACCAAAATCAAATGTAACGCCTCGGGAGCACAGGCGCATCCCGGGTGAAATACCCCAACTTAGATATGGTGTTTAAGTGATTAATTAAGGTATAAGAAGGCTAAAGAATGCCTTAGGAATATTTAGAAACCATTTTAAACAAAGGAAATATAAGGAAACACCGAAAGTGCGGTTTAAGCAAAAACGTGCTTTAAGCTTGGAGAGACTTGGGAGAGTACCCAAATATTGTTCTAAGACCTTAGTAATATCCTAATGGTCATTTTAAAACAATTACCAAAGAAAACCAAGCTCGAAAACAAGTTTAAACACAAAATGTGCTTTAAGGAGTCTTAAAGCACATTTTTGGAAAATTGTCTTGTAAATGAGTTTTGAATGGCTAAATGTCCATCATTACTCTTAAATATATATGTGTACTATATAGTATCACATTTGGGAGGCTATAGTAGTGGGAAATCAAAAATTTCACAACAATGTGCCTTGTTTTGTGAATAGTGATTTAAATTAAGCTAGTTTGTAACATAAGTAAACATAGATTAGTTAATTGACAAACAAGGACTAAAGTAACCTTGGTTACTTAAGGTGGCCGGTTTTTTTTTATAAGGAGGGGAGATGAGTCACAACACAAGATTGAAATATTGATAAATAAGGGAGGGGATGTACTAGTCACTATTTGCTTTTAGGAACAAATATCTCACATTAGTCTTCTCTCTCCTAACTTCTTCATTCTCCCTTGGTTCCCACGATTTCTTACTCCCTCTCCCTTCTCCATTAACGTGAGCTTCTTCCCCATGCTAGCTCCATCTTCTCTTGCACACCACTTACTCATTTTAGCTCCAAATCCAAAACAAAGCATAGATTCTTCTTAGTTAGCTCAAGCTCCATCTTTCTCTTCTTTCAAAATCCAAGAGCTTCACTTTGGTGCCAAGCCAAACCACCATTAGAGGAGGAAACTCAAGTTTGGAGACTCCATTGGCATCTCCATTCTCTTAAGGTAAAGAAAGGCAAGAAAATCTAGGTTCCATCACCTTTCTTCTTGACCGAAAATATATATACTCATGAGGCTTCATTTTGATGCCTTGTCATAGCTTGTTTCTACTCTTCAAAGGAGAGAGGAGGTCCTTCTAGCTTCAAACCCAAGCTTGCCTAGAGGAACTAAGGTAAAACAATCAATCTAAAACCTAAAACACATTTTTAACCTAGGTTTTATTCCTTGAGGTTAATAAGTTGTTGAGTGCTCATTAGAATCATTGGACATTGTTTAGAGTATTGGCAAGGAGATTTATATTGGTGACCGAAATTGAAGAGGGAAAAACTAAGGAGGAAAGTTGTGAAGCTTGAGAAAGAACAAGGTAAATTACTTACCTTAAGGTGTTTGTGTTTAAGGGAATGGGATTTAGATATATGATAAGTTAGTGTAGAGTTTACCTTGGGAAGGAGTTTATAAACCTAAGAGAAAGAATACTATTACATTGAGAACTAGTGACTAAAGAGCAAATGAGAAAAAGACTTAGTTAAACAATGAGGTGATGAATTACAAGAATCATTTTATTTCAATGGGAGCCTTGTTGTGTGTATTCGCAGGTTGAAGGCAAATATATGTGGAAATTCAGTGATTAAGATTATTGTCATTTAAGGGCCTATGTGCAAGCATTTTAAGTTTAAGCACTATATTGTGATGTGGTGTAGTTTTGGTGTAGATTGTGTGTTAAGATGTTGCAATGAGGATATGAGTGATCTTGTTGTTTGATGATGAGAAGAGCCAAATGTTTGGGTGTAACAATATACTAGAGAACCCACTGCAAAATATAATGAAGAACCTAAGAGTTTAAGCTGTTTTTGAGGAGATTTCAATGACTAGGAAGTTCTAGAGGTTGTCTTAATGAAAAGGGTGAGCTTAAGGTGTTTTAATGAGTTATAAATGATTTAGGCAACACTAGGAAGGAGTTAGAAGTCAAAAAGGAATGTACTTGAGATATTTAGGACTTAGGCAAAAGATGGTGACCAATTAGGAAGGAAATAATGTGTTTAGGGAATGGAAGCTTAAGCTCGTGAAGGAAAGTAAATGCATAAGAGAGTTCTAGATGATGAAAGATGCTTGGGAGATGATGTGATGGTGATGAGGAACATTTGGCATAGAGATTACAATAGGTGTGGACCACCACCTAGAAACCTAGTGAAAACATTATAAGAAGTTGGCATTATTACAATGAAAATGCATAATGATCAGGTGGATATTGGTCGTGATTTAATGGTTTTAGAGGAATGTTTAAAGTGTATTTGAGGGACCTAAATGAGGTTGGAAAACAATAGTATACATGGGAAGAGTTTGGAGTTGAAAGAACATATTAATAGAAAAATCTGTAGGGACCGACCCAGGGTCCGACCCAGTTCTGGGTCGGTCGGACCTTGTTAACCCAGCAGAAATGCTTCGGCAATAGACCGACCCATAAGATGGGTCGGTCGGTGGTCGGTCGGGCAAATTTAACGAAGGAAAATGTTTCGGCAAAGGACCGACCCAGAGGGTTTTGGGTCGTCGGTTTAGCTTTGGTCGGTCGGAGAATTTTCAAAAGGCGGGAAGTTTCGGCAATGGACCCGACCCATAAAGGATGGTCGGTCGTGGGTCGGTCTAGGGTTGTTGTCTGAACCAGAAAGTTTTACTGGAACGGACCGACCCATAGGTTGGGTCGGTCGGTGGGTCGGTCGACCCTTACACAAAAAAAAAAAAAAAAGAGAATTTTTATTTCTAAGGATGTTAATTGGTATTAAGGTGTGCCATTAATAGGATGTTGATGATTAGGACCCTAAGAACTTAAGTAATTAAGTTAAGAATAAGTATAAACCCTAATGTTTAAGTTAAGTTATATAAGGTTAAATGGCAAGGCTTAAGAGGGTATTGATGGGGATTTATAGGGACTAAGTAAGTTGAGTAAGTTGTAAATAACTAACGGCCTAAAAATGAATCGATGTTTTAGGTTTGTGAATTGGGACCCCGAAGAAGGTTAATCAAACAACGGTCGACGGTGAACGGTACAATCCTTCTTGTGACCTGCTTGCTAACGAGGTGTCCCTCGGCTTGTGTGCTATCTGTTTAATTGCTATGACTAAGACAAGATAAAGCATGCAACCGGTATATTTATTCTCGTCGTGTATGTGTTTTCTTTACACTAACTCACGAGACTTGAGATTGTTACTAATTAAGTTTAGTACTTACTGAGGTTGGATTAAGGGCTGAGTATTAATGTTGTTGTTGTTGGTTAACACCTGGTAAGGTTTAACTAACACTTGGAGTGTAAGATTTTACTAACTGGAACTTGAGCGAGGAACCCGGGACTGACTCCGGTCATGCATGCTAAGAGAAGGGGGACGGTATCTGAATCAGATCCGCCCTCCGCCTAAGGACTTGTCTTCGGACTTGTAGCCTAGAGCCGGTTGCCGGCTCAGCTACGCTGGACTCCCGTCCAGGGTAGGTGGCATTAAGATGGTGCGGTGGGATCACCTAAATCCCAAGTTTGAGTTAAGCTACAACCATTTCCTTTCATGGAACGGTTTGTATACTGAGATTAAGATGAGGTTAAGACTGAGGTAAGATAAGGAACTGAGGTTAAGGAAATAAGGATTAAGGAGAGGGTTACTAACCCGTTTGATAAGGGAACGCTTGTGTCGTTCAATTTGTGTGAACTACTTGTTCATTGTGATGTTGTTGTTATAGCACTTCGTATTATGATGTATTGCTAATCAACTTCCATGCTATCGACAATTAGTCGTCGTAGCCCCGTTAGCTTGGGGGCCATGAGAGGGTGTACCAGCATTCGTGCTGACCCCCTTTGGGGGCTGTTTATTTTGCAGGTAAGCGCCCGATGAGGAGTCACCCTGAGAGTGGGGGTGGTTAGACTTAGGATGGGTTGTCATTTTGTATACGGGTTGCGCTTGTGCTCCCGTCTGTTTATATTAAACTCATGTAAAGTTGTATGTGACTTAAATACTCTACTCGGTTGGTTGGTACTTTTGGATGGTGGATTACTTAGATAAGTGTTGTAAGGTGTTAAGGATCGGTATTTCATATGATCAGACCGTGGCAAGGTCCCGGTAGTTACTCTTTATCCGCTGCGACGATTGTATTTAAGTGTTGAGATTTGCGATAACCACGATTGGCTTAGGACGGGGTGTTACAAAAGTGGTATCAGAGCGTAGTTACGCTCTGATCGAGAAATACCGGACATAAGGAACCACCGAGTTAGGCTATGAGTTAAGAAATAAGCAATGGGATAAGGGTGTGAGAAGTTAAGTGAGTAGAGTCAGATAACCACCAATAAGGGTGGATTGTCTTTACCGTCTACGGACGTCATAAAATTCGTTAACCAGAACAGTGGTGAATACGAATCTAATGTGAGTTGTCATTGTTCAGATGTCAGGAAGGAGAGGCCGAGGCCGAGGAAGAGGTGATGATGCTGCTGAGATACCGGGAGGGCAGACGATCGCAGAGATCGTGGCTGCTGCTTTGGGGCACATGGGCTATCAGCCTGGTGTGGGTGCGCCACCTCCACCTCCACCACCCCGGGAACCGAATTGGGTGAAGAGTCTTGCAGACCTTCGACCCGCACACTTTAAGGGGGAGACGGATCCCGCCAAGCTTGAGGCGTACATCTCCGAGCTGGAGACCGCCTTCGAGACCCTTGATGTCCCCGCTGGGATCAAGGTGCGTCTGGCTGCCTTCTACCTGAAAGGGGCGGCAGGCGATTGGTGGAAGCTGGTGAGGGCCGAGCACGTGGCCAATCCAGACTTCGGCTGGGACCAGTACACGGCGTTGCTTCGGGCAAAGTACTATCCCGCCCATGTCCAGACGAAGAAGCGCTTGCAGTTGGATGCGCTCAAGCAGACCGACAAGATGACGGTGGACGAGTATTACTCAGAGTTCACCGCCTTGCTCCGTCTTCTGCCAGGTCTGGGGTATTCTGACCAGATCCTGGTGGACCGCTTCTATGGCGGGCTTAGCCATCGACTCCGCTACGGCATGGGGCCGACGAGTTACACTACCTTGCAGGTATAAGAATGGTTGAGATTTAAATAAGTGAAAAAATAAGATTAAGTTATAAGAGATAAGTGAAACTAATACTTTGGAAAGCAGGAGTGCTATCACGCCGCTGCTAAGGTTGAGATAACCGTCCAGCTGAGGGACGAGGACAATGCTAAGAGGAAGAATGTCGGGAAGAGTACCGAACACCAAGGGCAAGGTGGGTACAAGAAACAGAAGTACCAACCACAGGCCCAGAAAAACCAAAACCCGAAAGGGAAGGAGGAAAAGGAGAAGGCTCAGGAAGAGCCATTGAAGTTGACATATGCTTATGCAGCTACACCCCTGCGCTCTAAGGCGCCAAAGGGTAAGGGAAATTAATACTCAGTGAGTTAAGAGGCTAATAACAACCGTGTGTAAGATATAAGAATTAACATTGTGAATGATCAGGATCTGAGACTGAGAAGGGAGCCGGTGGTGGCTACCAGCGACGCTTCATCTGTAGGTGGTGTCACAAGGACCACCCCGGACTCGACTGCAAGGGAATAAGGTGGAGTGCAACTTCTGTGGGGTGTACGGGCACCGAGCTTATGAGTGCTTCCGGAACCCCGCTAGCAGAGCCTATAGGCCCGAGATGAAGGGCAAGGGCAAGACCGATCAGGGAGCTAGTTCTGACGGTCAGAGGAGGGGACAGCAAGCTGCTGACAAGAACCCACGAGTGGTCCAGAAGTCGGGACCCACACTACACATGGTGGACGGAGGATGATGAGCCTGAGCCCTCATCGAGGCCAGGTACCGTTATAACCTTTAGTAATAAAATTGCCTGCTTACCGCATTTCATGCATGCTTGGTGAATGATTAAGATGAATAAGAATAAGGTGAGATTAGAACTTAAGTAAGAACATGTTGTGATTAGAACATAAGTAAGATATAACCTATTGCCACCTTAGGAAGCTTCAACATTTGCTATCCAATGCCATCAACACCCAACCCGGAAGACACCGTCATCGAGACCCGAGATTATCCAACCGAACAATGTCAGGTTATCCGCCCAGGTATGATTCTATTAAGGGGATACCTGACACCCGAAGCTCAAATAGCCATCATCAGGAGGTGCAACCAGATAGGAGTGGGACCGGGAGGTTTTTACACACCGGAGTACCCAGGGGGAGCAAAGATGAAATTAAAGATGATGAGCTTGGGCAAGGATTGGAATCCGTATGCCAAGACTTACCGAACCACTAGAACACACGATGGAGACTCACCACCGGGCATACCCGAAGAGTTCCATCCGGTAATTACACAAGTCGTGGGAATCGCTCAGCAGTTGGAAGCTGAACCGATCCCAGACATACAAGCAGACATTTGCATAATAAACTTCTACGAGAAAGATGGACGACTCGGATTACACCAGGATAAGGACGAGACAGCGGAGTCTCTCGAAAGAGGGATACCCGTAGTGTCTTGGTCCATTGGGGATGATGCAGAATTTTTATACGGCGAGCAGAAGCGTGCGGACCGTGCAAATAAGTTAATACTTAAGTCTGGAGATATATTAGTTATGGGTGGAGAATCAAGGATGTTGTACCATGGGATTAAAAGAATTAAGTTGAATACAGCACCGTCAGCAGTAATTAATGCGACGCACATGAAACCAGGACGGTTAAACCTAACCTTTAGACAATATTAGCCATGTAATGTTTAGTATGAGATGTAAGGAGAAGCACATGTTGTAAACAGGATGGTTATTAATAAAATAACAGTGTTGTTCATATATTTGTCACGACTCCTGTTATACCATCATTACTCATGAAGCTTGTGAAATACAATTAGGTTATGGACTCGGTACGGAAGGTGCTCTAAGCATACTCACAGAGGCACAGGCCGGCGCAAGCGGTACTATCCTCACCGGCACCTTTCCGATTAATGGGATTGAGGCATCTGTTCTCTTCGACTCAGGGGCCTCGCACACCTTTATCTCGGCATCCTTTGCGAGAAGGTTGGGGCTAGACGCCGACGAGCTACCCGACTTTACGGTTACGCTCCCGTCTAAGGAGAAGGTTCGTTGCACTCACTACTACCGAGGAGCCACTGTCAGAATTAAGGGGGAAGACTTCCCAGTCAGTTTTATTGAGTTCAGAGAGTTGGGATTTGATGTTATCTTCGGGATGAACTGGTTGGAGCGGCACAAGGGTCGTATCCTCTGCGCCGAGCATAGGCTGCTTCTCAGGAGTCCGTCTGGGGTAACCATATCATACCGCCAGCGGCCTCGAGAGCCTTCGACTAAGATCATCACCGCCATGGCAATGTATAAGGAGTTGAGGAGGAAGGAAGAAGTGTACCTCTGCTATGTCCAGGACATAGAGAGAGACCCCGAGTTCGACCCCGACTTATCGGTAGTGTCGGAGTTCCCTGATCTCTTTCCACGGGAACTGCCCGGCATGCCACCCACTCGGGAGGTAGAGTTCACCATCGAGCTGCTACCTGGTACCGGACCGATAGCCAAGGCACCATATCGCATGGCTCCGGCCGAAATGAATGAGCTAAAGGAACAGCTGAAAGACTTGTTGGATAAGGGATTCATCAGACCAAGTGTGTCACCATGGGGAGCGCCAGTCCTCTTCGTGAAGAAGAAGGATGGTAGTCTCCGCCTCTGCATCGACTACAGAGAGTTGAATGCAGTGACTGTGAAGAATAAGTATCCACTACCCCGCATTGACGATCTGTTCGATCAGTTGAAGGGAGCTTCTGTATTCTCCAAGATTGATCTCAGATCAGGGTATCATCAGATAGCCATTAAGGAGGGAGATATTGAGAAGACGGCATTCCGGACACGATACGGCCACTACGAATTTACAGTGATGCCGTTCGGTTTGTCGAACGCACCGGCGAAGTTTATGGATCTGATGAACCGCTTGTTCCGGGAGCAGCTGGACAAGTCGGTTGTGGTGTTTATTGATGATATTTTGATATACTCGAAGTCTAAGGTTGAACATGAGGAACATTTGAGGAGAGTACTGGAGATACTAAGGGAGAACCAGCTATATGCTAAGTTCTCCAAGTGTGAGTTTTGGCTTGACCAGGTTTCTTTCCTAGGTCATGTCATTTCAGATGCCGGGATCTCGGTAGATCCGGCGAAGATTGATGCCGTGCGTACTTGGCCAAGACCGAAGACAGTTACCGACATTCGGAGCTTCCTCGGCTTGGCAGGTTACTACCGGCGGTTTGTTAAGAATTTCAGCAAGGTCGCGAAACCGATGACCAGTCTGATGAAGAAAGATGCACCGTTCGATTGGACGGTTGACTGTGAGAGATCGTTTCAGAGTTTGAAGGACTCACTGACCACTGCACCGGTTCTGACCATTCCAGACGGTACGGAGGGCTTTGAGGTTTATTGTGATGCATCCGGCAGAGGGCTGGGTTGCGTGCTCATGCAACATGGCAAGGTGGTGGCATATGCCTCACGCCAGTTGAAGAAACATGAGGAGAACTACCCCACGCATGATTTAGAGCTGGGAGCTGTAGTCTTCGCCTTGAAGATATGGCGCCATTACTTATACGGGGTTAGTGTGACGATCTATACCGATCACAAGAGTTTGAAATATATATTCACTCAGAAGGAGTTGAATCTCAGACAAAGGAGATGGTTGGAGTTCCTGAAAGACTATGACATTGACCTTCAATACAAAGAGGGAAAGGCCAATGTTGTAGCGGACGCCCTGAGCCGTCGAGCACACTCACTCCATTCGCTAGTTTCTTTCTCCAGCTTGGTTGATGAGGTGCGAGAGGCTCAGAGGGCAGATGAGTACATGAGAGAGGTCAGACAGAAGCTGACAGATGGTACCTTTGAGAGTCAGAAATACGACTTTAGACTCATGATGATGATCTGATCAGACTAAAGGGCCGGTTATGCATACCACGAGGCAATGCGGATCTGAAAGACCGTATACTTAGAGAATCACACTGTTCTTCAGTTTCCATCCATCCGGGAGCCTCTAAGATGTATAAAGACATGAAGAGGTACTTCTGTGGGGGGAATGAAGACAGATGTTACCGAGTACGTCTTGAGGTGTCTCACATGTCAGAAGGTGAAATTTGAGCACAGACGACCGGGCGGAATGGTACAGTCGATGCCAGTTCCGGAGTGGAAGTTCCATGATATCTCCATGGACTTCGTAGTGGGACTCCCACCTGCTAGGGGAGGTCTCAACATGATATGGGTGGTGGTGGATCGCCTTACCAAAGTAGCCCGATTCATACCGATGAAGGATACTTGGAAGGTGACCAGATTGGCTGAGTTATTTGAGAAGGAAATTATGAGACATCACGGGATACCGAAGACCATTGTGTCAGATAGAGATACCAGATTCCTTTCGAGGTACTGGCGAGCTACTAGAGAAGCGTTGGGTACGGAGCTGAAGCTGAGTACCGCGTTCCATCCTCAGACAGATGGTCAGACTGAGCGAACTATTCAGACACTCGAGGACATGCTGAGAGCATGTGCCTTAGACTTCCAGGGCAGTTGGATTGACAAATTGCATCTGATCGAGTTTTCATACAACAACAGCTATCACGCTTCGATCAAGATGGCACCTTTTCAAGCGTTGTACGGTAGACCATGTCGTACACCGCTCTGCTGGGATGAGTCGAGTGAGACGTCATTATAGGGCCAGAATATTTGGAGCAAGTTAAGGCTGAAGTTCAGCAAATCAGGGAGAACATGAAAGCTGCTCAGGATAGGCAGAAGTCGTATGCTGATGTTCGACGACGAGACCTAGAGTTCGCAGTGGGCGACCAGGTATTTCTGCGAGTATCACCGATGAAGGGTGTGTTTAGATTCGGGCAGAAGGGCAAACTGAGCCCTAAGTTTGTTGGTCCTTATGAGATTACGGAGCGGGTGGGCCCGGTTGCTTACAGGTTGAATTTACCTGCTGACCTGGGTAAAGTGCATGATGTCTTTCATGTTTCCCAGCTAAAGAAGTACATGCACCACCCCTCCCATGTGTTAGAACCTGAGAGGTTGACTTTAGAACCGAATATGAGGTCCGTGGAGACTCCTCAGAGAATCTTGGACAGAAAGACTAGGGACACTCGCCACAAGTCAGTGCGACTGGTGAAGGTTCTCTGGTCTAACCAGGATGTCGAAGAGGCCACGTGGGAATTAGAGGATAAGATGAGGGCGAAGTACCCTTCTTTATTTACTGACTAGATCGTCTGTATAGGGTACGGGGCGTACCCCTTTTTAAGGGGGGTAGAGCTTCCTCGCTTTTGAGTTAGGAAACGACCATGTTTGTCGTTTGCTTGGTTGTTTAAGATGTGAATTCGTGTAAGTGGCTACACTTTGGTGTTAAGTTTGAGTTATGTATGATACTTATGTATTGTATTTGTGATTGACCTTCGAGTCTTGAGATGTGTGAATGTGAATATAAGATGTGGTGTTAAGATTAAGAGAATTGAGTACCGTGAATGGTTAAGCATATAAGTGAACTTTGGGGACAAAGTTCTTTTAAGGGGGGTAGATTGAAATACCCCAAACTTAGATATGGTGTTTAAGTGATTAATTAAGGTATAAGAAGGCTAAAGAATGCCTTAGGAATATTTAGAAACCATTTTAAACAAAGGAAATATAAGGAAACACCGAAAGTGCGGTTTAAGCAAAAACGTGCTTTAAGCTTGGAGAGACTTGGGAGAGTACCCAAATATTGTTCTAAGACCTTAGTAATATCCTAATGGTCATTTTAAAACAATTACCAAAGAAAACCAAGCTTGAAAACAAGTTTAAACACAAAATGTGCTTTAAGGAGTCTTAAAGCACATTTTTGAAAAATTGTCTTGTAAATGAGTTTTGAATGGCTAAATGTCCATCATTACTCTTAAATATATATGTGTACTATATAGTATCACATTTGGGAGGCTATATTAGTGGGAAATCAAAAATTTCACAACAATGTGCCTTGTTTTGTGAATAGTGATTTAAATTAAGCTAGTTTGTAACATAAGTAAAATAGAGTTAATTGACAAACAAGGACTAAAGTAACCTTGGTTACTTAAGGGTGGCCGGTTTTTTTATAAGGAGGGGAGATGAGTCACAACACAAGATTGAAATATTGATAAATAAGGGAGGGGATGTACTAGTCACTATTTGCTTTTAGGAACAAATATCTCACATTAGTCTTCTCTCTCCTAACTTCTTCATTCTCCCTTGGTTCCCACGATTTCTTACTCTCTCTCCCTTCTCCATTAACGTGAGCTTCTTCCCCATGCTAGCTCCATCTTCTCTTGCACACCACTTACTCATTTTAGCTCCAAATCCAAAACAAAGCATAGATTCTTCTTAGTTAGCTCAAGCTCCATCTTTCTATCTTTTCAAAAATCCAAGAGCTTCACTTTGGTGCCAAGCCAAACCACCATTAGAGGAGGAAACTCAAGCTTGGAGACTCCATTGGCATCTCCATTCTCTTAAGGTAAAGAAAGTGCAAGAAAATCTAGGTTCCATCACCTTTCTTCTTGACCGAAATATATATACTCATGAGGCTTCATTTTGATGCCTTGTCATAGCTTGTTTCTACTCTTCAAAGGAGAGAGGAGGTCCTTCTAGCTTCAAACCCAAGCTTGCCTTGAGGAACTAAGGTAAAACAATCAATCTAAAACCTAAAACACATTTTTAACCTAGGTTTTATTCCTTGAGGTTAATAAGTTGAGTGCTCATTAGAATCATTGGACATTGTTTAGAGTATTGGCAAGGAGATTTATATTGGTGACCGAAATTGAAGAGGGAAAAACTAAGGAGGAAAGTTTGTGAAGCTTGAGAAAGAACAAGGTAAATTACTTACCTTAAGGTGTTTGTTGTTTAAGGGAATGGGATTTAGATATATGATAAGTTTAGTGTAGAGTTTACCTTGGGAAGGAGTTATAAACCTAAGAGAAAGAATACTATTACATTGAGAACTAGTGACTAAAGAGCAAATGAGAAAAAGACTTAGTTAAACAATGAGGTGATGAATTACAAGAAGCATTTTATTTCAATGGGAGCCTTGTTGTGTGTATTCGCAGGTTGAAGGCAAATATATGTGGAAATTCAGTGATTAAGATTATTGTCATTTAAGGGCCTAAGTGCCAAGCATTTTAAGTTTAAGCACTATATTGTGATGTGGTGTAGTTTTGGTGTAGATTGTGTGTTAAGATGTTGCAATGAGGATATGAGTGATCTTGGTTGTTTGATGATGAGAAAAGCCAAATGTTTGGGTGTAACAATATACTAGAGAACCCATGGCAAAATATAATGAAGAACCTAAGAGTTTAAGATGTTTAAGGAGATTTCATGACTAAGGAAGTTCTAGAGGTTGTCTTAATGAAAAGGGTGAGCTTAAGGTGTTTTAATGAGTTATAAATGATTTAGGCAACACTATGAAGGAGTTAGAGTCAAAAAGAATGTACTTGAGATATTTAGGACTTAGGCAAAGATGGTGAACAATTAGGAAGGAAATATGTGTTGAGGGAATGGAAGCTTAAGCTCGTGAAGGAAAGTAAATGCATAAGAGAGTTCTAGATGATGAAAGATGCTTGGGAGATGATGTGATGGTGATGAGGAAACATTTGGCATAGAGATTACAATAGGTGTGAACCACCACCTAGAAACCTAGTGAAAAACATTATAAGAAGTTGGCATTATTACAATGAAAATGCATAATGATCAAGGTGGATATTGGTGAGTGATTTAATGGTTTTAGAGGAATGTTTAAAGTGTATTTGAGGGACCTAAATGAGGTTGGAACATAATAGTATACATGGGAAGAGTTTGGAGTTGAAAGAACATATTAATAGAAAAATCTGTAGTGGACCGACCCAGGGTCCGACCCAGTTCTGGGTCGGTCGGACCTTGCTAACCCAGCAGAAATGTTTCGGCAATAGACCGACCCATAAGGATGGGTCGGTCGGTGGGTCGGTCGGGCAAATTTAACGAAGGAAAATGTTTCGGCAAAGGACCGACCCAGAGGGTTTTGGGTCGGTCGGTTTAGCTTTGGGTCGGTCGGAGAATTTTCAAAAGACGGGAAGTTTCGGCAATGGACCGACCCATAAAGGATGGGTCGGTCGTGGGTCGGTCTAGGGTTGTTGTCTGAACCAGAAAGTTACTGGAACGGACCGACCCATAGGTTGGGTCGGTCGGTGGGTCGGTCGACCCTTAACACAAAAAAAAAAAAGAAATTTATTTCTAAGGATGTTAATTGGTATTAAGGTGTGCCATTAATAGGATGTTGATGATTAGGACCCTAAGAACTTAAGTAATTAAGTTAAGAATAAGTATAAACCCTAATGTTTAAAGTTAAGTTTATAAGGTTAAATGGCAAAGGCTTAAGAGGGTATTGAGTGGGGATTTATAGGGACTAAGTAAGTTGAGTAAGTTGTAAATAACTAACGGCCTAAAAATGAATCGATGTTTTAGGTTTGTGAATTGGGACCCCGAAGAAGGTTAATCAAACAACGGTCGACGGTGAACGGTACAATCCTTCTTGTGACCTGCTTGCTAACGAGGTGTCCCTCGGCTTGTGTGCTATCTGTTTAATTGCTATGACTAAGACAAGATAAAGCATGCAACCGGTATATTTATTCTCGTCGTGTATGTGTTTTCTTTACACTAACTCACGAGACTTGAGATTGTTACTAATTAAGTTTAGTACTTACTGAGGTTGGATTAAGGGCTGAGTATTAATGTTTGTGGTTGGTTAACACCTGGTAAGGTTTAACTAACACTTGGAGTGTAAGATTTTACTAACTGGAACTTGAGCGAGGAACCCGGGACTGACTCCGGTCATGCATGCTAAGAGAAGGGGGACGGTATCTGAATCAGATCCGCCCTCCGCCTAAGGACTTGTCTTCGGACTTGTAGCCTAGAGCCGGTTGCCGGCTCAGCTACGCTGGACTCCCGTCCAGGGTAGGTGGCATTAAGATGGTGCGGTGGGATCACCTAAATCCCAAGTTTGAGTTAAGCTACAACCATTTCCTTTCATGGAACGGTTTGTATACTGAGATTAAGATGAGGTTAAGACTGAGGTAAGATAAGGAACTGAGGTTAAGGAAATAAGGATTAAGGAGAGGGTTACTAACCCGTTTGATAAGGGAACGCTTGTGTCGTTCAATTTGTGTGAACTACTTGTTCATTGTGAGTTGTTTATAGCACTTCGTATTATGATGTATTGCTAATCAACTTCCATGCTATCGACAATTAGTCGTCGTAGCCCCGTTAGCTTGGGGGCCATGAGAGGGTGTACCAGCATTCGTGCTGACCCCCTTTGGGGGCTGTTTTTATTTGCAGGTAAGCGCCCGATGAGGAGTCACCCTGAGAGTGGGGGTGGTTAGACTTAGGATGGGTTGTCATTTTGTATACGGGTTGCGCTTGTGCTCCCGTCTGTTTATATTAAACTCATGTAAAGTTATGTTGTGACTTAAATACTCTACTCGGTTGGTTGGTACTTTTGGATGGTGGATTACTTAGATAAGTGTTGTAAGGTGTTAAGGATCGGTATTTCATATGATCAGACCGTGGCAAGGTCCCGGTAGTTACTCTTTATCCGCTGCGACGATTGTATTTAAGTGTTGAGATTTGCGATAACCACGATTGGCTTAGGACGGGGTGTTACACCGGGCTTAACAACCAACATAGCCAAAAAGTACATAAACGACTAGACCTAGAGCCACTCATGCTTCTTACGATCCTCATCCTGCAATAAAATATGGAGCCCCGAGGGGTCAGCAACCTTTGCTGGTATGCTAACGCGCAGCCCATGGCTACCGGGATACGCGCCAACCAATTGTCATAAATAACGGGCATTCTTTTAGAAAATCCAACATAGATATATACACAAGCTTAGCAAGTGGAAATTGCATAGCACCATAAAACAATAACTAACACCATAAAATCGGTCCTCACAAGGAAACCTTCCACCAAGTTAGTATACCAGGTGAGCCTAGAGATTTTTACCAATCCCATGTTAAGCTCGTTACACCTCGTTACCTTCAGTATAGAGAACGATTAACTATTACCCAAGGTGTGTCGGATATAGTAATCCCAAGCACACCGAAATAACATACGTATGCCCCCTGGCCCGACGGAGTCAGTAACTAGCTTTGGAAAGTAAGGGAAGGTAGAAGAAACCAAAATTGGAATACAACCTATACATACACCAAGAGAGCCGAACCGGATATGATATCGACTCCCTCATCACACGCGGGCCGGAACAACGGACTCTCATTCCCCCCGATTAGCACTTGTTAGTGATCACACAATATTTGTTAAGTCACTAAAACAATTATTTAGGTCTTGTTAGGCAACCAAGGGAAAGAGTCACAACCTTACAAACATCTTAATGTATAACAACTGTAAACTCTTTTCATGCCTTAATCTTATAGGTCGTAACACACAGAAAAGCAAACAACATCCAAGCCGGTGTAAACCGGTAGACAACAGACTGCAAGAAAACCGTACCTTGGTCCTTGCCTCGTTTCGTTTCCACCTTGAGAGAATCCTAAACACATTAGTAACGTCGGTTAATTAACGCACTAATCCATTATTAACATTATCTACTCAACATTACTAGTTTATTTTTATTTTACACTTGGTACATCTTTCATCCTTTTAATTGCCTTTAAAAACCCACCTAACATGCCTTATATAACCTTATTATATCATTACTAACCAACTACTATTTTTAGATAACAATTCCCATCTTAAAACAATAATTTTTGGTCCATACAGTGGCCTGTCCGAAATGTGTCCGAGCTTCAAGTTCGGACACAAGCCGTGATTTTAGACAGAAAACAGACACACGTCCGAACTTATGTCCGGACTTCGGAAGTTCGGACGTGAGCCGAGAAAAATTAGACAGAAATCCGTGCGTCCGAACATGTGTCCGGACTTCCCAAGTTCGGACACAGTTCGCGGATAATCCTAAGGATGGGTGGGTACGTCCGAACATGTGTCCGGACTTCCCAAGTTCGGACACTGTTCGCGAGTGAGAATTTCTTTACCCAACAGGGCCTGTCCGAACTTCCACATCCGGACGGAAGTTCGGACAAGGCATTATACTCCAATTTCTAAGTCTTCAAACACTTAACCAAATTTCCCCAAGGCCTCCAACACTTATAGTATCCTCTCCTTAAGTTCCTAAGTGGTATTCCTTGTCTATTCTAGTCATTATACCAAGACATATCTTTACACAACATTATTACTTAAACATCATTTCTTACAAACTAAAACTCTTTATGTCATCATTGAAATCTCTTTTCTAAGCTTGCACTTTTCCTTATTTTAACATCATCTCCCAAGCATCATCTCTCACAACTACTCCTTATATCCTTCTTGGAACTCTTTTTCTAGTGTACACTTCTCCTTATTTTACCAAAGTTTGCCTAGGTATTTACCTAAGTCCCAAAGTGACTTTGGTACTTACAAGTCTCAAGATCATGCCTAAGTCCTTATTACACTCTAGAGTACTTCCTAGTTCATCAAAATTCCTTTAAAACATCATGAACTCCTTATTCATTTCCTACATTTTCTAACTCACCAAACCTTATGTAAACACTTAGAACTTCTTACTTTTACCTAAATTTTGGCATAGATTCCCCTAGACATTACTAAGCCTAAACACTTGCTTTCTCCATTAAACACACAAGAACATCTAGAATCACCAAGAACACTCATACACAACTTCACCAAATTTACACTACATTACAATATAGTGCATAATTTAAATTGCATGGCACTTAGGCCCTTAAAATGCATGGCTCTTAGGCCCTTAAGGTGCTTAAATCATAAACACTGAATTTCCACAATATATATGCCTTTAACCTGCAAATACACTCAACACACATATGCCCTTTACTAGTCTCTTGAGAACACTTTACTAAGTCATTCACCATTTGCTCTTTAGGTAGTTTTAATAAGCATTTATAAGCTCATTTCTCTTAAGGCATTAAACAACATTAAGTTAGTAGATTTACCTCTTTTCCAAAAACACTCCTTCTTGTTTCCTTACAAAACCGTATGGAATTTTGATTCCTTGTCAAGCTCTAAACAATATACAAACACCATAATGAGTATTCAAGCTTGAGCTTCATCTCATTGTAAACCCTAATTTACATTGTTTCAAAAACATTAATGTAGTTGTTTTACCTTGATCTTTGAAGAGAGTTGAAATATAACAAGAGAGGACTCCACCTAGTCCATGAAGAGTTGAAATGAAGCTAGAACAAAGTCACACAAAGAGCTATATCAATGTGTATTTTCGGTCAAGGTAAGAACATGGAGGAAACATGATTTTCTTTGAGATTCCTTACCTAGAAGCAAAGGAGATCAACAAATGTCAAAAGACAAGCTCAAGCTCCTTCAATGGTGGAACACCTTGGCACCGAAATGGGGCTCTTGGAGTTTGAGAAGATAGGAATGAAGGCTTGATGAGAGGAAGAGATTGTGGGTGTTTGTTTTTGATTTGAACAAGTGAGCAAGATTTTACAAGAGGTCAAAGTGGGAGTTCTAATGGTGGTAGTGGTTTACCGAGAGAGAGCAAAGAAGAGAGGTAGAAGATGGTGTTTGGAAACCGTGGGAATGAAGGAAAGAAATGAGAATGAGATAGGATTTGCTTTAAGAAGATATTTATGCTTATAAAGTAAAAAGTAAGTTTACTTAGTTTCTTTACTTACTTATTACATTAACTAGAGAGTGGTGAGTCACCACACTTATAAAAACCGGCCCCCTTTTATAATGAGGGTATTTAGTCTTTGTTTGTCATTTAATTACTTAATACAACATATGTTATAAACTAGCTTATAAAAAAAATCACTATTCACCTAAACAAGGCACTTAGAAGTGAAATTTTTGATTTCCCACTAATATAGCCACCCAAATGTGATACTATATAGTACACATATATATTTAAGAGTAATGATGGACATTTAGCCACTCAAAACCCATTTACAAGACAATTTTTCAAAAATGTGCTTTAAGACTTCTTAAAGCACATTTTGTGTTTTAACTTGTTTTCAAGCTTGCTTTCTTGGTAACTGGTTTAATATGTTCATTAGTATATAAATGAGGTCTGGTAAGTTCATTAGGTTTTACCCAAGCTTATTCCAAGCTTAGAGCACATTTTAGCTCTTATTGACTTTAAAGCACATTTTGTGTTTTCTTTTGTTTAAATCTGTTTACTAATGTTTCTAAGACTCTTTTTAGTCTTAATAATTCATTTTAATGTTTAACCAACATACCAAGGTTTGGGGTATTTCAATTAGTCTAGAAAAACTCACTCCCTCTTGATAATTATTGGTCTTAAGGTTTGTTCTGTATAGTATTTCCCTGATCATTAAATCTTAGTACTCTCTTAGATAATGGTGGCTTTTCTTTAATATCACTCTTAGTGTGACTTCAAAAATTTTATATAGGTATAACGTAGACTTCCAAATAAACATGATTCCCATCTTTAAGTAACTCTCAATTTTTTTACTAGATGCTCAATACTCCAAGTATTTAAGGATCAATGATATTTAGTTTAGTATTACTCTTCTCTTCACTCAATCTTTAAGAACTTCTTTAATGGGTTTTTTTATATTCAACAAGGGGTAGATGTTCTACCTTGTAGTACCCAAATTTAAATCTTCTCCTCTATATATTGGTATGTTCCACCACTTCCTCCAACATTTATATTGTTGTTGTAGGGTTATTCCAGGCTTCTCATGAAGTTTATGTGCCAAATAAATTAACCTTAACTCGGGTTTCAACATCATCACTCTTGTGTTTTCACTCCACATGTAAGTATTTTTCACCAGAGATTTAACTCAATAAACCCTTACATGTATGAATTTTAATACTGGATCTTAAGATACAAATTTTGAATGTTCATTGTGGCTAGTAATGAAATATGCCTAGCTCAAGATTTCATGATGGTAACGTCTTACCACCAATCCTCCTCAAGTTCAACACAATCCATCACTTGTGTAGAAGATTATTTACGGTTAGATGACAAGGCTTGTCTAGCCCCTAAACTTCCAGAAGTGGGTGTGCACCCCACTACTTCGGCCTAGGAGTTCGTCGCACCAGGCACTTCCCGTAGGGTGTTAGGTTTAGGTGTTTCTTTCTAAAGTTAACATAGAGTTTTAGAGTAGTTTACATGTTCAGATGTTGATCTTTTCTAATATGCTACTAGTTCTTGTTAGCTTAATAATTTTCTAGACTTAATATTTATCTTAAACATTATCTTTAGGTAATAATTTGTACCAAGTAGTTCTTGAGATTTATTTACAAGCTTTAAAGAAATTGAAGTACATACCACTAGTAATTCAAAGCTCCATTTGTATACTATTTTCAACGAAAGGTATTCTTTAAAGTTCTAGGAACATGTGTACTAGCTTTTAAAGGATTGCATTTTTAGCAATGTATTCTCCATAAGTATGCTTTTGAAAAATAGCTTAATATCCCAACCAAAATTTATCGTACTCAATATACGATGTTCCAAACTTATATATATTTTTTTACTGTAGTTTAATGTTTGAACTGTATAACAGCACACCACACTCAAACAGACATTCATAAAGAAAAGTGTGTAAAGGAATCATTCACAATTCCAAGAAGGGTTAGGAGTCGTGCCTTACTGGAGTCCTCACTTCCCAATTCTACCCCAATTCCCCAGTTTTAAGTGCACCTATATTCTAAGTATTTCACTCGCTTGTTTTCTCGGTTCAGAGCGTAACTACGCTCTGATACTAATTTCTGTAACGCCCCTTATTTAACGTATTCACAGCGGAATTAAAATACTAAGGCGATTACAGACCCTTGGGTTCCAAACACCCGATACCAACCCCACCAATTACAACCGTTACAATTATCTAAGTTACGGTCAGAAACTCAAGAAAAACAGCGTAAACAAAACTGAACGTAAAAACAGAATAACTCTCCACAATTCCTAATTCCCATCCCATCACTCATGCTCTTCGTGGCCATCTTATAAACAATTCGTACTGCCAGATGAAACAAGCAGCCCACCCGGGAGGGGTGAGTCAGTTCCCTGGAATGGAACTGGTACAATTCTCCAAAACAACATTTAAAACATAACTCTTCAAAATAAATAGTAACTTGAAATCAAACTCTTGAAAGTAAAACAGGGAAAGGAGGCACTTCAAAACAATCAATCATATAGAAAAGAGAACAAGGTAAAGATAGAGACAAAGAACTTTAAAACCAAGTCAACCACTTAAGAAGTCACACCATATAGTAGTAAGCATCATTATTGATGTTAGAACCAATTCTGGTTAAGAAGAGAAAGACTCAAGTGTCACAAAGGACTAGGAATGATATGAATACCCATAACCGTGTAGACAATTAATTGTCTCCAACCATTTCGGAAAGGCTGATTCCATAGACAACTATACTCATAGGTGGAATAAATCAATTGGGAGAGATGTACCCCCACCGCCAGTAAGTTGTCACAAGGATGAGGTAAACAGACCTCCGCTGTCAGTTGTCCATATGGACGAGGTATAGCAGACCTCCGCTGCCACCGACCCGTTCTCAGTCATCGGTGAAAAGTGTGTGCACCACTTAATTGAAATAATTCATACTCAGTACCAAGATTGACATTTTCCCATATTCCCACTAGATTATTAACTGCACAAGGGCAATACCAAAACACTCAGTCCTACAGAGTGTAAAGGCGTAAACCCTCAGCAATAATATCTAATAGAAAGAATCCATTCCCAATAAGGCTGATCAAACTCGACTCATGGATGAAACAATACCCATAGTCCAAAGGAAGAATTTACCAATACCAGATATTTTCTTATATTCCCAGTCACCCCACTAGATCATTAACTGCACAAGAGCAATACCAAAACACTCAGTCCTATAGAGTGTAGAAGCGTAAACCCTTGGCAGTTAATATCTAATGAAACAACTAGATGATAGGAGGAACCAATACCAAGGAAGTTTCACATTCAAGGCCGAGTTAGTCACATCAAGCTGAGTTAGTCACATAACAGTTCCTTTTGAAATCCATTCAAGATCAGTTGGCATTTTCCAAAACATTCCATAAAGTCTGTTAGCAAAGTCTCTGAGTACGAGAAATCGTACCTGGATAACGCTGTAGCAGTTCTAGTCAACTTGCGCAAACAATCAACAGTACTCTGAAGAATATTAAAGGTAGTCTATCATCAATCACTTGTAGCCTACGTTAAGCTTAAATAAACTCCTCACTCTTATTTCTAAGTCTCAGTTAAATGTTACGTATAACCTTCGACTTATCTTAGAATGTCAATAATAACTCTTAAGCTCAATACCCTTACTCTTAATTTAGAATAACGTCGTATCAACCCATGTCAGGTTTGTCTTAGAATACTATATTATTATCCCACAATGTAACGATTATTCATTCTTATCAACATCTACTAGCTAACCTATTATGATTAACTCTTCCCCTTAACTTAATTAAGATCTAAAACCTGTATATTGGAATCATAGTGTTGTAGATGCATTTCATTATAACTTAATTGATCTTAGAATTCAGAGACAACTACTAGACTCAATTATATTATCTTTACTTTAGAATGACTTAATATTATAAACCATTTAATTATCTTGTCTTAAGATGTTCAATTACTTTTCATCCTGAAACAACTACATTCTAATTATCTTAGACTTATCGAACTCTTACATTCAGTATTCACAAGGTATATTATTTACGTTATCATTAACTATATAATAAGGTGTTTTAAGATAACCTTTTATGTATCCTTGCTTACATTTAATTTCAAAATGTTTTATTTTTACACACATTCCCTCCATAGACTATGTATAATCCTTTTATACTAACCTCAATAAACTTAAGTCTTAAATACGTTTTAAATATTTACAAAACCTAAGGTTTCAAAGGAATAACGTAATAAATTATTTTCCTTTATTATGTTTTAGGATAAACATTATATCTTAACATAAGGTAAACTTATCTAAGAATTAAATCCCCATTCATAAGTGAAATTGTCAATTATTTAATAAGATCATCTATTCTGAAAATTCTCATATTTTATATTCAAATAACATATCAATATTTCCCATTACCGTAAAGTATATTAATAAATATCTTATGTAACTTAGTTCCGTCTGATTAAAGGTTTAAAGTTTTAAATATCTAATTTATATTTACAAACCTTTTACAAGTTCTAGCTATTAACTACAACACTTATTTATAAACTCACATTCTAAATATTGGTAGTTAATGTTATAAATGTATTTTATATGGCTTATCTACTTCTAAGAAACTTAAAGATTATTATCTAGATTATTTCCTAATCATAGTTTAAATAGTTTTACATCACAATCCTTTCAATGATTTTATCTTAAAACATTATGTTATTATTCAATACTATATATGTTATGAAATGATTAAATCTAGACGTATAAATCCACTTCACATTAGATAAAAAGTATTTCATTTACTTCATTATTGATTATGTTATAAGATCTATTTGTGTAACATTTTGTGAAACTAATACAAATTTTCCTAAGGTTAGCTTATTAATTACTTAACCCAATTATAGATTTACATTATGGTCATTGACTAATACTATACATGTATTTTAAACGGTTTATATAAATCTTAGAAATTCAAAGGTAACTCTTTAAACTTAATTTCATAACCATAATTCAATACCACTCATATAATATTCTTTTAGTAGTATTATGTATAGGCTTAGTTTAAATTATTAATTCCTTCATATTCTATTTTCTATGAGGTATTTTATTTCTTTTTTTTATAAACATATATTAGGATTTATTCAAGACATTCTTTATGTAGTTTTATTGAATTAATTATTTATTAACTTGTACATACATCTACACACAATATATGATTTATAAGATAAAGTATTTTCCTTTGTTTCAATTTAGTTATTTAACATCCACATTATATAATTAATAAAATGTAGATTAATTTAACTCCTTGATTAAACCTAAGTTACTATTTTATTTCTTATATATATATATATGTATATATGTACATGTATTTAATTTTTACTTCACTTAAAAGTTGATACCTAAAAATATTTTATAACATTCTGTATTAAATGTTAGTTTAGTCTTATTATATTATTTCCGACCTATAAAGCTTATTAGTAAGTCATACTTTAATTTTCATTACATTAAAAACGTTACATTATAAGGTAACTTATGAAAATTTCAAAAACAACAATTTTTAGGCCTATCTCCTCTTGTCTAAAAATCCTAAAATTTAATATATAGTAACTATGATTTTAGACATATTATAAAATTCATTTCATAAAAATATCTTTTAAAATTATAAATAATTCCATAATACTCAGAAATTACAAAAATTATAATTTGCGTTTAAAAACTCAAAACCCATATTAATTTACATCAAAATAAACTAGATTTTATAAAGAATCTATGGTTAAAATTTCAAGTCAAAATACATTTGGGAAGGTCATTAAATAAATTCGACAAGTTAGGGTTTATTCTGGAATTAATAGAAACTCAAAACAACTTAATCTACCCACGTTTTATCTTGACAGTACATTCCTCCTAACTATGATCGAACGGCCCAATTTCACCCAGTTCATCCAGAAATCCCAAATCATCACGAATGGAATTTGATCAAATTCTCACAATCTACAGAACGGTTTTCGGATATTCTTGTTGCGTGGACTCGAAATTGAAAGCCGAATCCAATGGTACCAGTGTTACGATCTATGGTGCACGAAATCGAGAACACGATTCTGGGTTCGAGAACTAGGGTTCATGTTGTTTCAGATTCGAATGTCCACAAATTCTCTAAATTTAGTCGTTATATGTTAAATTGATAGATGGGTATGAACGGTAATACAAAAAACGAGTAACCTAGATGGTCGAATTCGGTCAGAATCATACCGGAGATGCGCTGGTGAGGGAAAACGAAATCGAATTTCCGGAAAATCATCATTTCATGTGCAGTTCAAGTAGCCTACTTCACGGATCAACTCGTGCTAATTGAGAGAGATTCAATCCACAAAACCTACGTCATTTTAACGTAGACATGTAACTCTAAACATTGGTGGAAGAATCATGGAAAATGAATAACTAGGGAGAAAGTTACAGATCCACAAAGATCTGAGTTACCATGTCGTTTCTGGAAAAATTCTGGCAAAAACCTGACGTGATCGAGTAGGTAACTTTAGACGCCTCGCTCTCCCAATGGTTACGAATCAGCCTTGGTCGTTAACATGAAAATTGTAGAGGGATTTGAGATCTTCAACAACAGCTAAAGAACAAGAAATTTGGCTGAGAAAAGAACGAAGAAGTTATGGCGAGACGAAGTTACCTGATTCAGAACAATTGGAATTTCTGGTTACGGCTTTGCATGGAGGGAGGCAAATTAGGATTGATTTTCCGGTGGATGTAGGAAGAGTTAGGCAGTGTGAGATATGGTTGTTAAAGAGGAGATTAAGGAGAAGAGAATAAAGAAGACGACACTGGAAAATTCGAAGGGATGAGTGAGATACGGCCGTCACAAGTTAGGGCAAATAATGGTGAGAATGAGAATACTTAGTCGATTTTGCTGAGAATTCCGGCGAGGCTGACGTGGCGGACACGTGTCTGAGTCAGGAGGACCCTAGCCACATCAGCAATCTACAAATTTTTGACCCTAAACTTCATTCTATCATAACTTTGGCTAGGATGATCAGTTTTTGACGTTCTTTTTATCGATCTTCATGGTTTTCCATAAACTATTTATTGGTACAGGTTTCATGGGCTGTTTGACCATTCTAAAAAGTCAACCCTAGCAAGGCTTAATAAGCTTTAAGGTTTTTAGGGTTTTATATGATTTTTATGATTCAAATCAATGGTCAAGTATTTCTAAAATCTTTGTAACATATTTAGAGGTCTAGAAATTTTTCCAAGATTTATGACTTATTAAACTTGTTATTAAATTCATAATACCATATAATAAATTTTTAATTTAAATTGTATTATTATTTAGGATTCAATCAAAGAAATCCCCTAAATAAGTTTAAAATAATACCCATATAATACTTTGATGTTTAATAATATTATTAAGGGTTTTAATAAAAAGGGAAATCCCCTAAATTAATTAGATGAATTTAGGGGTATTTCACTGTAATATATAAAGAACAGTGCCCCAAGGGGCTCAGCAAAAGCTGCATATGAAATTCACATACCCCGCGTGCTAACGGGGGTGTGCCGACTACTTGGTCGAATACATGGAGTTCATTTTATACATGCATACATGCTATTACAAGCAACATTACAATCATACAAGGCACATACATACAAGGATACCGTAAATACAAACGAGAGGCAATACACAAGTCAATTAACATGGTAATACACTTCACGAATCCGTACTTCATTCTTTGTTAGCCAGTTACCCATCCGGGTTAATCGGATGTTCTTTACTCTTTTACTCGGGACCATATGACTTACACCAGTCTTGGTCTTACTCATACAAATACTTACTTACTTACATTATACTTATGTTAAGTCGGTGTGACCTCCGGGCAGAGACTACACTGTCTCACCGCCGGGCTTTGGGTGGCTCACTAATCCTGGTTGCTACCCATTTAAGTGGTTTGGACCATGGAAAAGATTAAGTCAGGAATCGGATCCAACCTCTTGTGTCTCCTCATCCTCACGCGTGGCCGAAACTATATCAGGCTTCTTACTTACTCCAAATTACCAATTTACTCAAGTTAGAAGGGTTACATAGTTAGTGAGTTAGTGAGAATCATTTCACAATCACTAAGTCAGGGGTTAGCACAAATCGCACAACCATAAACGAGCACTTCATCATCATTCATATATTTCATGAATTATACAAACTACAAGTTTAAAAACAAACCAACTAGGACAATACATTACAAACACAAGAAAGTGCAATAAATCTGATTCATGCATTTTATCTTGTTTAGGTGGTAACACATAACACACAAACACACAAATCATAGTAGCCACGGTAGCATACGGGGCATGAGAAAATCATACCGTTCACTGTAGTTGCTCGATCACCGACTCTCCTTCGGAGTCCAATCATTCAAATCCTATATCATACATAGAATAGGGTGGTTAATTATCTATAATTAACCTAACCCATTTCATCTTTAGTGTTTCCTGATTTACAACTACTAATTCCTTACAATTCAAATTCATTCACATAAGTCACTTACTTCTCAAGCTTGTTTACACTCCTATTGACCTTTATATGTCATTAATTAAGTCTTAACAATCTTATAATATCATTACCATTCAAATCCCCATCATTAAATGCATTAAAACACATTCTGGTGAAATTTTGGGGTGGTCTTGGGTTTGTGTCCGGGGTTACAAACCCGGACCAAGCATGGAATAAAGTTTCTGCCGTTTTTTTGCTATGGTCCGGGTTTGTGTAACAGGATACAAACCCGGACCACACCCTGTTGTGAGTTTCTGCGCCGGTGTTTTTGGGGTGGTCCAGGTTTGTGTACCGGTTTGTAAACCTGGACCAGCCCGGTTACACATTATTTTGTAGTTTTTCAGCCTCCTTTCAACCCCTATTTCATACTCAGCCCTTTCCTAATCTTTCCACATGTAATCTAGCATGTTTTTACACCAATTAGGCACTCTAAACCTCCTTAATTTCATTCATTAAACTCATTACCCATTTCTTGGTTTCCTTACACCCTTTTTCCATTCTTAATTCTCCTAAACCTCTTTGCTACAGATTTTGCTATTCTTCTCTTCACTAACCCAATGGTTCTCTCATTGCATTATTTCCATTACATTCATCCCAAGTCTTACCCAATACAACCTTCCTTCCAAATCTAGTTTCCAAGGTGATTAACTACTCCATCAAAACTCCAAAACACACCTAGTTCAACCTAGGTTATTTCTTCTCCTTAATACACTTAAGTCACTTAGTTTCCTACAGAAAAATTGACATAGGTTCCCTACAATTCTAACATTCCCAAAGCATCATTTTCGTTCCAATAGACCTACTCCACTAGCTATATCCACAAGAGGTGCTACAACACACATAAAATTCCTGCACATTCACACAATAATCCCATTGTGCATAAACCTTAAATACTTGGCTCCAAGGCCTTTAAGATCAACATAAACACACTAATATAATCTCATTCCTTAACCACCATTGCAGTAGCACAACAATACTTAAGACAATGTAAATTTCCTCATACTACAAGCATTCAAAATTTGTTTCATAAGCCATACAAAATCAGCTCAAGGTAAGTTCATTTACCTTGAAATTTTCGGTTCCTCTCTTCTTTCTTCCTTCTTCCTCTCTCTTCTCTTGTTCTTGATTTCACACCAACCAAATGGGTTTAAATTGCTAGGCTACAATCACATTCCCATGAAATACACAACAAGGCTAATTAATCCCCACATTCCTCGTCAACTCTAGAATTTACAAGAGTAGGTTTAGGGTTTAAATTAAGGGATTACCTTCAAGTCTTTAAATGAAGGGTTTAGCAACAAGATAAGTGGAACTCTAGATCTTCTCAAAGGCCGAAGGAAATCGGCTGGACATGGAAGAAGAGAGTTCAACGGTGGAGTTTTTATTTTGCAAGAAAGAACTGGAAAAGAGGGACTCTTGAACTTCTTTTTACCTTAATGTGACAAGGAGATGATGGAGGCTAAAATACTCTTCTTCAAGCTCCAAAATGGCCTACAGCCACAGTGATGAAGATGGAGATTTTCAATCTTTGAAGGGTGGAAATTGTTCCCCAGGAGGAGAGGAATCTAACGGTATAATTTTTATGGAGTTTGGAGCTTGTTTGAGGGTTCAAAATTAAGCAAGAAGAGAGGTGCTATGAAAGAGGGTAGAAATCGCCATGGTTGGCTTCAGAGGAAGAAGAAGCTCAGCTGAAGGGGAGGGAAACTGTGAGAGAAATGAGGGAATGGGAGGAGAGAAAAGAATAAAGTAGCTTTTTGTACTTTCTTTTCTTATTTTATTTGTTTCTTTTCTTGTGTGTAGAGAGGCGAAGGCTGATAAAAAAACATGTACACACACAAGGGAGGAAGCCAGCTTTTTAATTTGTAAATGGGGGAGTATTTTTGCTCTTATTACAATTTATACCCCACAAGTACTCGTTTTGTTTTCACTATTCACTACTTGAACCCGTTTTCCGGAATTTTCTCGTTTAATTAATTTTAATGGCCCTAGGCCTTCACTAACATTTAATTATATATATTTGATGGAATTTAATTTTTTTACGAGTTCATTAAACCCGCTTAAAGTCACATTTCCCTATTTTCTCGAAAAACGTGCTTTAAGGCTCATTTGCGGTTTTAATTCCATTTTATGGATCCGTTTTTCTTCGGAAATTGTTTCTACATATTATTTATGCATAATTAAGCCTTATGAACCCATCTAGGATCCTAGTCGAGGTCACATACGTCCTATGGTTATGTAACACTCATTTTTCCATTTTTCGCTTTTTAAGTGTTTTTCTCTTTTCTTTTGGTTTTATTTTCTTCACCAATATTCTTTAGGCACTATTAGGCCCTTAAATACAACATTAGAATGATTTAATCACCATATTTAAGTTCGGGGTATTTCAATCTACCCCCTTAAAGAACTTTGCCTTCAAAGTTGGTCAAAGTTGGTGAACTACTATCTCCACTCATTCAGACGTATCTAATGCCGAAAATCATAAATTCAACATCCTTACGGATTCTCAATCCATTACACAAGGTCTTTACATACAATACCATGCAAGTACATCCAATGCAAGCACAATACAATCACTGCGATCAGCATTACAACCAACCATCTAGTTTACAATACAAGGTTTATACATACATACAATGCAAAGCTATCCCAAAGCAATGCCAAAATACTCCTCCGTATTCTCCCCATGAGTTTGGTCTACAGACTACAAGGCATAATAATCCTCGAATCCATGACGACTAATACGCTCTATGATACCATAGGCACTCAGGTCATCTAGACACGAGACTCTCCACGTCCCGTACCCTTGGAATAATACAACATAATACACTACCACCGTTCTCCCGGTCATCAAACAAAGGACCTCAGCCCTCAGTTAGGTGGTAGAGGTTTCAAACAAATCCTCAACCTCAAGTCTGAAGGAAAATCCTTTTTGCCAACACTAGTTAGAAATCCTTTTGAAACACAACCAACTCCCAAATCCAATTTATACTCATTACATCTATTCAATGCGTGTTTACTTGTGACCACTTGAAGGGAGTTTCAAGAATCATCCGACCCTGATGTGATCAGCATCAGTGTTGAACTATCTTTCTACCCTAATTTGTGTTCGGTTTCCCTTGATCTGATCAGGATCAAGTCCGACTTCCCACTTCAAATTCAAACAATCAAATAATTCTATTATTTTCATTTTCTATCTTTTTACTCTTCCTAGTCATACTCACAAATTCATGCATCTCCAAAGGATGGAATTCAGTCCATCAATCATCCTCAATTTACTTCCAAATACTTTACATGACTGGGAATTCACTACTTATGGGACTCATTTCATCAACTATTACTCCTTCATCCATTATTCTCAATCATATCAAATAATCTATCCAAGGAATACAATACTTATGGAGCTCCGTCCACCAATCATTCTCACACCTGCTTCAAATCAATCACCTAGGGAACTCAATTCCCTCTAGGTTCTACATTGGTTTCATATCGACTCATGCATCACAATGCAATGTCCAACCTCAAATAGGCGTATACTATAGGGATTCTCATTCCCCCAGGAGTTCCTCTACTCTCCTTTTACTAATACTCTCACACTGGAGTTACCAAGTAGGTATATTCATCCTATGGTATTCGTATCTCTCGTGCACAATTACCATAATTACGGTATGAATGAATACGTATGTTTATTTAACATGAGTACCAATCATCAAACCAATTCTCATTTGTGCTATCCACACTGTAGTTTACGTAGTTAATACGTGAAACATACACTAGACAGTTTTCACTCTACCCCCTTAAAAGGAATTACGCCCACGTAATCTACCATATGTTAACATTGAACATTGGTTCACTCAATTCGGGCATCCTGAATCGTTCTAGCTTCCATACAGTTTACTATATAATGTATTCTGGTCAAAGGGTTGTAACCATACCGACGGTTTAGTCCCTACATCAAGAATTCCCATTGGAGTTTATTTAACTCATAACCGGTTCGGTTCTAGCCTATCAGGCTTTAACGCATTGATAATTAGCCATCTCTTCTGCTCACTGGGTACATTAAACTTTTGAGCTAGGGCCCACTAGCTTCTTCTACGCGACCCTGATAACTTTAGAGCTTAATTCGCCCTTTTCGTTATTCTAATTGTATTACACATCTAATTTTTATCCTTTTTATCTTGGGATATAAGGTTTCTCAACCGGCACGTGGTATCTCTTACCGTGTGCAAACTTGTTGTGTTATAGGTTTTCTATCTAGTTTTTTGGAATCCATTGTGTATACTGCTGTATACCTTTGTGACTACTCACTTAGTTCTTCTGACTTGCTGTCGGTTGAGGTCGAGCTACTACCTTCTATGTAGTGCTTTCTCTGGCCATTGATCCCTGGTCGTTCACTCATGTAGTGCTATACCAGTATTCTTTTATTGCACGATCTTGAAGTTCGTATGCATCGATCCTCATAACGTTCGTAATTTTGTTTCTACTTTTATTCCGGTGGAATTCACTGGTTGTGATCGTTGGCATGTCCAACGTTCTTCATGCATCTTTGGCTAAGGGCCACACGGTTTGTTACTAGGTTTATGCTTACACTAGCTTGCGCCATATTCACTCACTGCCGTGTTTACAAATCCTCCGTATTTAGTACGGTCAGTTGTTCAGCAATCGGGTACTCTTGCCCCAAGTTATTACTCCTCTTATCGAGTTGATCCACCAGGTATACACTTTCAGTTCCTTATTAAGTTGCATCAGGAATGAACAATACGTTCCTTGTGATCCTTATTATGTGGTTCAGACTATAGGCTTAATGCCTAGTCTGTCTACCAATTCCTGCTTCTCGACTCCGCTGAGTCTAGCTAATGGCTTTGTTTCCCACATTATTGTCTAACTGCATTCTCCTAGTGGTCGCTTGTTGTGTACCATTTTCTTACTCATTATACAACATTGTTTTCACGGCCTCTACTACTGTGGTAGCTTGCCTTTACTCATTGCTCATTGTTGGTACAAATCCTCAACCGTTCACTCCGATATCTTGCCTTATCTTTAATCCCTTCGTGGTGTGAGCACACCGGGAGTTTTTTGGGTTCGTTTGAATGGCGGTCGCTGTATCATGCCGCAATATCATTATCTTCCCAATGTGAAGATGTTCTACTTCAAATGTGTAGGTTAATCTACCTCACATTCCTTCATCACTTATGATATCATTATCAGGTAGCTTGGCTGTCTAAGGATGAAGTAATCTGTTGGAACACCAGCTCCTTTAAGCGTTGGTCATTTGATGTGTAAAAATACACGCTCACATTGCTTGTTTGTGACGTGCATTGCCTTCTACTTTGGCATTGGGTGTAAGTTCTTGTCGTGCATCTTTGCTTCTCTATGCACATCATTGGGACATCCCAAGGAAATTCCAAGGGTTACTGGCCCCATTCTCTAATAATAGAGTATACCATCACTGACAAGTGAAAGTTCATATTGAGGGTTTATTTTCACTCACAAGCCTCATGACAGGGTCTTACTGTGTTAGTGTCTGCTTATGTACTCCCACCATTCATATAATGGTTCTCCATTTGCTTGATTGACTACAAAGTGTTCTACTCATTTAAGTCTCTATGCTCTTTGAGCGTTATCATTCTACGATCCACACCATACACATTTTGTGTTTGCTACTAAGCGGACTACTCTTCGGTCTTCAACCATTACTATCAGAGCTTCTTTCTAGTCATACTAGTTTGGGAATTCCACTTCCTTGTTCAAATTGTCTCTTGGCAAAAATCACATACGCGAGTTTGGATGTTGTAGTAGGTGAAAGCCTTTTCTGAGGGTACACATAATCTTCGCATTGGCGACCTTATGGTAACGAGAGGTATCTTTACTCCTCTGATTCATCGTAGTGCCCAAGTGTGGGCTAGGTCCGTGTTTTCATTATCTAGATTCTTATGCCTCTATGCTATTCTTACTACAGAAGGCATGAAGGGAAATTAAAAGCCTTGTCAACTGTATACTAGGACGATGGTCTAGTGACAGTGACACTGAGGTAGTCTTACTCTAAGCTACTCATTACATTGCATTCAACTCGAGCGGTTCGGTCGTCGCTCTATTCATTGTATGATATAATATATCTTCTCTTACTGTGCCATTCTTGGCAATTCTTCTTATTATCCAATGTGGGTTTTGCAACCTTTTAAATCCACATAACGTAGTTGTTTCATGGCTTGTATGCCATGTTGCTTCGAGCTATGCTCTTTGTAAGCTGTTACACAAATTTCCACTTCCTCGTATACTGTCGAAGGGTTTGAAGGTGGTACTGGGCTCCATGACAAGGTTGTTGCATCACGCTTCCGTGCATGGGAGGCCCTTCAGATACCTTGACATTAATTGGTGCTCTTGGCAGTTTAGGGTACTTCCTATTAAATGGAAGCCCTTTGGTGTTCTAACCGAGTGTTTATTTTAGCTCTTGTGTATTTATCACTACGCTTCATTCAACTGTTGTTGACTTATACACCCTTCAAGGATTTCTCCTGGGTGTTGTTAGACTATGCCATTACATCTGGCTAATATTTGTGAGTATGTCCGGTTGGCTATACTGCATTGCAGTATCGTATTTCGGACTATCCTGTTTAGGGTTATAACGCCTCCCGTTCTTGGGTAGACCGTTGGTACTTCCTTCTTGCATTTTTGACTGAGTTAAACGTCCTCCTTGGTGAAGGATCATGCTCCCGGTAGTCATGGTGTTTGTTCTGGGAGTTCTATCCCGTTCTTTGAACATTAATGTGTCACGTTAGGCATTCACCTTACTATGTTTAGGCTGGGTATTTCTTCCAGCTATCATGCATTCGCTTCCAAATTTTTTGAGACATATCCAATGTCTATACTTAATAATCTGTGCTCCTTGCACTTCCTAACTCTTATTCGTTTTCCTTAGATGACTTCTATGAGTTCCTTTATACTCGTTAGCTTTACTGTGTTCTTCCTCTTCCATTGTCCGATGTGTCCATCTGTTCTGTTTTGAATTTGCTTACGGTCTGTAGAACGGAGTCAACTACTTCTCGTGTTATGTACACCACTCGTATACATATGCGGGGTACCATACTGATACATTGCTACTTACTGACTAACCTATAAGTAGGTCTGTCAGGCCCGCAAGCCCCTATCGGAGTGCGGTTGTAACGACCCCAAAACCGGCCTAGGAGTTAGGGCCGTTACACGCCGCGAGTCTACTACCTAACGTCGCAAGGCTCCAAGCAAACGAATCCCAAAACCGAATACGAAACTTGTATAAATACCAAAAGAGTTTACAAGATCCAAATGCTTATAAGTCAAATACAAAGAGAGAGGCCCGAAGGCTACACAAAGTACTAAAGCGTCCAAAGCGCAAGCAAATAAAGTCTAAAGACACATAAAATAACGAAGCTCCAGAAGGGGACGAGAAGAGAAGATCCCACGAGCTCAATCTGCAACAAAGTAAAGGGGTGAGCTAAACAGCCCAGCAAGCAGAAGACTTCCTCAAGGAAGCCCACTCAAAACAGAAGCAAAAGAACACTTGTAAACAGAGGCGAATGCGGAGGCATTATAAATAGACAGAATGGAACCCCAAAACAGAAGCAGAGCAGAAGGGAATATCACTTCAAATCACAGTGGACTTTCAGATCAGAAACAGAAGAGTGGGACACTAGAAACAAGCTAACACAACAGAAGGACTCACATAAGGTCCTATGGATCCGAAGATCCCACAACAGAAGCCGTAGAGACAGCTAACAGACCCGTCGGTCAAATAACGTCCTAAGGGAGACCCTAAGGAGTATAAACAGAAGGAATTCCTGCGCAGCATGCTACGGGACAGCCCGACCCGACTATCCAAGGCTCAGAAGCAAAGTAACTAGGTCCCAAAACCAAAAGCTCACAAAACAGATCTTAAGTGCATGGAAATGCATATAAGCAGCATAAGAAGCTTGTACACAGATAGGGGAATCCAACCCCGCAAACGGAACGCAAAACGGAGCTAAAACAGAGAAGTTATGCTCAAAACAGTGGCATGTCCGAACTTGCGTCCGACCTTGCAAGTTCGGACAGAGGCCGAGAATCAGAAGTCACAGAAATGCCAAAGTCCGAACTTACGTCCGAACGTCGAAGTTCGGACGTAAGTCGAGACTCAGAAGCCAAAACAATCCTCGTGTCCGAACTTGCGTCCGACCTTGCAAGTTCGGACACACTTCGAAACTTTTACGGAGCCTCGTCCTAGCGTCAGGTCCGAACTTACATGTTCGGACCGATGTTCGGACACTCCAAAATCTTCAAAAAACAAAACGCGCCCGATGACCTGTCCGAACTTACAAGTTCGGACAGACGTTCGGACAGTGCAAAACTGTCGAATTCCAGAAAGAACAGACGCGCAGAAACTCATCCAAAAACATCAGAAACTCACCCAAAACTCATAGAATTGTAAATCAGTTCCCCCGGGGATTTAGCCCATCAATTAACAACGCAAAAACGAGGAGGAAACGTGCAAACACCACACAAAATCAGTCAAGGAAACAGAACGTAAACAGTCCCCGAGGGTGAACGAACAACCCCGATTCCATCCCCCACTTACATCGAATTGCAGAGAAGGTTGCACCAATCTGAAGCAGAGCGAAGACCCAACACACTGCGACCCCGAACAGCGTAATCAGCCACTGAATTTGTAGAGAACAGCCCCCAAAAACAGAATGCAAAATCAGAAAACTGCTTCTCCAAAACAGCAAAGAGACTACCGAATTCACCAACGAACCTACCTGATTTGCAGAGGGGAAGAATCTGAACAGAAGCAGCAGCAGAACCGACCACAAACGCAGCAAAGATTCACCAGAGGACAAAGTGCTCACCAAGGAAGAAGAAGAGAGGAGAGCGTAGAACTGTCGCGAGGAAGAACGCACGATTTGAAAATTGATCGTGGATTGAGAATGTAAAATAAATGACTTATCTACCTTAATAAGTCTCACCAAAATAAAAGAGGGGAAACGACCTCCTTGCCCCCGTCTTTTAATTTAAAGACTCCGGTGTCCCATCAGCTATTCAAAGTAACACATAACATAAGCAAGATATAAACCGAAATGTCATGAAATCTGAAACGTAAAATATGGAGTATTACATCACTCCCCCCTTAAAAGGAATTTCGTCCTCGAAATTCAACATACCTCACTGCTCAAAAAGGGAAGGGAACTTAGCACGCAACTCCTCCTCGAGTTCCCACGTCGCCTCACGCTCGGACTGATCAGACCACTGCACCTTAACCATAGGCAGTGTCTTGCTACGAAGCCGATGAACATCCCGTGCTAAAATACGAACCGGAACTGCCTCATAAGTGAAATCATCTCTGAGTCGAAGCTGACCATAGTCAATCACATGCAAAGGATCATGTAGATACTTCCTGAGCATCGACACATGGAACACGTCATGCACTCCTGCTAGAGCTGGTGGCAATGCCAATCTGTAAGCCACCGGCCCAACCTTCCCAAGCACCTCAAAAGGCCCTACGAACCGAGGACTCAGCTTGCCTCGCTTCCCAAAACGAACCACACCCCGAACTGGAGAGATCTTCAGATACACGTGGTCTCCCACCTGAAACTCAAGCGGACGGCGCCTCTGATCTGCATAACTCTTCTGCCGGCTCTGGGCAACCAACAAACGCTCCCTGATAGTCTTGACTTTGTCCACAGCCCCTGCACCAACTCAGGACCCACAATCGCCCTCTCCGCAGGTCGTCCCAACAAATAGGAGATCTACAGCGCCTACCATACAACGCCTCATGGAGCCATCCCAATGCTCGATTGGAAACTATTGTTGTAGGCGAACTCAATCAATGTCACATGCTGATCCCAGCTGCCCCCGAAGTCGAGCACACAAGCCCTCAACATGTCCTCCAAAATCTGATTCGTCCTTCCGTCTGCCCATCGGTCTGAGGATGATAAGCCGAACTGAAAGCCAAATTCGTCCCTAACGCCTTATGCAGGCTCCGCCAGAAGCGAGATACAAATCTCGGATCTCTGTCCGAAACGATCGTCGCCGGCACACCGTGCAACCTCACAATCTCATCATATACACCGAGCCAGGCGCTCAAGGCTGAAGGTCTTCCTCACAGGCAAGAAATGAGCTGACTTCGTCAACCGGTCCACAATCACCCATAGCGCATCGTACCCAGAAGATGTCCTAGGCAACCCCACAATGAAATCCACCAACGCTCTCCCATTTCCACTCAGGAACGGGAAGAGGCTGCAGAAGACCCGCAGGTCGCTGATGCTCAGCCTTCACCTGCTGACAGGTTTGGCAACGAGCCACAAAATCAGAAATCTCCCTCTTCATATTCGCCCACCAAAAGGACTCTCGAGGTCCCGGTACATCTTCACCCCTCCTGGGTGCACAGAATAAGGAGCTCCATGAGCCTCCTGCATAATCTCCCGCCTAAGGTCGCCTCCACTAGGCACACAAACTCTGCCCTGAAGCGTAGACAATCATCGCTGGACACAGAAAACTCTGACTCCTGATCATCTGACAACTTCTCCCTGATCTTACACAACTCAGCATCAGCCTTCTGACCCTCTCTGATCCGCTCAATCAAAGTAGACTGGACCTGAATCGAAGCAATCATCCCAGCACGGTGACCGAACAACCCAAATCCCCATACGCTGAAGCTCAATAGCAGACCTCTGAACCCTGACAACGAACAAGCAAGACCAGGAGCACCCCTACGGCTCAAGGCATCAGCCACCACATTCGCTCTACTCGGATGGTAGAGGATCTCCAAGTCGTAGTCATGTAACAGCTCCAACCAGCGCCGCTGTCTCAAATTCAATTCCTTCTGCGTGAACAGATATTTGAAACTCTTGTGATCCGTGTAGACCTTACACGTCACCCCATACAAATAGTGCCGCCAGATCTTCAAGGCGAAGACCACAGCAGCTAGCTCCAAGTCATGGGTAGGATAATTCTTCTCATACGGCTTCAACTGTCGTGACCCATATGCTACCACCTTTCCCTGCTGCATCAGAACACACCCAGCCCTCTATGGGAAGCGTCACAGAACACCTCAAAGCCCTCTGTCCCAGAAGGCAACGTCAAAATCGGAGCCGAAGTCAACCTCTTCTTCAACTCCTGAAAGCTCTCCTGGCACGCCTCACTCCAATCAAACTTGACATCCTTCCTAAGAAGACGAGTCAAGGGATACGATCTTAGAAAAGCCCTCCACGAACTTCCTATAATACCCAGCCAATCCCAGAAAACTGCGCACCTCAGACACACTAGTGGGCTTCGCCCACTCCATAACCGCCTTAATCTTCTCCGGGTCCACAGAAATACCATCCTTCGAAACCACGTGGCCAAGAACACCACTCTATCCAACCAGAACTCACACTTCTTCAATTTAGCATACCTCCTTCTCCTTCAACGTCTGTAGAACCATCCTCAGATGCTCCTCATGCTCCTCAGCACTCTTGGAGTACACCAAGATGTCGTCAATAAACACAACTACGAAAGAATCCAAGAAAGGTTTGAAGACTCTGTTCATCATATCCATGAAGAACGACGGGGCATTGGTCAAACCAAAAGGCATGACCAAGAACTCATAATGCCCATATCGGGTCCTAAATGCAGACTTAGACACATCCTCGGCCTTAATCTTCAGCTGATGATATCCAGAACGCAAGTCGATCTTCGAGAAGACTGTCGCCCCTGCTAACTGGTCAAGAGAGATCATCAATGCGGGGAAGGGGATACCGGTTCTTGATGGTAACCTTATTCAATTCCCTATAGTCAATACACAATCTGAAGGAGCCATCCTTCTTCTTCACAAACAACACAGGTGCTCCCCATGGAGACACACTAGGGCGAATGAAGCCCTTATCCAGAAGATCCTGCAGCTGCACCTTCAGCTCCTTAAGCTCTGCCGGACTCATGCGATAGGGAGCCTTAGAGATAGGCTGAGTCCCTGGCGCTAACTCAATAGAAAACTCCACCTCACGATCAGGTGGTAGTCCTGGCACATCGTCCTGGAACACCTCAGGAAACTCACACACAATGGGTATATCCTCCAACCGGGATCCCTCCTTAACCTCAGGTACAAAGCAGATAAAACCCTGGCAGCCCTTCCTCAAGGAACGGACTGCCTGCATAGCAGACACCAACACAGGAGCACAAGGAATGGAGTTCCCCACAAAAGCAAAACGGGTCTCACCCGGTCTATCAAACACAACTCTCCTAGCTGCACAATCTATATGGGCATGGTGCTCTGCTAGCCAGTCCATGCCCAAAATCACATCGAAGCAAGACATACTCATAGGAATCAAATCAGCAGACAAGTTCCTATCCATAATCACTACCGGAACCGACTTACACACAGAATCAAGTACACAAGCAGGTACGCCACTCAGCGGGCTAGAAATACACAAATCCACATCACAGGGCACAGCAGACAACCCGAGACTACCCACTAAATCAGCAGACACAAAGGAGTGGGTAGCTCCTGAATCAAACAAGCAGAAAACTGGCTGAGAAGAGATCTGAAGAATACCTGACACTACTCGGCCTGAGTCACGGTCTCGCTCACCAGCTAGAGCGTACACACGAGCCTGGGTCTGGGGCTTCTTCTGATCAGTCTTCTGCCCGGACCCTGAACCACCTCGGCCCTCAGAACCGCCACTGCTACCTCCACCTCTAGCCTGTGGACACTGGGCAATGCGATGGTCACGACCACACTTGAAGCACGCCCCGGACTTCCTGTAGCACTCCCGTCCAGGTGGAAACGGTCACACTGCACACTTCTCCACAGCAGGGGATGCTGATGAAGAAGAACCCCGGTCTCCTCTATATCTTCTTCTGAGAAGAAGTCTGCTCACGCCTCTCGGGCTCCTCCACACGACCCTTCCTCTTCTGGTCCTTGCCCTTATCGGGCCTCTGGTCCCTCTTCTCATACCGCTGCCTAGCCTGCAGCTCAGACTCCACACCAACGCCACATCGGCCACATCCCTGAAGGTCTTGTGGCGAAAAGGTGCCACAGCAGCTCGAATGTCACCCCTCAACCCAGCCTCAAACTTCCTAGCCTTCCGGTTATCATCCGGCTCAGGCACAAACTTCGAAAGGGAAATAAACTTCCTCACATAGTCGTCCACTGACATCTCCTTCGTCTGACGAAGCCTCCCATACTCTACAATCTTCTGATCACGAAAGACGTCGGGATAGAACTGCTGGTTGAAGCAGCCCCTAAACTGCTCCCATGTCCATGGGGGGGGTACTTCCCTTCGACCGACTTCCACCACTCCTTCGCCTCACTCTGAAACATGAAGGTAGCGAATCCGACTTTCTGATCCTCCTCACATCCCATGACCCGCAGAAGGTCCTCAATGGCAGTGATCCAGTGGCTCGCCTCCTGTGGGTCGCCACTAGCATCAAAAGAAGGTGGCTTCAGCTTCAGAAACTCCTGAAGCGCCTTCACGTTGTTGCCCCCCGCGTTACCGGCTCCTGCCGCCTGACCAGCAGTGGCCCCTACAGTCTGCAGCACCTGGGTCACCACCTGCTGCACAATCTCTGCAATGTCCCCCTGGGGAGCATCGCCTGCAGCTGCACCACGTCCTGAACGTCGGGGAGGCATACTGAAGATACAACATCAAAATTATCAGAAACCGACAAGCAGCAAACAGCAGACCTTTCAGACACCCACACATGCAGACAAAACCCCACACACCAAAGAACGAGCAACCTGGCTCTGATACCACTAAATGTAACGACCCCAAAACCGGCCTAGGAGTTAGGGCCGTTACACGCCGCGAGTCTACTACCTAACGTCGCAAGGCTCTAAGCAAACGAATCCCAAAACCGAATAACGAAACTTGTATAAATACCAAAAGAGTTTACAAGATCCAAATGCTTATAAGTCAAATACAAAGAGAGAGGCCCGAAGGCTACACAAAGTACTAAAGCGTCCAAAGCGCAAGCAAACAAAGTCTAAAGACACATAAAATAACGAAGCTCCAGAAGGGGGACGAGAAGAGAAGATCCCACGAGCTCAATCTGCAACAAAGTAAAGGGGTGAGCTAAACAGCCCAGCAAGCAGAAGACTTCCTCAAGGAAGCCCACTCAAAACAGAAGCAGAAGAATACTTTAAACAGAGAGGATGCGGAGCATATAAATAGACAGAATGAAACCACAAAACAGAAGCAGAGCAGGGAATATCACTTCAAAACACAGTCGGACTTTCAGATCAGAAACAGAAGAGTGGGACACTAGAAACAAGCTAACACAACAGAAGGACTCACATAAGGTCCTATGGATCCGAGGATCCCACAACAGAAGCCGTAGAGACAGCTAACAGACCCGTCGGTCAAATAACGTCCTAAGGGAGACCCTAAGGAGTATAAACAGAAGGAATTCCTGCGCAGCATGCTACGGGACAGCCCGACCCGACTATCCAAGGCTCAGAAGCAAAGTAACTAGGTCCCAAAACCAAAAGCTCACAAAACAGATCTTAAGTGCATGGAAATGCATAAACAGCATAAGAAGCTTGTACACAGATAGGGGAATCCAACCCCGCAAACGGAACTCAAAACGGAGCTAAAACAAGAAGTTATGCTCAAAACAGTGGCATGTCCGAACTTGCGTCCGACCTTGCAAGTTCGGACAGAGGCCGAGAATCAGAAGTCACAGAAATGCCAAAGTCCGAACTTACGTCCGGACGTCGAAGTTCGGACGTAAGTCGAGACTCAGAAGCCAAAACAATCCTCGTGTCCGAACTTGCGTCCGACCTTGCAAGTTCGGAACACTTCGAAACTTTTACGGAGCCTCCTCGCGTCAGGTCCGAACTTACATGTTCGGACCGATGTTCGGACACTCCAAAATCTTCAAAAACAAAACGCGCCCGATGACCTGTCCGAACTTACAAGTTCGGACAGACGTTCGGACAGTGCAAAACTGTCGAATTCCAGAAAGAACAGACGCGCAGAAACTCATCCAAAAACATCAGAAACTCACAAAACTCATAGAATTGTAAATCAGTACCCCGGGGATTTAGCCATCAATAACAACAAAAACGAGAGAAACGTGCAAACACCACAAAATCAGTCAAGGAAACAGAACGAAAACAGTCCCCGAGGGTGAACGAACAACCCCGATTCCATCCCCCACTTACATCGAATTGCAGAGAAGGTTGCACCAATCTGAAGCAGAGCGAAGACCCGACACACTGAACCCCGAACAGCGTAATCAGCCACTGAATTGCAGAGAACAGCCCCCAAAAACAGAATGCAAAATCAGAAAACTGCTTCTCCAAAACAGCAAAGAGACTACCGAATTCACCAACAAACCTACCTGATTTGCAGAGGGGAAGAATCTGAACAGAAGCAGCAGCAGAACCGACCACAAACGCAGCAAAGATTCACCAGAGGACAAAGTGCTCACCAAGGAAGAAGAAGAGAGGAAAGCGTAGAACTGTCGCGAGGAAGAACGCACGATTTGAAAATTGATCGTGGATTGAGAATGTAAAATAAATGACTTATCTACCTTAATAAGTCTCACCAAAATAAAAGAGGGGAAACGACCTCCTTGCCCCCGTCTTTTAATTTAAAGACTCCGGTGTCCCATCAGCTATTCAAAGTAACACATAACATAAGCAAGATATAAACCGAAATGTCATGAAATCTGAAACGTAAAATACGGAGTATTACAGCGGTCGTCCCACATCTCATTTTTGTACACTCGTAGTGTTCGTCAAACGCCTAGGTGAAGTATTATGTTGTCAACTCCTCTTATATTCTCCTATGGTATCTTATTGTGAATCTACTGGTTTAGTTTTAAAATCTGGGGTTTAAAAGAAAAATTTTGGGTTTTGAAAGAAAAATCTGTGTTTGATATTAAAATCTTCATGGCATTTCAATGCCGGGTGGTTCTGACCGAGTCTAGCTTCCCACTGACTGGTATATCCTTTAATGCAATGGTCAGGCCGTTAGGCCCTTCCAAGGTTTCATTCTTCAAGTCTTTAGGATGTGTGATCCTGTAGTTGCTTCATTACGGTCACGGTACTTTACTAAGTACTTGTGGTTTGTGAAAAGTCTTTCTGAATAATCCTGTTATTACTGCACTTGTCATGGCAAGTGCGTGGTACTGGTGGTTTTTTGGTTAACCTATACCGATCACGGTATTGTTCCCTTGCGTATTTGGCAGCCTTGTTGGCTCTTCCCTTGATCCACTGATCTTCTACTTGGGTTATTCAATCTTCTGAGTAACTTCTCAGTGATCTTGACATGGCTGTCACTGATCAGGGTGCTTCTCCAATCCTTGGAGGTCACTATTTATTTGTTCTATGTTTTTCCTTGTTGCTCGTTCTCACACGTTTATCGTGGTTACCGGGACTTAACTCGTTTAGGCACTTCTTCGGTAGTCCTGTCGGGATATATCTCGTGATTGTTCCCGTAGCTGTCTGAGCTATGTCGGCTAGGTGTCGTAACCCTTTTGGTGTCGTAGTTCTGGAGTTAACCAATCCCGACTATGTCCTTAGTCAGTTAATATACCATTGGTGGTATTATCTAGCATTTATTGTCCCATAGACTTGTGTCTCGGGTTTCGTTACTGTTCCTTTTTCCGATTCGTTGCACGCTTAGTGCTTCTCTTCTCGCAGCTGTTTGACCAGCTATGTTCTCGCGACTGCTAAGCATGTCGCCTCATGCTGTAGTAAATTCCAGTCTTCTTTGGTTAAGATTCTCATTCTACCGCTATTAAGTGTGGGTACTGTTGTCCTATCGGGAACCGTCTCCGGTTTTTCCAGTTCTTAGAACCTACTGTATGACAGATTCCTGTCTTTCATCGGATTATTTCACAATTGCCAGATCGGGTTTTCCCGAGTAAGAGAGGTCTTTCACTCTCTCTGGTGTTCTTTCCCAAGTTATAACATGAGGGATGTGGAGGGCGGGTCTGATATTATAGGTATTTGGTACACACTGGGAGTTCCTAACTAGCGTATCTCTAACGCTATCACTCAGCCCTTAGCCCTAAGTCTCTACTTCCTAATTCGGTATTTCTTAAACTCGGTATTTCCAGTCATCAGAGCGATACTTCGCTCTGATACCACTTTTTGTAACACCTATACCGCTAATCTCGTCGTTACCGTCTAATCACCTCGTACTTCCATACTTACGCAGTGGATAATCCATACATATTGGCGGGTGATACAATGCCGTTAGCCACCCACGTGACTAACAAGACCTACCTCTACTACAGCATCGGTCGGATGGACCAGAATACCCGAGTACAAACAATACAATTCACATTCCAGTTTCCAACCGAGTACATACAATTCTCCATTCAATACCTTGCTCAATACTTACCATACATTATACCGAGTTTACTAATGTACAAACCAAATACAATCAATTCTCACAAGTCTACACATACTCATCAAGAGTCTAACATCTCCCCCCATGTCTCACAATTCTACATGTTCTCAAAGTACATAAGGGTGCATCACTTGATACACCGGCAATTCAAATGGGCATCAAGCCCGTATACCACAATACACTACCCATGGTAATCCCTAGCTAACTAAGCATATCAGCCCGGTCTCACTCTCGACCTCTTAGCTTTGTCGGGTACCTGTAATATATAAAAACAGTGCCCCAAGGCTCAGCAAAAGCTGCATATGAAATTCGTATACCCCGCGTGCTAATGGGGGTACGCCGACTACTTGGTCGAATACATGGAGTTCATTTTATACATGCATAATGCTATTACATGCAACATTACAATCATACAAGGCACATACATACGAGGATACCGTACATACGAACGGGAGGCAATACACAAGTCAATTAACATGGTAATACACTTCACGAATCCGTACTTCATTCTTTGTTAGACAGTTACCCATCCGGGTTAATCGGATGTTCTTTACTCTTTTACTCGGGACCATATGACTTACACCAGTCTTGGTCTTACTCATACAAATACTTACTTACTTACATTATACTCATGTTAAGTCGGTGTGACCTCTGGGCAGAGACTACACCATCTCACCGCCGAGCTTTGGCTGGCTCACTAATCCAGGTTGCTACCCATTTAAGGGGTTTGGACCATGGAAAAGATTAAGGCCAGGAATCGGATCCAACCTCTTGTGTCTCCTCATCCTCACGCGTGGCCGAAACTATATCAGGCTTCTTACTTACTCCAAATTACCAATTTACTCAAGTTAGAAGGGTTACATAGTTAGTGAGTTAGTGAGAATCATTTAACAATCACTAAGTCAGAGGGTAGCACAATCGCACAACCATAAACGAGCACTTCATCATCATACATATATTTCATGAATTATACAAACTACAAGTTTTAAAAACAATCCAACTAGGACAATACATTACAAACACAAGAAAGTGCAATAAATCCGATTCGTGCATTTTATCTTGTTTAGGTGGTAACACATAACACACAAACACACAAATCAGAGTAGCCACGGTAGCATACGAGACATGAGAAAATCATACCGTTCACCGTAGTTGCTCGATCACCGAATCTCATTCGGAGTCCAATCATTGAAATCCTATATCATACATAGAATCGGGTGGTTAATTATCTATAATTACCCTAACCCATTTCATCTTTAGAGTTTCCCGATTTACAACTACTAATTCCTTACAATTCAAATTCATTCACATAAGTTACTTACTTCTCATTACTCATCAAGCTTGTTTACACTCCTAATGACCTTTATATGTCATTAATTAAGTCTTAACAATCTTATAATATCATTATCATTCAAATCCCCATCATTAGAATGCATTAAAACACATTCTGGTGAAATTTTGGGGTGGTCCGGGTTTGTGTCCGGGGTTACAAACCCGGACCAAGCCTGGAATAAAGTTTCTGCCATTTTTTTGCTATGGTCCGGGTTTGTCTACCGGGATACAAACCCGGACCACACCTGGTTGTGAGTTTTTACCGTGTTTTTGGGGTGGTCCGAGTTTGTGTACCGGTTTGTAAACCCGGACCAGCCCTGTTACACATTATTTTGTAGTTTTTCAGCCTCCTTTCAACCCCTATTTCATACTCAATCCTTTCCCAATCTTTCCACATGTAATCTAGCATGTTTTTACACCAATTAGGCACTCTAAACCTCCTTAATTCATTCATTAAACCCATCACCCATTTCTTGGTTTCCTTACACCATTTTTCCATTCTTAATTCTCCTAAACCTCTTTGCTACAGATTTTGATATTCTTCTCTTCACTAACCCAATGGTTCTCTCATTGCATTATTTCCATTACATTCATCCCAAGTCTTACCCAATACTACCTTCCTTCCAAATCTAGTTTCCAAGGTGATTAACTACTCCATTAAACTCCAAAACACACCTAGTTCAACCTAGGTTATTTCTTCTCCTTAAGACACTTAAGTCACTTAGTTTCCTATAGAAATTTTGACAGAGGTTCCCTACAATTCTAACATTCCCAAAGCATCATTTTCGTTCCAGTAGACCTACTCCACTAGCCATATCCACAAGAGGTGCTACAGCACATAAATTTCCTACACATTCATACAATAATCCCGTTGTGTATAAACCTTAAATACTTGGCTCTAAGGCCCTTAACATCAACATAAACACACTAATATAATCCCATTCCTTAACCACCATTGCAGTAGCACAACAATACTTAAGACAATGTAAATTTCCTCATACTACAAGCATTCAAAATTTGTTTCATAACCCATACAAAATCAGCTCAAGGTAAGTTCATTTACCTTGAAATTTTCGGTTCCTCTTTCTTTCCTCCTTCCCCTCTTCTCTTATTCTTGATTTCACACCAACCAAATGGGTTTAAATTGCTAGGCAATAATCACATTCCCATGAAATACACAGCAAGGCTAATTAATCCCCACATTCCTCATCAACTCTAGAATTTACAAGAGTAGGTTTAGGGTTTAGATTAAGGGATTACCTTCAAGTATTTAAATGAAGGGTTTGGCAACAAGATAAGTGGAACTCAAGCTCGTCTCAAAGGCCAAAGGAAATCGGCTGGGCATGGAAGAAGAGAGTTCAACGCCTTAGAATCGCTTGACATTATTTCATTTATTACAGGTAGTCAGCGCCTTAGAATAGTTTGACATCATTTCATTTATTATAGGTAGTCAACGCCTTAGAACCGCTTGACATTATTTCATTTTCGTCACCTAGGTAGTCAGCGCCTTAGAATAGCTTGACACATTTTCACTTATAGGTAGTCAGCGCCTTAGAGTGGCTCGACAACGTTTTGTTGCTTAGGTAGCCAGCGCCTCCGAATAGCTGGATGTAGTCAATGCGGTTTCGCACAACATGGAGGATCCTGTGGAATCCAAAATTTTGGGGCATCACTCAAGCATCAACCAGACTTTTCACATCCATTACAAAGTCTAGTTGACGGGGGGCAATCTGTTATACCCAAAATTTCAACCCCCTGGTAAGGGTCTATGAGGTTTTGGTGTTGTGAGGGGCATTTCATTCAAGTAGTGAGAGATTCCGGCTCGATCGGCACGTTCCAGGGCATGGGGAGCAGCTTCGTCATTATCAGGGGCGTTTTCGTAATTTTTAAGGCTCCTAAGACCTCTTGTAAGCTTTCTCTCTCCTCCAAAGGATGCCCAAATCAGATTGAAATGCTTTGATATTTTAACCCATGATAGAGGATGACATTCTAAGCATAATGGCGTTGGAATTTTGATTTTTCGAATTTCCAACAATTTTCTTGCAATTTCTGACTGAATCTAACGAGAAATTCAATCTAAAAATATTGCAACATTTAAAAAATTCGATTCCACTTCAGAAAAATCATAATTGCCATCCTTGACACATGGTTAAAATTTCACAGCAAAATTCCTTTGGGAAGTCATTTAATTAAAATGTCAAAAAATCTTACTTTTACTAGATTTTCTTTATCTTTAAGAAAGTCTATATAAAGGGATAGGTTTTTTTAATAAAGTAAGAATATCATAAGCTCAAGAACCCTAGGAAGTCAGAAAGCACAGCCTCCTCTCTCTCTCTCTCTCTCTCACGTTTTCCAATACCCGACCACCCGAATCATACTGAAAATCCCCCGAAATCACCATCTAAACTCGTTTTCCAATCCCCAAAGCACCAATAATCATCAAAACCCCACATAAACACCACCAAAACGTGAAGAACAGCAAGAACAACCAACAACCAGAAGCTCGGTTCGAAAACCTTTCGGGTCTGCCATCAACGGAGCACTCGACGAATCCTGGTGTGAAGAATCATTGTGAACCCGAAGGTAAAACAGGTAGAAATTCCACTCTCCTAACTCCCTACGATATTATCAGTCTTGCCTCAAAATTTGGGTTCAAATTAACTCTTTTTCGCTTCTGTATCACTAATTGCTTTAGCTATTGCCTTGTTACTTGTCTGCTAAGTTTCGAATTAAATTTGACTTCAAATTGAGTTCTTTCAATTACTAACGTGTTCATAATCTTTCAGGCTACACACCCATATAATTTGAGCTCAAAACACCGTCAGGAACCATTAAAAACCCACTATCCGTGGGTTGTCCGTGACCTCGGACTCATTGTCCGGGACCACGGACGGGTTGTCCGTGACCACGGACACCCACGGATAGAGCTGTCAAAATTTGACCCAACCCAAAAACCCGTCCGTTTTATCCGAACCTGAAACCCGATTGAACCCGAAAATATTTAAATATAATAAACCCGACACCCGATTGGGGAAAACCCGAAATGACCCGAACCCGAAATGACCCGAAAAATTTATAACCCGAAACTGACCCGAACCCGAATGACCCGAAATAATAGTAATTAAAAATTAGCCAAACTCGAATAACATGAGATAATAGTGACCATAAATTGTCCCAAACCTGAATAACCCAAATAAATATGACAATAAAATTGATTTAAACTTAGTATATCCGAATAAAATTCAGAATAGGCATTGTATTGAAAGTGCAGTAATCTATATGTTCTATATTCTTATAGAAATTAGGTATATATTTATATTATAATTTTTTCAAAAAAATATTAACCATGACCCGAAATAACCGAAACCCGATTCTATCTGACACTATTACAACGCGAACCCGAAATGACCCGAACCCGAATGACCCGAACCCGAAATGACCCGAAAGTTTAATGACCCGAACGGATATTGACCCGAAAAGATATGACTCAAAACCCGAACAGATAACCCGTTTGACAGGCCTACCCACGGACGGTGGCGGGATTTTATATTTTTCATTTTTTTTCAAATTTTAGGGTTTCTGTCAATACATGTCCGGGCCCACGGACACCCTGTCCGTGGCCCCGGACTTTTCAAGTTTGCGTTTTTATTTTAGTTCTGTTTCCGAAATCATTTAATTCAATTGGTGTCCGTGGTCTCGGCCATCAGGTCCGTGGCTACGAACGTAAGTAAAATTTGACCTAATTCTGCCTCCGAAACCCTAGTTTAGGTAGCTTTTAATTTCACTTTAATTTCCGTCAAAAAATGCTAAAAAACCCAAAAAAACAGAAGCTTGCGCACTTAGATTAAAACGACTCGTAATAAGCCGTAATTACACTAAGTAGAGGAAAAACGACTTCTAGGGGTAATGAAAGTAATTGAACCCTAATTCAGTCGAATAGTAAGCCCCCGAACCCGAACTATCCTTTCCTAATTTGATCTAGGTTAAAATTAGGTGGCGACTCATAATAGGTTCCAGTGAGCTAGCTTAGGTTTTAATAATTATTGTTATATGACATAGTTATTAATCTTAGGTTATAAGTGGACCTATAACCCGATTAGATCCTAATCACCTTAATCAACGTAGGGTAGGGTTTAAAAATCGAGGCTCACACCCGCGTGCTACTTTTTGTAACACCCCAACCGCTAATGCTTCCATTATCCTCTAATCATTCCCATAATTACCTTACTCGCAGCGGAATACTTACTTACTCTCGGCGGGTGATACAACGCCGTTAGCCATCCAAGGCTAACAAGGCTACTACTACTTACCGTGTCGGTCTGACGATTAGAACAACCGAATACATACCACTTACTTTACAATACCAAATACTTACTTACATTTGATTACCGAGTATACCGAAATATATGAATTACATTCCAAGGCTACTTCCCAAAAATTAAGAGTTTATACATTCTCTCCTTACTATCCAATCATGAATTCATTATCCAAAAAGGTGTACCACATGGTACACCGGCTACTCAAAAAGGCCTTAGCCGTGTACAACTCGGTACACCATCCAAACCTACCAACTACACCAAAAAGAATTACGTCCTGTCCTTACTCTACCGTCACGCCTCGCGGGTACCTGTAGAGTAAAAACATTCCCCCTAGGGGGTCAGCTTACGCTGCATATGATAACCGCATACCCCGCGTACTAGCGAGGGTACGCCAACTATTTGGTCGAGTACATGCGGTTCATTTCGTCCATACATACATACATGCTTTATACAGTACAATTAATTTCACAAGGCATACATACATACATCCAATACATGCATGGAGACATACAAGTCAACCGATTATACTTACTGAATACTCACCGCAATACGGAGATACAATTCTCCAATTCATACAGAAGTCATGTTAGCTTCATTACACACCCGGGTTAATCGGGTGTTCAATACTCTTTTACTCAAGGTCAACGACTTACAATAGTCAAGACCGATACACATACAATACTTACTTCTTACTTTACTCAAGTCAAGTCGGTATGACCTCCGGGCAGGGATTACTACATCCCACCACCGGGCTTTAGGGTGGCCCACTAATCCAGGATGCTACCCATTCAAGGGAATTGGTCCATGGAAAAGATTACAGCCAGGATTCGGATCCAACCTCTTGTGTTTCCTTATCCTCACGCGTGGCCGAAACTGTATCGGACTTTTAATCATTCCATTTTACTCATTACTCATGTTAGGAGTTAGATTGTTAGGAATTAGTAGAAGTCAATACTTCATTTCCATACATCAATACAATACACGAGTACTCTTCATGTACACATACACTTCATTCCCATTCATTCATTTCATGAATTATACAAACTAAATGTTCAAAAGTATATAACAAGAACAATATAGTTCAAACACCATTATGTGCAAGATAAGTCCGATTCGTGCAATTATCTTATTGGTGATCACATAAGCACACAAATCGGGGTAACCAAGTTAGGATACAGGGCATGAAGAAATCATACCGTTCACCGTCGTATTCGTACTACCGGTTCCTTTGGAGCTCAACTATTTGATTCCTACACATACATGAAGTAGTAAGATCAATGATCTATTATCGATCTAACTTATTACTTCATTGATACTTTCAATGTATACTTACTACTTTATTACTTTCTTACTTGGTTATAAAACCATTCTTTTCTTTACTACTTCTTAAACTTGTTTCCTTACTAATCCACTTACTTTCTTACCCTTATTACCTTCATTAATGGTGTATTACTACATACACATGCCTATATGTGTATAGGCATGTATATACATACATATGATTAGTGTAATCATATAATAAATATATATATATATATTTTTATTATTATTATTATTTTTTACTCGACCGACCTTGCAAGTCCGGTCCATTCCAGTAGCTTTCATTACGGGAAATTTTCTGGCTCGACCGAACTTGCATGTCCGGTCGCAAGTCCGTCTATTCCAGAAGGTTTCAGACGGGAAATTTTCTGGCCCGACCAAACTTGCGTGTCCGGTCGCAAGTCCGGTCTATTCCAGAAGGTTTCCGTCTTTGTGATTCTGGGCTCGACCGAACTTGCAAGTCCGGTCCGGCCCAGTACTTCAGTTTTAAAATCTGTTTTCAGTTAGTTTCTTTACCCTTTGTTTCCCCAATCTTTACCAATACTTCCCCACATGATTTAGCACTAATTAAGCCCTCTAAATCACCTTGGTTCATCCACCAAATTTACTACTCAATTCCTACATTCACTTACACATTTTTCCTCACTTCTTCTCAACACTTATACTAGTTTTTACCCTTCTAATGCTACAGATTTTTAAACTCCCTTTTTATGCTACAGATTTTCACTCAAACTTCTATCCTCTATTACCTCCTCAACTAATGCTATTCCTAGCATCCAAGATACATTACTTTACATCCTATTTCTTCACATTACCTAAACCCTTTTCAAATATGTTTTAAGATACTACACTACTCATTTTTAACCTCTCCAAATACACTTAGTTATCACCTAGGTTACTTCCTCTTCTTAAACAACTTAAGTCCTCAAATTCCTAGATAAAATTTGGCATAGTCTCCCCTATATTTTTAACATTCTCCACACTATTTCCACTCACAATGGCTCATTTTCACAACCTGTTTATACAACACTTTATATACACATTTCAACTTCACTACAACACAATAAAATTCCTGCACATATACACATACTACCCATTGTTTTCCCAAGCTTTTAAACATCATTTAAAAACTTCAAAAACTATTTGATACTCTTCTCCATTATACTACTACATTACTACTACTCTTTAGCATGTTCATTACTCATTTTTACTACACCAAAACTGTTACAATACTACATACAAAACTAGCTCAAGGTAAAGGTAATTACCTTGTCTTACTAGTTTTTCCTTTCTTTCTTGCATTCTCCTTCCTTCTTTCCTTCTTCTTTGTTCTTCCTCACACAATACACAATGCTACAACCACCATACAAATCCACACTAACCATTTAGCATTCATTTTATACTAACCCTAGAATCTAGGTGTTTTAGGGTTTTAGAAATGAGTATTACCTTCCAATGGATGAATGAAGTTCTTGACTAGTAAGAGAACAAGATTCCTAGCCCAAAGAGAGAGCCAAAATCGGCTGGAGCAAGAAGAACCAAGAGTTCATAAGCTGAAAATCCTTATAATGCTAATGAGAGCTAGAAATGATGGATTTTCGAACTTCTTTTTACCTCAAGATGACAAGGAGGTGAAGGTGCTTCTAATGGTGGTCTTGAATCTTCAAATGGAGGATACCCATAAAAACGAAAATGGAGTTTTTGGGTTTTTGAAAGGAGGAAAGTGTTCTCCTTTGCAAGGGGATTCCAATGGTACTAATTTTGTAATTTTTGGACAAAGGATGAAGGCGCAACAATGGAGAGAAGTTGTGGGCTGTGTGAGTTTTCTTCAAAACTCCATGGGAGCTCGGTGAAGGAGGGGAGAAATTCAGAAGAAGAGGGAGGTGGGTACGGTGAGGAAATGAGGGATGGAAGAGAGAGAGAGCCCCACTTCCCTTTTTACTTTTTCTACTTATTTCTTTTGTCTTTTAGCTAATAAGAAGGAAATAAAGAGAGTGAGGGAGGGGGAAGCTGGCCGGCCCACTCACACACACACACACACACACACACACACACTCAGATTTTCATTTTTATTTGCAAAGTGGACACACTAAGTTTGTTTATTTGCATTCTCACCCCACAACTTCTCGGTTTTGACAGTTTTACTAACCGGAACCCGTTTTCCGGAATTTTCTCGTTTAATTAATTTTATTGGTTCTAAAGCTCCACTAATATTTATTAGTGACTATTTAGTTGACCAAAATTGTTACGAGTCTATTTGACCCGCTTAAAGTCACGTTTTCCCGGTTTCCTCGAAAAATGTGCTTTAAGGTTCATTTATGCTTTTAACCCATTTTAAAGGTCCATTTTCTTCGGGATTTGTTCCCTCATATTTATTTACGTGTAATTAAGCCTTAAAATTTTATAATTAGCCTAATTAATCACTGTTTTTAATTACGGGGTATTTCAATCTACCCCCCTTAAGGAACTTTGCCCTCAAAGTTGCTCAAGGTTTACGGTTTACTATCTCTACTCATTTGGCAACCCAATTGCCACAATGCATTCTACTACCACCTTACAAGGTGTTCACAATTCTTACACTATCAGCATACACCATTCAGATACCTTATACAATACTCAATTCTAATACCATACACAATACACCATCCAATTCGCATTCCACAATACATTCACAATACGCTTCACATTGTCATTCGTGTCACATACCGTACAACACAAATGCATTACTCATTACACACATACCATACACATTTTACTACCTTCCGGCTACTACTAGCACTACATTGTGCCAATAAAATACAATTAGCACTACATGTGCCAACAAAATACAATTACCATACATACATACCACGCAATGCTAACCCGAAGCAATGCAAAATCAAAAGGCTCTACCCCCTTAAAAAGGGGTACGCCCCGTACCCTCCGTACTATACAGATACTAAACATCTAGTCTACAAATAGATTCGGGTACTTCACCTTCATGGCGTCCTCTAATTCCCAAGTCGCTTCCTCGACATCGTGGTTAGACCACAAGACCTTCACCATTCATACAGATTTATGGCGAGTGTCTCTTGTCTTTGTATCAAGGATTCATAGTGGAGTCTCGACGTATCTCATCGTCGGCTCTAGGGATAGATGTTCGGGTTCTAATACATGAGAGGGATCGGCTATGTATTTCTTGAGTTGTGATACATGAAAGACATCATGAACACGCCCCAATTCTTCAGGCAATGCTAGCCTATAAGCTACGGCTCCAATCCTCTCGGTAATGGCATACAGGCCTACAAATTTCGGGCTCATTTTGTCCTTCTGGCCAAATCGAAAGACACCCTTCATAGGTGAGACACACAAGAACACTTGGTCGCCCACGGCGAACTCAAGGTCGCGTCGTCGCACATCCGCATAGGATTTCTGTCTATCTTGGGCTGCTTTCATATTTGCTCAGATTTGCTGAACTTCAGCTTGTACTTGTTCCAGGTACTCCGGTCCTATGATGACCGTTTCACTTGACTCATCCCAACACAATGGGGTACGGCAAGGTCTACCATACAAAGCTTGGAACGGCGACATCTTAATCGAAGCATGATAGCTATTATTATACGAAAATTCGATAAGATGAAGCTTCTCAATCCAGCTCCCCTGGAAGTCTAAGGCACATGCCCTAAGCATATCCTCTAGTGTCTGGATGGTCCTTTCCGTCTGACCGTCGGTCTGTGGATGGAATGCGGGGCTAAGCTTCAACTCAGTACCAAGCGCTTCCCGTGTTGCTCTCCAGTATCTCGAAAGAAATCTGGTGTCGCGGTCAGATACAATGGTTTTCGGGACTCCGTGGTGTCGGATGATCACCTTGTCGAATAGCTCCGCGAGCTTAGCCACCTTCCAGGTGTCCTTCATCGGTATGAATCGGGCAACCTTGGTGAGACGATCGACTACTACCCAGATCATGTTGAGTCCTCCCCTAGCAGGTGGGAGTCCAACAACAAAATCTATAGAGATATCGTGGAATTTCCACTCCGGAATGGGCATGGATTGCACCATTCCTCCCGGTCTTCGGTGCTCGAACTTCACCTTCTGGCATGTGAGACACCTCAGAACATACTCAGTCACGTCGGATTTCATTCCTGACCACCAGAAGTACCTCTTCATGTCTTTGTACATCTTAGAGGCTCCCGGATGGACATGCAATGTCGAACAATGTGACTCTCGCAGAATGCGATCCCTTAGCTCAGCATTGCTTCGGGGGACGCATAATCTGCCATTCAATCGGATCAGACCATCTTCATGCAGTTTGAAGTCGTACTTTCGGCTCTTGAAGGTACCTTCTGTGATTTTGTCTGATCTCTGTGAAGTAAGGGTCGCTCAACTGAGCGTCTCGCACCTCGTCAACCAAGCTAGAAGAAGCGAGTAGCGAATGGAGCGAGTGTGCTCGACGACTCAGGGCGTCGGCTACAACATTTGCCTTCCCTTCTTTATACTGGAGGTTGATGTCGTAATCTGAGAGGAACTCCATCCACCTCCTCTATCTTAAATTCAGTTCTTTCTGTGTGAATACATACTGCAGACTTTTGTGGTCGAAGTAGATGGTGATGCTTACCCCATAGAGGTAGTGTCGCCATATCTTCAAGGCGAAGACAATGGCCCCTAACTCTAGATCATGTGTAGGGTAATTCTCCTCATGCTTTTTCAGCTGGCGGGAGGCGTAAGCTACCACCTTGCCATGCTGCATGAGTACGCATCCCATGCCCTTGCCCGATGCATCACAATACACCTCAAATCCCTCTGTGCCCTCTGGAAGTGTGAGAATTGGCGTTGAGGTCAATGAGTCTTTTAGTCTCTGGAAGGATACCTCGCACTCGCTTTTCCATACAAACGGTGCATCTTTCTTCATCAATGACGTCATGGACTTAGCGACTTTTGAGAAGTCCTTTACAAACCTCCGGTAATAACCAGCTAAACCAAGAAAGCTCCGGATGTTGGTAACAGTCTTAGGTCTAGGCCATGATCGCACTGCTTCGATTTTGGATGGATCTACTGAAATGCCCGCGCTCGAGATGACATGACCGAGGAAAGATACCTGATCTAGCCAAAACTCGCATTTGGAGAATTTCACATATAGCTGATTCTCGCGCAGGGTCTCAAGTACTCTTCTCAAATGGTTTTCATGTTCTTCTGGTGACTTCGAATACACAAGGATGTCGTCGATGAATACTACTACTGAAGTGTCCAGCTGATCGCTGAATAACCGATTCATTAGGTCCATGAATTTGGCTGGTGCGTTAGACAAACCGAATGGCATCACCGTGAATTCGTAGTGGCCATATCTTGTTCGGAATGTTGTTTTCTTGATATCTTGTTCTTTGATAGCAATTTGGTGGTATCCGGATCGGAGATCAATCTTAGAAAAGACCGAAGCTCCCTTCAACTGATCGAACAGGTCATCGATGCGTGGTAATGGATATTTGTTCTTTACAGTGACCGCATTCAATTCGCAGTAGTCGATGCAGAGGCGGAGACTACCGTCCTTCTTCTTCACGAAGAGGACCGGTGCTCCCCAGGGTGATACGCTCAGGCGTATAAACCCTTTGTCGAGTAGATCACGTAGTTACTCTTTCAGCTCTGTCATTTCTGCTGGTGCCATACGGTATGGTGCCCTAGCAATGGGACCAGTACCAGGTACAAGGTCGATTTCGAACTCTACTGCTCTCTGAGGTGGCATACCAGGTAGCTCCTTTGGGAATACATCCGGAAATTCTGATACAACTGATACATCATCACTGAATTCTGGATCTCTTTCCAGGTCTTGCACATGGCATAAATACACTTCATGTACTTTTCTGAGCTCTCGGTACATTGCCATAGCGGAGATGACTGTAGTTGAAGGCTCTCTCGGTCTCTGGCGGTATGAAACAGTGACCCCAGATGGACTCTTGAGCAGCAATCGGTGCTCGGCGCATAGGATCCGTCCCTTGTGCCGCTCCAACCAGTTCATTCCAATTATTAAGTTGAATCCCAACCCGTTGAATTCAATGAATGAGATGGGAAACGCTTCGCCTTTGATTTGAATTGTGGCGGTGTGGTAGTACTTAGTGCACTTTACTCGCTCCATCGACGGGAGAGTAACCAAGAAATTCGGTAGCTCATCTGCGTCTAGCCCCAACCTTGTAGCGAATGATGGCGATACAAAGGTGTGAGAGGCGCCGGAGTCGAATAATACTGAGGCTTCGATGCCGTTTACTGGGAATGTTCCCGTTAGAATGGTGCCGCTTCTGCCGGCTTGTGCTTCGGTGAGGATACTCAGGTTACCTTCGGTACCGAGTCCACAACCTATTGATTCATAAGATTATAAGTAAAGATGGTGGAACGCAAGTGGGATTTAATAACCAACACTACTTTTATTGAATAACAAACCATCATACATGCTGTGTCTCTAATACACATTACTACCGGATTACATGTTACTACAAGATTAATACTTTCTAAAGGTAAGGTTCAGGCGTCCTGGTTTCATGTGTGTGGCATTGATTATTGCCGGTGGTGCCGTATTCAACTTGATCTTCTGGATCCCGTGATACAACAACCTTGATTTTCCACCCATGATTAAGACATCTTCTGATCTCAATACCAATTTCTCTGCGAGGTCCACACGCTTCTGCTCGCTGTACAAAAATATGGCGTCATCACCAATGGACCAAGACACTACGGGCACTCCTAGTTCAAGAGATTCCGCCGTCTCGTCTTTATCTTGGTGTAAGCCAAGGCGTCCTTCTTTCTCATAGAAGTTGACGATACATAGGTCTGCTTCAAGTGCAGGGATTGGTTCATCTTCACATTGTTGTGCGATTTCTACAGCTTGAGTGACAAGCGTTCGAAATTCCGGGGGTATCGATGGAGGTGTAGCTCCGTCTCCTGCTCGCGTCGTTTGGTATGTCTTGGTATAAGGGTTCTAATCCTTTCCCAAGCACATCATTTTCAGCTTCATTGTAGCTCCACCGGGGAATTCAGGTGTATAAAATCCTCTTGGACCCATTCCTAACTCGTTGCATCGTCGGATGATTGAAACTTGTGCTTCGGGTGTCAGGTATCCTTTTAATAAGATCATACCTGGGCGGATGACCTGACACTGATCGTTGCCGAAGTGGTGAGTGGCGATGTCGATCTCTTCATGAGGTGAGTTTGCAGGTATTGGGTAACAGATAAGGAATTTCCCTAAGGTGGTAAATTATATCTAGTGTGAGTTCTAAGCTTACTAATTCATTTCATGCTCAATACATACTTCCATGTTACTTACTCATGCTCAATTTCATACTTCAAGTACTTACGCATTCATGCTCCCATTCATACAATTACTTTAATATTTAGACATACTCTTCAAGGATTAAAGGTTACGATAGTTACCTGGGCCGGACTTAGTCCCGGTCCCATCACGGTCAATGATGTGTAAGGCCGGCTGCCTCTACGGTGCGCCCTTCTGCGGACCTCGGGATCCCTGTCCCTGTGAGGTATGCTGGGCATGTGCATCGCCAGATGCAACCTCCTTGCCTTCACGCTGCTTGTAGCCCTGGTAGTTGCCCTTGGGCTTAGAGTTTTCTGGGCATGCATTAGCATGGTGCCCTGGCTTCTGGCAAGTGTAGCAGCGGATCTCCCTTCCTTGGCAATCAGTGCCGGGATGATCCTTGTTGCAGTGTCGGCATACATAACTGCGGCCATCAGTTTGGTTCTTGCCATGGCCAAATCCAGAACCTATAGCTTACAAATTAGCGAGGTTCGGTATACATACAATACTTCGTATAGATACTAACTCATGGGTGTACTAATTCAAGTTTGGGTTCTTACCCCTGTAGGGTTGAGATCTCAGTGGCTTCGCTGCCACTGGTGCGGTGTAGGCAAGCTGTAATGGCTCGGCTGCCTTGCCCTTCTCAGTATGGGCACCGCCGTCTCCTTAAGTGTTCTTCTGATGGGAATGCTTCCCCTTCTTCTTCTTCCAAGGTTTGGATTGGTTTTGGTCATTGGAGGTGTTACCCTTGCCGCTCACCTTGCGCTTCAGTGCTTGCTCCTCATCTCGTAGCTGGCAGGTGATCTCAACTCGAGATGCAGCGTGGTAACACTCCTGAATTGCTTAGGCATTAGGTTACACATTTACATACAGGATACTAATTCACATTACTCATGGCTTTTAAGGGTTCAACGATGTTTACCTGAAGGGAGGTAAACCGTGTGAAGCCCATGCAATACCGGAGTCGATGGCTCAATCCGCCGTAGAAGCGGTCGACCAAGACTTGGCCGGTATACCCAAGGTCGGGTAGAAGTCTAAGGAGAGAGGTGAAGGTGCGATAATATTCATCAACCGTCATCTTCTCCGTCATCTTCAGGGCATCGAGCTCAAGCCGTTTCTTGGTCTTGACGTGCTCGGGATAGTACTTAGATCGGAGAAGAGAGGTGAATGCTTCCCAACCGAATGCAGGGTCGGCTACGTGCTCGGCCTTAATGAGCTTCCACCAGTCCATAGCCGCGTCTTTGAGGTAGTACGCAGCTATCCTCACTCGAACTCCAGCGGGAGTCTCAAGTGTCTCGAATGCCGTCTCCATCTCGGAGAGATAGGCCTCGAGCTTGGCGGGGTCGCTCTCGCCTCTAAAGCATGGAGGTCGAAGGTCGGCGACTGTCTTTTTAATACCCCGGATCTAAAAGTGGTGATTTAATTACTCTAATATGATTATTAAGGGCCTAAATGTGCCTAGAGAGTATTGGTAAAAAGAATAAAACCAAAAGAGAAGAGAAAATGCGTTAAACGCGAAAAACGCCAGAATGCGCATTAAATGAAAATAAGAGATATATGATCTCTTAAGGGTCCGAGATGGATTCCTAAGGCTTAGTTAGGCCTAATTAGTATACGGGAATGATTCCCGAAGAAAACGGATCCAAATAATGGATTAAAACGCTAAATAAGCATAAAAGCACGTTTTTCGAGAAAACCCGAAAACATGACTTTAAGTGGTCAAACGGACCCGTAAAAATTATAGTTGATTAAATAACTATAAATAAGTATTAATGGGAGCTTAAAAACCATTAAAATTAATTAAACGAGAAAATTCCGGAAAACGGACCCGGTAAGTGAATAGTGTCAAAACCGGGAGATAAAACGCGTTTAATTCGAAAAGTCGAAAAATGACCCGGGCTATTAATTAATATGGGCCGGTTTTAATTAATATGTATACACCCATTAATAGCTTGCTAGCTATTAAGTAATAAGAGGACAAATAAGTAAATAAATAAAGCAAATAGTATAAAGTAAAAAGTAACTTAAGTACTTACCTCTCACCTCCTCCTTCCGATTCTCACGATTTGCTCCAGCACTTTGCAAACTCCTTCTTCCTCCTCTGTAACTTGCGATTTCAACAGCTCACAGCCCTCACCTTGCTTCACCTCTATCTTGTTCATTTCTCCACCAAATCACACAAAATTTGTACCGTTAGACTCCTCTCGGTGAGAGCTTCGATTTGCACCCAACCAAGTCTTGATTCCTCCATCTTCACTTCCATGGGTGTTGGAGCTCTTGAAGCTTGAAGAGCTGATTCTAGCCATTCTTCTCCTCCTTGATGCCTTAAGGTAATAATAAGCATGAGTTTAGGCCATTTCAAGCTTATACTTACCATTTGTGAGATTTTTCCCTTACGTTGGAAATTCCTCTCATTTCAGCCGAACCCTCATGTTTTTGTGGGGTGTTAGGAACTCTTCCAATTGATTGCCAAGCCATCCATTTGGTTACTCTAAGGTAATACCTAAACTAAACTTTGAAAACTAGCTCTTAAATGTTAGGTTGTGTGGAGGAAATTGAAATTGACTTGTGGTTACATGTGTGATGGGATATGGTTGTAGCTAGCAATCCATAATCCTTGTGTGGTGTGGAAAACAAGAAGAGAAAGAAAGAACAAGAGAAGGAAGAAGAAGGGAAGAGAAAAACTGAAGACTAACAAGGTAAAGAGCTTACCTTGAGTTGGTTACTTCTCTGTAAACAAATAAATGACCTTGTTAGTGTAGTTGTGATGCTACAATGTTGACTGATGAGTGGAGCTGTTTAATATTGCTTAAGTGGGGGAAATAAGTCATGAGGTTAATTTGTTACATAGGTGACAACAAGAAGGGAATTAATGTGCTGCTGTCATGATATTAATGCTCATATAACAGTGATGAAAAACAGATTTTGTGAGTTGATTAGTGTGTGGAGAATGCTTAGGAATGTAGACAAACTCTGTCAAAATTTGCCTAGGAATGTATGGGCTCGAGTGAGTTAAGGCGTGGAGTTATAATGGCAAGAAAGAAAGGGTTGAAAACTTCAACAGAAACAAGAACTAGGATCTATAACAGAGGGAAAAAATTACAGTGAAATGAGTTATTTGTAACAGGTGGATGTATAAGTAGTTTAGGTTAGTTTTGAATGCCTAAACAATGTCAAAACATGTTATAATATATGTAGGAATATTATGGAAGAGATTGGTGGAAGTTTAGAGTTGAAACCAAAGCAAAAACACACGTATTTTTCAAACCTGCAAGTGGTCCGGGTCTGTAAACTAGGACAGAAACCCGGACCAGTGTCAAAACAAGTCAGAAACGTGTAAAACTGATGTGGTCCGGGTTTGTAACCCAGGACATAAACCCGGACCACACCTAAAATCCACCCGAGAGTGACCAGAAACATTGGTCCGGGTTTGTAAACCCGGATACAAACCCGGACCACCCTATTTTCTTCACAGAAACCATTTTAAAGCCATTCTAATGTAGGGGCTTGATGGGTAATGATGGTATAAGGTAATTATGACTTGATTAATGATGTTTAAAGGTCATTAAGAGTGTAAACAAGTTTGAGAAGTGAGTGAGAAAGTTGTGAGTTTAAGAACACATGAGTAAAACTAAGTTAAACGGGATAACGGGGTTAAGTACGGGAGTATTAGTTTTACTTACCATAACACATTAATGTTAATATAAACATTTGAATTTTATCAGTGGACCAAGTGCGAACCTAGCATGGTGAGATCACACGGTAAAGCTAACCCTGGTGAAAGGTATGATTTTCTCATGCCCCGTATGCTAACCGAGCTACTCTGATTTGTGTGTTTGTGTGCCGGCTTAATCAAGACTAAAGCATGAAAATAATCCCTTGTTTGATTATGTATGCTTGATGTATGTTGCATGAACTAATATACTTGTATGCCGGTGTGGTCTAACATAGTGCATAGACCGACTCATAGTGGGTATAGATTGACTAGAAACCCGTAGATCGGGTAGTCTCATGAACATTGGAAATATGCAAACACACGTAAACTATCGATTAAAGTATAACCATAACATAATCGTATGAACTCCCTAGAATTGAGGAGTAGTACGGGTTGAGTAAATACCCGATAACGGTTAGAGAACCTTAATAAAACAATCCACGAAATAAATATGAGTGGAGAGATAAATGAACCTTCATCGAGAGGATTGAAGTTAGTCCAATAATGTGAACATAAAAGAAAGGTAAAAGAGACCTAAGGGACTATGTGACTCCCTTGAGACACGGTCGACCTCCTATATGAGGATTTTACCCGGTATAAGAATATAACCGAAAATATAAGTATATGAATGTAAGGGTAACCCTTAAACCTAAGATTACCCGAATTTAGGTAATGTTCCCAAAGTCAGTAGAAACATCGAGAGTGATGCTTCTAGACTAATGTACTTAATTTTATTATAACTCCGAAAGAGGAGTGTATGGGAATGTGAGTAGTCCGAGAGTAGTCAGACCTATGTAAAAGAGATAGGAACTAAGAGAGAGTTCCGAGAGCTAGTTGAGCCTTCCCACCATGCTAGACCCAGATTAGGGTCGAAACCGGGGAAGTAAGGCTATGCTCGAGGGCCATGAGTTTTGGCTTAAGTATGTATTAAGAGTAACAAGCGTGACGTAGGAGACCTGTAGTGTCTCGAGAATCTACAAGAGCTTGAGTATTAATAACCCAAGAGTGAGGGTGAGATAAAGAGTTTAATAACCCAAGAGTGTGGGTGAGATGAAGAGTATAATAACCCGAGAGTGTGGGTAAGATAGTGAGTATAATAACCCAAGAGAATGGGCGAGTATAGAATGAGTATCCCAAGAGAATGGGAGTGTATAAAAATAAGTAGCCCGAGGGAGCAGGTAAGTTATTGAATGAGTAACCAAGGCAAGTGAGGTATAACCCTCAAGGCTTAAGAGTAAAATAATACAACTAACAACCTTGTTATGTTAGTTAGGAATTGTGTTCCATGATTGGATGTAGATTCCTTGTGTTATATACCTATATATTGTATTGTTGTGATGCATGTCATTTGATTAAATTGAACTCCATGTATATCCGACCAAAATTAGTCGGCGTACCGCGGTTAGCACGCGGTATAAGCGAAATTCATATTCAGCATAAGCTGACCCCCTAGGGGGAACATTTTTAGTGTGCAAGTACTTGAAGCTGACCACCGTTCGAGAGAGTAGGACGGGGACTGCTATGAAGCATGGGTAGTTAGATTGTAATTACTTATGCATTTGAATGGGGTGTAAGTCCGAGTATGTTATCGGCATCCGTATATAGTAGACTCGGTATAGCAGAGTGATGAGTTGAGTTTGTATTTCTGTTGGGTACTCGGTTGTTCCAGTTCATCAGACTGTTACGTTATGTAAGAAAGGCCTGGCTAGCCACATGGGTGGCTAACGACGTTGTTTCACCCCTCGTTGTAATTAGAGTTCCGCTGTGTGAGTAAGAGTAATTAGTGACGGTTTAAGAGGTAATGACGAGACTAACGGTTGGGGGTGTTACAGTCTTTACCCAATTGGCCTCATGGGGATGAGGCGGGTCGGGTTGTTGCTGCTGTTGTTGCTGCTGTTGGTTCTGCGGTGTTGCTTGTACAGCGGTGATTACTTCCGGTAGCATCTGTGCTACCGTGGCGGCGACGATTTCAGCTATCGTTCGCGCGCCTGGTCCATCAGATGTCTCTCCTTTAGGACGGCCTCGACCTCGTCCTGACATCTGAACAAGTGTGGATTACATTAGATACGGTGAAACTATGACCACATGGTCTTGATTCAAGCAATGGTATCGTCTTTGCAGACGTCAAGGGTATCCGTTGTTAGCAACGGTAATTCCTAGTTAGGTTTCTAAATATCCGTTTTAAAATGGTTGAAATCCTAACTCGGAAATCACTACACTTAGTATTCTAATCATCAGAGCGAAGATACCACTTTTTGTAACACCCCAACCGCTAATCCTTCCATTATCCTCTAATCATTCCCATAATTACCTTACTCGCAGCGGAATACTTACTTACTCCAGGCGGGTGATACAACGCCGTTAGTCATCCAAGGCTAACAAGGCTACTACTACTTATCGTGTCGGTCTGACGATTAGAACAACCGAATACATACCACTTACTTTACAATACCAAATACTTACTTACATTTGATTACCGAGTATACCGAAATATATGAATTACATTCCAAGGCTACTTCCCAAAAATTAAGAGTTTAAACATTCTCTCCTTACTATCTGTAACGTATATTTTCCTGAAAAAAAAACTCAGGAAGACACGCAGCGGAAAACACTTAGAAACATTCAAGCAACATTCGGGCACCAAGTAAACACACATGCGCACAGAAACATTGAACACATGTGTTAAGGCAAACAAGCATTCGCATACAAATGACACCAAGCACTTAGCTTGACATGCCCTAAGGAATTTACCCCAGGGCTCCGGCGATGCTGCGCTATGCTAGCATGCCGGAATGCGCCACTCATAACCACAAGGATGAGAGTGGACTTATACCACCCTTATTAGATAAGTTCTCCTGGCCATCCCAATTCCCTTAACTTCAAGCGTCAAGGTCAAAGGGGATCCGCGCACCACTTGCAACTCCTGCCCAAGTGCGTAGCCCAAGTACAAGTAATGACAGTGCTCGGGGAACCACGGGGTTCGCCCACACAGCCAAAGCAAGTACCGATGACCGGAGGGTGAGGGCATCGGGCGAATACCAACACACTTATCTCCACCCAAGATCCAACTCATCCCTGTGTGAGCCACGAAGGCTCTAACGATGTGCCCGCCCGCACATCGGGGTAAGTATAACCAGGGACATAATGAGTTGATGCCGCCAGCTCTCGGCATCGGGGTAATAGGAGCTTGCACCGTAGTTCCAAAGCTCTATCCCCAAAGGGGCCCCTCAGCTACCCGCATACCTGCAAGTTAGCATAAAGGGCGTAGAACAGAGAGAGATCGAGTCATCGCAACGCAGGTACGAAAGGGCTACTTCTTTTATTAATTGAGATACAAGGCCCGAAGGCTTACATTACATCGTTGAGTACAAGTACATTCTGGTGTCAAGCTGCTTGTCTTTGTCCTTACAACTTTTGGACGTAACAAACCTCCCCCACCTAAGTCTTTGCCGTCCCGGCAAAGATTCTAAGTACCTTTGTATCTCATCTCATAAATGTAGTAAGTTACCCTATCGCCCACGCTGCAACTACTTTCTCCCTATTTCGATACAAAATTTCCCAGCATGAACAATAGCTCACGTTGCTCATCCAACAGCTAGGTCCATAAGCGGGGTGTAACGGCGAATCTTTGCCATCATAGATTTTCTCTCGAATTTGTTTGTAAGTCGAGTCGGATTTCGATGCTTCCCGGACTCTGACCACCAGGTCAAATTCCCACGTGAGAGATATGTTGTTTAGCCCAAAGCAATGCCGATCAGAGCATCAGGACATCTTTATGCTGACCCGAAACTCGTCCATCTCGCTTGCTTAGGGAACAACTTCTCCTGCGTGGTAAAACAGGGGTTAGTCACATCACCAGTGACAACAACCCAAAAGAAAGAAAACTTAGTTCCGGGAAGGTAATGCCTCAAAATATAAGACAGAGGATTACCGCAAGCATCTCTTGCACATGAGCCGAGCAACGTCGCCCAGCTTGTTATAACCTCCGACTCTTAAGGGACTTATCAAACTTAGGCAACTTAAGCAACGGTTCCGAGGATATAGGTCACTTCAGCCACTCGAATGCCTTCAGGGCGCGCACCCGTCCCCGTCCCATTTTTGCTCACATCGAGCAAGTCGGTAAAAAGGGGCTACCCTCTAAGAAAACCCTTCCCCGCATCGGCGTTAACATTTCGCCAAGCCAAGGAAAAAGGGCGAAATTCAGATACATCCCTCGGAGTCGTCCTCACACGGATCGCTTTCACCTTGGATCGGTCCATACGAACCGCCCCGGCGGGGATGATGTGGCCTGTGAAAGCAAACGCTCGTTAACCGAATGAACATTTCTCCCTCTTCACACCAGCTCGTGTGTCCCAAAACGAACCCACAAAAGGGGGATCCCCAGAACAAGGGGAATCTTGGAAACTCCAAGATCACAAAAGTTTCAACTCCCACCCAGATATCAACTTATGTACATAATTTACATGAGCCATGAACCAGACATAACTTCTTCATTCGCGGCTATCAAAATGGTATGGGTTGGGGTTATCAAAAGCCTAGGTGCCCGCACGGCACTCAGGGCGACGGGGTTGCCCGTGACCCTTTAGGCGGATGCAAAATAGAGCCAACAAAAGTTGAGGGGACAACATCCTTGCAAGCACCCTCTTTAGGAGGATTCAAAAGCGCGGAAAGATTTGCTCGCTTAGGACAGGATGTAGCGAAATGTGCATCCCCACAAAAGTAACAAGTTGGGACGAAGTTGGGTTTAGTCTTCTTCCCCTTCTTGTGAAAGGACTTTGAATCCCTTTCCTTAACCAACACATCTACCAGCGTCGATTCTGAGTGACTTGAGTCACACTCAGGCTCGGTTACCGGCCATTTCCGCTTCCTTGGGGAGGAACCACCCTCCTTTCTTGGATTGGGAGAACCAGCCTTTCCAGGTGAGGACTCTTGTTGAAAATCCACCAGACCCTCGGCAACCCCAATAGCTTGGGGAACAGTCGTCACCCTACTTCTCCTTAGCTCATTTTGAGCCCAGGGTTTCAAACCCTCAATAAAAGCATGGACTTTATCGTCTTCGTCCATCGTTGGGAGGTCAGAGATGATGGAGACAAACTCCTCAACATATTCACGAATAGAACCGGACTGTTTAAGAGCTCGGAGACGAGTCCTCGCTCTATGAGCAGTATCCAAGGGAAGAAAATGTGCCCTTAAGGCTCCCTTGAAATCTTGCCAAGTTCTAGGGGCTTCATCCCCACTGTTACGATCAGACCCTTCCATAAATCGCCACCACTTTTTGGCATGCCCAACAAGATAAGTTTTAGCGATCGGGACCTTCAGGTCTTCTTTCACTCTCGAGGCATCGAAGAGATTTTCCATGTCGTAAAGAAAATTCTCAACGACATCGGCATCACGGGTCCCATCAAAGGGGGTTGGATCCCTTGGTTTAACTTTTGAATCATCGAATGGAACTCCCCGACTCGCTAAGGCATCAAGTGCCTTGCTCAATTTTTCTGACAGATCAGCATTCTGTTTAGCCAGCGAGGCAAGTTCACTCACTCGAGTTCCGGAGTCTTGTTCTTGCTCTTGACTCTCAAATCTCGCTTTGAGTTGGGCAACATCACTAGCCAGCACATTGACAACATCTTTAAGGATCTTGTTATCATTCACAAGTCCTTGAACAACACTAATCAAATCCAATTCTAGGTCCACCGCATCAGCTTCCCGATTAGATAGACCCACAATACCTCTTAGTTCTTCCACGTAAGCCCAAAGAGTTGTCGAATCTGGACCTTTTCTACCCATGATCGGCAAACTGTTTGCAAGACTTAGTCTTCGGTTGCAACCTTTAGCGCTTTTCCGGAATGGGGCCTCACTCTGAGTTCAACACTTTAACAATCTGCAAACAGAGTTTGCCAAAGGGTTAGGCTCTGATACCAAATTGTAACGTATATTTTCTTGAAAAAAAAAACTCAGGAAGACACGCAGCGGAAAACACTTAGAAACATTCAAGCAACATTCGGGCACCAAGTAAACACACATGCGCACAGAAACATTGAACACATGTGTTAAGGCAAACAAGCATTCGCATACAAATGACACCAAGCACTTAGCTTGACATGCCCTAAGGAATTTACCCCAGGGCTCCGGCGATGCTGCGCTATGCTAGCATGCCGGAATGCGCCACTCATAACCACAAGGATGAGAGTGGACTTATACCACCCTTATTAGATAAGTTCTCCTGGCCATCCCAATTCCCTTAACTTCAAGCGTCAAGGTCAAAGGGGATCCGCGCACCACTTGCAACTCCTGCCCAAGTGCGTAGCCCAAGTACAAGTAATGACAGTGCTCGGGGAACCACGGGGTTCGCCCACACAGCCAAAGCAAGTACCGATGACCGGAGGGTGAGGGCATCGGGCGAATACCAACACACTTATCTCCACCCAAGATCCAACTCATCCCTGTGTGAGCCACGAAGGCTCTAACGATGTGCCCGCCCGCACATCGGGGTAAGTATAACCAGGGACATAATGAGTTGATGCCGCCAGCTCTCGGCATCGGGGTAATAGGAGCTTGCACCGTAGTTCCAAAGCTCTATCCCCAAAGGGGCCCCTCAGCTACCCGCATACCTGCAAGTTAGCATAAAGGGCGTAGAACAGAGAGAGATCGAGTCATCGCAACGCAGGTACGAAAGGGCTACTTCTTTTATTAATTGAGATACAAGGCCCGAAGGCTTACATTACATCGTTGAGTACAAGTACATTCTGGTGTCAAGCTGCTTGTCTTTGTCCTTACAACTTTTGGACGTAACACTATCCAATCATGAATTCATTATCCAAAAAGGTGTACCACATAGTACACCGGCTACTCAAAAAGGCCTTAGCCGTGTACAACTCGGTACACCATCCAAACCTACTAACTACACCAAAAAGAAGTACGTCCTGTCCTTACTCTACAGTCACGCCTCGCGGGTACCTGTAGAGTAAAAACATTCCCCCTAGGGGGTCAGCTTACGCTGCATATGATAACCACATACCCCGCGTACTAGTGAGGGTACATCAACTATTTGGTCGAGTACATGCGGTTCGTTTCGTCCATACATACATACATGCTTTATACAGTACAATTCATTTCACAAGACATACATACATACATACATCCAATACATGCATGGAGACATACAAGTCAACCGATTATACTTACCGAATACTCACCGCAATACGGAGATACAATTCTCCAATTCATACAGAAGTCATGTTAGCTTCATTACACACCCGGGTTAATCGGGTGTTCAATACTCTTTTACTCAAGGTCAACGACTTACAATAGTCAAGACCGATACACATACAATACTTACTTCTTACTTTACTCAAGTCAAGTCGGTATGACCTCCGGGCAGGGATTACTACATCCCACCACCGGGCTTTAGGGTGGCCCACTAATCCAGGATGCTACCCATTCAAGGGAATTGGTCCATGGAAAAGATTACAGCCAGGATTCGGATCCAACCTCTTGTGTTTCCTTATCCTCACGCGTGGCCGAAACTATATCGGACTTCTACTCATTCCATTTTACTCATTACTCATGTTAGGAGTTAGATTGTTAGGAATTAGTAGAAGTCAATACTTCATTTCCATACATCAATACAATACACGAGTACTCTTCATGTACACATACACTTCATTCCCATTCATTCATTTCATGAATTATACAAACTAAATGTTCAAAAGTATATAACAAGAACAATATAGTTCAAACACCATTATGTGCAATATAAGTCCGATTCGTGCAATTATCTTATTGGTGATCACATAAGCACACAAATCGGGGTAACCAAGTTACGATACAGGGCATGAAGAAATCATACCGTTCACCGTCGTATTCGTACTACCGGTTCCTTTGGAGCTCAACTATTTGATTCCTATACATACATGAAGTAGTAAGATCAATGATCTATTATCGATCTAACTTACTCCTTCATTGATACTTTCAATGTATACTTTCTACTTTATTACATTCTTACTTGGTTATAAAACCATTCTTTTCTTTACTACTTCTTAAACTTGTTTCCTTACTCATCTACTTACTTTCTTACCCTTATTACCTTCATTAATGGTGTATTACTACATACACATGCGTATATGTGTATAGGCATATATATACATACATATGATTAGTGTAATCATATAATAAAAATATATATATATATATATATTGTTATTATTATTTTTTTTTACTCGACCGACCTTGCAAGTCCGGTCGCAAGTCCGGTCCATTCCAGTAGCTTTCATTACGGGAAATTTTCTGGCTCGACCGAACTTGCATGTCCGGTCGCAAGTCCGGTCTATTCCAGAAGGTTTCAGACGGGAAATTTTCTGGCCCGACCGAACTTGCGTGTCCGGTCGCAAGTCCGGTCTATTCCAGAAGGTTTCCGTCTTTGTGATTCTGGGCTCGACCGAACTTGCAAGTCCGGTCGCAAGTCCGGTCCGGCCCTGTACTTCAGTTTTAAAATCTGTTTTCAGTTAGTTTCTTTACCCTTTGTTTCCCTAATCTTTACCAATACTTCCCCACATGATTTAGCACTAATTAAGCCCTCTAAATCACCTTGGTTCATCCACCAAACTTACTACTCAATTCCTACATTCACTTACACATTTTTCCTCACTTCTTCTCAACACTTATACTAGTTTTTACTCTTCTAATGCTACAGATTTTTAAACTCCCTTTTTATGCTACAGATTTTCACTCAAACTTCTATCCTCTATTACCTCCTCAACTAATGCTATTCCTAGCATCCAAGATACATTACTTTACATCCTATTTCTTCACATTACCTAAACCCTTTTCAAATCTGTTTTAAGATACTACAATACTCATTTTTAACCTCTCCAAATACACTTAGTTATCACCTAGGTTACTTCCTCTTCTTAAACAACTTAAGTCCTCAAATTCCTAGATAAAATTTGGCATAGTCTCCCCTATATTTTTAACATTCTCCACACTATTTCCACTCACAATGGCTCATTTTCACAACCTGTTTATACAACACTTTATATACATATTTCAACTTCACTACAACACAATAAAATTCCTGCACATATACACATACTACCCATTGTTTTCCCAAGCTTTTAAACATCATTTAAAAACTTCAAAAACTGTTTGATACTCTTCTCCATTATACTTCTACATTACTACTACTCTTTAGCATGTTCATTACTCATTTTTACTACACCAAAACTGTTACAATACTACATACAAAACTAGCTCAAGGTAAAGGTAATTACCTTGTCTTACTAGTTTTTCCTTTCTTTCTTGCATTCTCCTTCCTTCTTTCCTTCTTCTTTGTTCTTCCTCACACAATACACAATGCTACAACCACCATACAAATCCACACTAACCATTTAGCATTCATTTTATACTAACCCTAGAATCTAGGTGTTTTAGGGTTTTAGAAATGAGTATTACCTTCCAATGGATGAATGACGTTCGTGACTAGCAAGAGAACAATATTCCTAGCCCAAAGAGAGAGCCAAAATCGGCTGGAGCAAGAAGAACCAAGAGTTCATAAGCTGAAAATCCTTATAATGCTAATGAGAGCTAGAAATGATGGATTTTCGAACTTCTTTTTACCTCAAGATGACAAGGAGGTGAAGGTGCTTCTAATGGTGGTCTTGAATCTTCAAATGGAGGATACCCATAAAAACGAAAATGGAGTTTTTGGGTTTTTGAAAGGAGGAAAGTGTTCTCCTTTGCAAGGGGATTCCAATGGTACTAATTTTGTAATTTTTGGACAAAGGATGAAGGCGCAACAATGGAGAGAAGTTGTGGGTTGTGTGAGTTTTCTTCAAAACTCCATGGGAGCTCGGTGAAGGAGGGGAGAAATTCAGAAGAAGAGGGAGGTGGGTACGGTGAGGAAATGAGGGATGGAAGAGAGAGAGAGCCCCACTTCCCTTTTTACTTTTTCTACTTATTTATTTTGTCTTTTAGCTAATAAGAAGGAAATAAAGAGAGTGAGGGAGGGGGAAGCTGGCCGGCCCACTCACACACACACACACTCAGATTTTCATTTTTATTTGCAAAGTGGACACACTAAGTTTGTTTATTTGCATTCTCACCCCACAACTTCTCGGTTTTGACAGTTTTACTAACCGGAACCCGTTTTCCGAAATTTTCTCGTTTAATTAATTTTATTGGTTCTAAAGCTCCACTAATATTTATTAGTGACTATTTAGTTGACCAAAATTGTTACGAGTCTATTTGACCCGCTTAAAGTCACGTTTTCCCGGTTTCCTCGAAAATCGTGCTTTAAGGTTCGTTTATGCTTTTAACCCATTTTAAAGGTCAGTTTTCTTCGGGATTTGTTCCCTCATATTTATTTACGTGTAATTAAGCCTTAAAATTTTATAATTAGCCTAATTAATCACTGTTTATAATTACGGGGTATTTCAAATGGGGGTAAGCCGACTACTTGGTCGAATACATGGAGTTCATTTTATACATGCATAATGCTATTACATGCAACATTACAATCATACAAGGCACATACATACAAGGATACCGTACATACGAACGGGAGGCAATACACAAGTCAATTAACATGGTAATACACTTCACGAATCCGTACTTCATTCTTTGTTAGACAGTTACCTATCCGGGTTAATCGGATGTTCTTTACTCTTTTACTCGGGACCATATGACTTACACCAGTCTTGGTCTTACTCATACAAATACTTACTTACATTATACTCTTGTTAAGTCGGTGTGACCTCTGGGCAGAGACTACACCGTCTCACCGCCGGGCTTTGGGTGGCTCACTACTCCAGGTTGCTACCCATTTAAGGGGTTTGGACCATGGAAAAGATTAAGGCCAGGAATCGGATCCAACCTCTTGTGTCTCCTCATCCTCACGCGTGGCCAAAACTATATCGGGCTTCTTACTTACTCCAAATTACCAATTTACTCAAGTTAGAAGGGTTACATAGTTAGTGAGTTAGTGAGAATCATTTCACAATCACTAAGTCAGGGGTTAGCACAATCGCACAACCATAAACGAGCACTTCATCATCATACATATATTTCATGAATTATACAAACTACAAGTTTAAAAACAATCCAACTAGGACAATACATTACAAACACAAGAAAGTGCAATAAATCCGATTCGTGCATTTTATCTTGTTTAGGTGGTAACAAATAACACACAAACACACAAATCAGAGTAGCCACGGTAGCATACGGGACATGAGAAAATCATACCGTTCACCGTAGTTGCTCGATCACCGAATCTCCTTCGGAGTCCAATCATTGAAATCCTATATCATACATAGAATCGGGTGGTTAATTATATATAATTACCCTAACCCATTTCATCTTTAGTGTTTCCCGATTTACAACTACTAATTCCTTACAATTCAAATTCATTCACATAAGTTACTTACTTCTCATTACTCATCAAGCTTGTTTACACTCCTAATGACCTTTATATGTCATTAATTAAGTCTTAACAATCTTATAATATCATTATCATTCAAATCCCCATCATTAGAATGCATTAAAACACATTCTGGTGAAATTTTGGGGTGGTCCGGGTTTGTGTCCAGGGTTACAAACCCGGACCAAGCCTGGAATAAAGTTTCTGCCATTTTTTTGCTATGGTCTGGGTTTGTCTACCGGGATACAAACCCGGACCACACCCGGTTGTGAGTTTTTGCCGTGTTTTTGGGGTGGTCTGGGTTTGTGTACCGGTTTGTAAACCCGGACCAGCCCTGTTACACATTATTTTGTAAGTTTTTCAGCCTCCTTTCAACCCCTATTTCATACTCAATCATTTCCTAATCTTTCCACATGTAATCTAGCATGTTTTTACACCAATTAGGCACTCTAAACCTCCTTAATTCATTCACTAAACTCATCACCCATTTCTTGGTTTCCTTACACCATTTTTCCATTCTTAATTCTCCTAAACCTCTTTGCTACAGATTTTGCTATTCTTCTCTTCACTAACCCAATGGTTCTCTCATTGCATTATTTCCATTACATTCATCTCAAGTCTTACCCAATACAACCTTCATTCCAAATCTAGTTTCCAAGGTGATTAACTACTCCATCAAACTCCAAAACACACCTAGTTCAACCTAGGTTATTTCTTCTCCTTAAGACACTTAAGTCACTTAGTTTCCTACAGAAATTTTGACAGAGGTTCCCTACAATTCTAACATTCCCAAAGCATCATTTTCGTTTCAATAGACCTACTCCACTAGCCATATCCACAAGAGGTGCTACAACACATAAATTTCCTGCACATTCACACAATAATCCCATTGTGCATAAACCTTAAATACTTGGCTCCAAGGCCCTTAAGATCAACATAAACACACTAATATAATCTCATTCCTTAACCACCATTGCAGTAGCACAACAATACTTAAGACAATGTAAATTTCCTCATACTACAAGCATTCAAAATTTGTTTCATAAGACATACAAAATCAGCTCAAGGTAAGTTCATTTACCTTGAAATTTTCAGTTCCTCTTTCTTTCCTCCTTCCTCTCTTCTCTTGTTCTTGATTTCACACCAACCAAATGGGTTTAAATTGCTAGGATACAATCACATTCCCATGAAATACACAACAAGGCTAATTAATCCCCACATTCCTCGTCAACTCTAGAATTTACAAGAGTAGGTTTAGGGTTTAAATTAAGGGATTACATTCAAGTCTTCAAATGAAGGGTTTGGCAACAAGATAAGTGGAACTCATGATCTTCTCAAAGGCCAATGGAAATCGGCTAGACATGGAAGAAGAGAGTTCAACGTTGGAGTTTTTATTTTGCAAGAAAGAACTAGAAAAAGAGGGACTCTTGAACTTCTTTTTACCTTAGTGTAACAAGGAGATGATGGAGGCTAAAATACTCTTCTTCAAGCTCCAAAATGGCCTACAGCCACGGTGATGAAGATGGAGATTTTCAATCTTTGAAGGGTGGAAATTGTTCCCCAAGAGGAGAGGAATCTAACGATATAATTTTTATGGAGTTTGGAGGTTGTTTTAGGGTTCAAAATTAAGCAAGAAGAGAGGTGCTGTGAGAGAGGGTAGAAATCGCCATGGTTGGCTTCAGAGGAAGAAGAAGCTCAGCTGAAGGGGAGGGAAACCGCGAGAGAAATGAGGGAATAGGAGGAGAGAAAAGAATAAAGTAGCTTTTTGTACTTTCTAATCTTATTTTATTGTTTTGTTTTCTTGTGTGTAGAGAGGGGGATGCTGATAAAAAAACATGTACACACACAAGTGAGGAAGCCAGCTTTTTAATTTGTAAATGGGGGAGTATTTTTGCTCTTATTACAATTTATACCCCACAAGTACTCGTTTTTGCACTATTCACTAACTTGAACCTGTTTTCTGGAATTTTCTTGTTTAATTAATTTTAATGGCTCTAGGCCTTCACTAACATTTAATTATAGATATTTGATGGACTTTAATTTTTTTACGAGTTCATTAAACCCGCTTAAAGTCACATTTCCCGGTTTTCTCGAAAAACGTGCTTTAAGGCTCATTTGCGGTTTTAATCCATTTTATGGATCCGTTTTCTTCAGAAATTGTTTCTACATATTATTTAGGAATAATTAAGCCTTATGAACCCATCTAGGATCCTAGTCGAGGTCACATACGTCCTATGGATATGTAACACTCATTTTGACATTTTTCGCTTTTTAAGCGTTTTCTCTTTTCTTTTGGTTTTATTTTCTTCACCAATATTCTTTAGGCACTATTAGGCCCTTAAATACAACATTAGAATGATTTAATCACCATAGTTAAGTTCGGGGTATTTCAATCTACCCCCTTAAAGAACTTTGCCTTCAAAGTTGGTCAAAGTTGGTGAATTACTATCTCCACTCATTCAGACGTATCTAATGCCGAAAATCATACATTCAACATCCTTACAGATTCTCAAATCCATTACACAAGGTATTACATACAATACCATGCAAGTACATCCAATGCAAGCACAATACAATCACTGTGATCAGCATTACAACCAACCATCTGGTTTTACAATACAAGGTTTATACATACATACAATGCAAAGCTATCCCAAAGCAATGCCAAAATACTCCTCCGTATTCTCCCCATGAGTTTGGTCTGCAGACTACTAGGCATAATAATCCTCAAATCCATGACGACTAATACGCTCTATGATACCACAAGCACTCAGGTCATCTAGACACGGGACTCTCCACGTCCCACAACCCTTGGAATAATACAACATAATACACTACCACCATTCTCCCGGTCATCAAACAAAGGACCGCTGCCCTCAGTTAGGTGGTAGAGGTTTCAAACATATCCTCAACCTCAAGTCTGAAGGAAAATCCTTTTTGCCAACACTAGTTAGAAATCCTTTTGAAACACAACCAACTCCCAAATCCAATTTATACTCATTACATCTATTCAATGTGTGTTTACTTGTGACCACTTGAAGGGAGTTTCAAGAATCATCCGACCCTGATGTGATCAGCATCAGTGTTGAACTATCTTTCTACCCTTATTTGTGTTCGGTTTCCCTTGGTCTGATCAGGATCAAGTTCGACTTCCCACTTCAAATTCAAACAATCAAATAATTCTATTATTTTCATTTTCTATCTTTTTACTCTTCCTAGTCATACTCACAAATTCATGCATCTCCAAAGGATGGAATTCAGTCCATCAATCATCCTCAATTTACTTCCAAATACTTTACCTGGCTGGGAATTCACTACTTATGGGACTCATTTCATCAACTATTACTCCTTTCATCCATTATTCTCAATCATCTCAAATAATCTATCCAAGGAATACAATACTTATGGAGCTCCGTCCACCAATCATTCTCAACCTGCTTCAAATCAATCACCTAGGGAACTCAATTCCCTCTAGGTTCTACATCGATTTCATACCGACTCATGCATCACAATGCAATGTCCAACCTCAAATAGGTGTATACTATAGGGATTCTCATTCCCCCAGGAGTTCCTCTACTCCTTTTCACTAATACTCTCACACTGGAGTTACCAAGTAGGTATATTCATCCTATGGTATTCGCATCTCTCGTGCATAATTACCACAATTCTCATTTGTGCTATGCACACTGTAGTTTACGTAGTTAATACGTGAAACATACACTAGACGGTTTTCACTCTACCCCCTTAAATGGGATTACGCCCACGTAATCTACCATATGTTAACATTGAACATTGGTTCACTCAATTCGGCCATCCTGAAGCGTTCTAGCTTCCATACAGTTTACTATATAATGTATTCTGGTCAAAGGGTTGTAACCATATTAACAGTTTAGCCCCTGCACCAAGAATTCTCATTGGAGTTTATTTAACTCATAACCGGTTCGGTTCTAGCCTATCAGGCTTTAAGGCATTGATAATTAGCCATTCTCTTCTGCTCACTGGGTACATTATGAAATACCCCAAATTAATAAAACATGGATTAAATATTTAATCACATTAATTAAGGCCTAAACATGCCTTAAAATTCAACTGAGAACAACAATGGTCAACACCAAACAAGATGTTGCACCCTTTGACTGTTAAGGGTAAATAAATACCCAAATGAACTTCTTAGGACCTAAAAATTTGTCCTAAGTTTATTAACATAACATTAAACATATTATAACCGTTGGACAACACTCCAACCCAAAGAACAAGCACTTTCATGCTTCAAGGTCAAAAAGGGCAAAAATGTGCTCTAAGAATACCTTAAAGGTCAAATGACCTCTAAATGATATAAAATTGGATAGCATGATTAAATATCATGTAAGGAGCACAACAAAACCTTTGTCAAAGAAAACAGAGCTCAGAAACACCTTGTGAAAATTGGTTTTAAATGGACAAAATGTGCACTAAAACTCCTTAAAGCACATTTTTGTGTAATTGTCTTCTAAATTGGTTATAAATGGACTAAAAGGTTATAATTACCTTTAAATATAATAAAATATCATATTATATGATATTAGGAATTTAATTCCAGAAATTTACGAATTTTTACAAATTTAATATTAAAATATTAATAAAAACCCTAAAATGGGGCCCGTTTGGGTCAACATTGACTAAGTTGGTCAATGTTGACCATTGACCACGAATTGGACCTTATAAATCAGATTATTAAGGCTCCTAGACAGACCATGTGACAATACCCATGTGACAATTAAATATACACCTTACTTTTACATAAAATAAGGAAAAAACAACTTTAACATATAAAACTAAAAAGTAACTTACCTCTTGTCTACCCATGTGAGTGCAGCCGATTTTGGAGCCCCTCTTCCTCCTTGTATTTCGGTGCTCCAAGCAGAACAAGCCAAGGATTGATGACTCACTTCCAATAATAGCTTAAAGTATCATTATTTATCTCATTTTTGAATCAAAATTGGAATCAATCATACCCTACCTTCTCAATCAAGGACGGCTGCCCCTTGCTGTTGTCTCCACCGATTTGGCCTGCAATTATCAACCCCAATAAGCCATTGGTGAGTCATCAAAGCAACAAAGACATAAAAAATGCAAAAAATGACATTAAGGATAATTTGAGCCTATCTCTTTCATTTCTTCCATTCAGCCGTGAGACTCTTGCTTTGAGCTCTCATTTGGCTCCTCTCAACCGTAGGTAAGCTTCTCCAACTCCATTGATGAGAGCTCATGCTCTAAGTAAGCTTCTAAGGCATAAAAATGCCCATTTTCTTCATCTTTCTTTCCTCTTTCGATTGATCTAGACTCCAACCTTTTCTATACATCTATGTAGAGTGTCTTGGAGGTTAAAGGAAGAAATATTTTCGGCCATAACCAGATCTAAGGAAGAAAGTTCAAGTCTTGACCATTTAAGGTAAAAATGTGCTCTAAGCACATATCTCTTCTTCCTTGAGAATTTCGGTTGTAAACCTTGGTTCCCTAGCATTATTTTCTTCTCCTTTTCATGTAGATTCAGTTGGTATACCAAGATCTACAAGGAGTAGCTAGATCCAAGCCAAAAACTCCATTTTTGGCATCTTAAACAAGGTAAAACTTAGCTATCTTCCAAGCTAATTCACCCACAGTTTTATACCTTGTTCTTGAGAGTGTTTTGATACTCTTTCTCTTCTGGAAAAATAGGGCCGAAGTAGATCTATATCAAGCTTGAAGATCTAAGGTAAAAATCAGTGATTTTCATGACTTAAATTACTTCTCATGGTTAGCTCATGTTTGGAGTTTAATCATGTCTTGTTTTCTACATGAGGACAAGTAAATCAAGCTTTGGAGAAACTCTCCTTAAGGTGGCGAATCCAAACAAGGCTTAATCTAAGCTAAATCAAGGTATAAATCACTTAAACATTAACTTTGCTAAGTTAAAATGTTCTAAGCTATTTCTATAATTATTGCCGTGGGAGAACATGGTAATAAGGTCATTTTTGACCTTAAAATGTTTAAAGAAATGGCTTAGTAAATTTATCTAAGTGATTAAGTAACATAAATGTCAAATTTAAGACATTATGTGGAAGTTTGGTAATTAAATGAAAAATCTATGGTGAGGCCGAGAATTATAAGTATATTTGGGACATTTATGTGTAATTTATTTTGTGAGCAAATGTTTGTAATAAGGCCATGTATTTTAGGCCATTTTATTTATGCATTTACAAGCTTTTATTTAAGTTTAGGTGATATATAGTAATTACCGAAAAAGATGAGGGGTTATAGTGTAATTAAATTAAATTTAGGGGCTTTAGAAAATTAAGGCCAAAAATTAGAGATTAAAAGGAGTTAAAATAAAGTTTATAAAATTTTATAAAGTTTTGGGGTTAAATGGTGAATTTTGGAAACTTAGGGGTTAAAACCGTAATTATAAGTGTAACACCCCCGATTAACCAACCATAGTCCGAACGATGCGTCAACGATGATACAGCGAAGTCACGTTTCCAACCGGGTGTCACAGACGCCAACCACCCACGTGGTTGACACAACAACACTATCAATACTACGCTGCGGTCTGTATGACTGGAATTAAACCATGACTAAATCCAAGTCCAAACACAGAAGATACAACCCGAGTACCGAGAGTCTACAACATAAGTTCTTAATCCAACAACATAAATCGAAAGTACAACCAGGGTCTAGTGATACATAGCCCCAATCCATACATAAGAAAACATAATACTTAAAAGGTCTTGCCCATAGGGACTACCCCCATGGTAGTCACCTTGCCTACTCTCCTCCATCGTCCAGATCCATACCTGTAAAAATAAAGGACTCAGCAAAACTATGCCGAGTATGAACGTGTGTAGCCCGTATGTTGCCGGGCCACACGACTACTTGGTCAAATATTATTAAGTCAATTTACATGCTATAATGAAGCAGTAAAACACACCACAATACATCATAGTATCATCCACACTTAAAGGTAGCAAAACATTAGCAGCAACAACCAAGCACAACAAGTTGCTAATATCACAACAGCAATCGTGTACATAATCAAACGTGTGCAAAGGTATGTTATACTCATGGTCCTCCCTATGGGATCATTCAAGCGTAGTGTGTTTTTGTTTCTTTTCTCTTGTTCCCATAATGTATATTTACTTTCTCTTTCTTTGCACCGGGTCTGGGGATATAGTTTAGATCCCGTGACCATATTATGTAGGTGCCAATCTTTCCTTGTTTCTTTAAGGATTATTTATGAGTTCTCTTATTACCACAACTTGGAGACGTCATGTCCATAGCCTAACTTCCATTCCCGGATAGCCATCACTCCCTCTGTTCCTTTTTGTTACCAGCCACTGCCCCGGATACCAAGGGTCCGTCTCCCTCTTCCTTTTCAATATCACTAGCCTCTGCTCCGGATACGAAGGGTCCGTCTCCCTATGCCTTTTAATGTCCTGGTCTCTACCCCGGATACTAAGGGTCCGTCTCCCTATTCCTTTTAACACTAACGGTCTCTACCCCGAATACAAAGGGTCCGTCTCCCTATTCCTCTTAACATCATTGGTCTCTACCCCGGATACTAAGGGTCTGTCTCCCTATTCCTTTTAACACTTATGGTCTCTACCCCGAATACAAACGGTCCGTCTCCCTGTTCCTCTTAACATCCTTGGTCTCTACCCCGGATACAAAGGGTCCGTCTCCCTATTCCTTTTAACATCATTGGTCTCTACCCCGGATACAAAGGGTCCGTCTCCCTATTCCTTTTAACATCATTGGTCTCTACCCCGGATACAAAGGGTTCGACTCCCTATTCCTTTTAACATCATTGGTCTCTACCCCGGATACAAAGGGTCCGTCTCCCTATCCATTTCTAACGGGTATTGGTTTATCATCACCTTTGATAGTTCGACACCATAGTGGGTGTCGTTAGGGGTCCTCTATAGTTAAGAGGAGTTTTCCTTTTTATGTAGTTCCTTTGTTTTGTTTACGAAGTTCGTTGTGTTTCTTCCCAAGGATTCATCAACGAGAAGGGACTACACTACTGTGTGCGCGCAAGCAATATGCACAATGGTAGCAAGCAGGTAAGCAAGGAAAATAAACATTCCATTCACATGCCTTACACAAGCTCACAACAGACAAATAAGCACGGTAAAACAGACATCCGTTTTCATGCATTAATCTTGTGTTCATACACAAACAAGGCACATAGCACACAAGCCGTGTAACACGGCAACATACGAACCACACATGTCCATCCCTGGATCAGAAGCAAGTAGTCTCACACACGGAGTCCTGGTCGGAGTTCGCTACGGCCCTAGCGTTAATTACAAACAATGTATCAGTTTATGATTTCATGTGACAACCTTTGTGACACTCCCCCGAATTTATTAAATTATTATCGGGTGTTATTTCCTAGATAAATCTTCGTTGAATGTTCAACCTTTATTAACCCTTAGGACTTCCCACGTGTTAGACTTTATGTTACTCCTAGGGCATTCACACTCTTATTTATACGTTAACTAAGTCCTTTGTCCTAGCTAATGTTTAGAGCATTTAAGAGTCAACCGTGTAACATGTGTCTATAAGATAGATTTAACTTGTCTAAAAAGTATTCTCTCCTTGGCTAAGTAGGTGGGCAATGTTTTAACCCTTGTTTAAACGATAAAATAGACCATAAAATACCCCTAAAACTCATTTATACAGAAATCCTAAAGTTTCTAAATCGGAAACACATTTCCCATGTAATACCTTATCTAACGTTACTTTTAATGTAGAAATCGGTGTTTAACCTTCTCCACATGTTTCGCTAACCTAGTTATGTTTGTTAGCTCCTATTTGGGTTCTTTATTAAGTTTGAATACCACTTATAATACTCTTGTAACACAGTTATACAGAACCTATAATGTTAATGGGAACTGAAATCACAATCTAAATACTTCTTCTTGTTTCTCGTTACTCTTTTGTTCAACGGATGTTTCACTCCTTCCCACAATATTACCCAACTAGGTGTAGGTGTTAATAACGTTTTTAACTCAAAACCAATCCAATAAAACACTCTCCTAGTTTCTGTACTCAATTATACAGAAACAATAGCTGTAGAAAAACTGTAATCACTAGCTTTGTACAGCAGCTTGCCAATTCTCTTTTAGTCCACTAATCAGTGTTAGATCTCACCCAAAATCTTTATCCAACTAGATGACTGTATTAGGAAGGATTTGAACTTAAAAACAACTCAAAACATGGCTGTTAAAGCTACTGAAAGATCATTTTACAGAAAGCTGAAATCTGGAAGAAAACTGAAGTCATAACTTCAGTGCACTTCTCTCTTGTGTTAAATCGATCCTTTTCCCTTCCCAAAGTGTCTATACATTTAATTAAGTGCATTAGAAGTGTGTTAGGATCGTTAACAACACAATGCAAACGTTTATAGCTCTCTGTTACAGAGTCACACAGAACTTAAGTTGCCAGAAGAGGAAACTGTACACTGAAACACAAAAACTGATTTTCTTCTTTTCTATTTCTCTTACAGTTCTTTAACCTGACTTCTAACTTCTTTCCCCGACTTACTTACCAGATAGTTATGTGTATTAGGCCATTCTCCAACTAAAGCCAGCTCAATATATCCCAATTAAAAGCCTCTGAAGTTCCATTATACAGAAACACGAAAAACAAACTGAAACCTGAGATTAATTCAAAACTGATCAAACTGAGATTTAATCTGGTTCTGTTTTGTCTTTCTTTTTAGTTTCCTTACCGTGGTTTCCATTTCCCCAGTCCCTTTAACCCCTTAGTTAATAGTTTTGGTATATTTTTGAACCCCAAACAGACTCAAAGCGATAAGGTCCCTACTTCTGAAAATCTGTAACTCACCATCTGTGTACTTCCTCTTCCTCCCCTCTTTTATATATACTAAACTGTCCTCCACATTTTTTTCCAGGGTGTTTCCCCTCTTAGGTAGATCTATTAGCAAGGTTCTAGCCCATTTACAGATTGTTTTGACACTCCTAATCTTACGGCAACTCAGTTCCTTAGAAGCAGTTTATAACCAAAAACTGAAACAAGAATCTGTAGCTTCTTGTTCGATCCTTGCCTGTAGTTAATTAGGCGGACACTTCATTCATCCTCCAAGTATTTACATCTTAAATTAAGTGGGCTTGGAGTGTTTCAGAATCGTTGATGACCCATACCACACTATACTCCATCTGTAACAGATGTTAGACAGGCACACATTTTCAGGACAACCATAACATTGAAACATTAGTTTTGATAATCTGAAACTGAACTTGCTCTCTTCTGTCACAACGGATTGGGTTCTTCAGTTTTTTTTCTTTCTCCCAAGTTGTTTAGTTGCTAGTTAGTTGCCTTAATATGATTTTATCCCAGAAGAACCCACAACACTCTTAGTTATACTCCTGAGAGGTTGTTATACAGAAAACCTCAGATTTTCAGAAGCTGATAACCAACTCTTGCGTTATTCTGTGGTTTACTTCTGTTTCTATTTTCATTCTTTCATCTAGTTTCTCCTTCTCCAAATCGTCTACCCAATTAGTCAAGAGTTTTATCAAGACGTTAAATTTAGAGTAAGCCTCAAACAGCTCTGATAATTCTACTAGAACTCACCTATACAGAGCTTAGCAAAACTGAGAAGAAAACTGGAAAAACTGAACACCCGAAACCTGATAACCTCTCTTTGTTTTCCTTCTGTTCATTACTAATCTAAACTTTCGATATTTCCCAAAAGGCTTACTCAATCAGCTAGGTGGTTTAGGCAAGTCTCAAGTTAAAACCCAGCTCAAAACAACCCTGTTACACCTTCGAAAGTTCAATACACAGAAACAACCAAGTATTTAAAATCTGAAACCAAGATCTGTGTATTCCCCACTTCATTCCTCCTTTTTGTTTGTTAGACTGTCTTCTAATCTATCCCAAAATACTTCCCTACCTAGTTAAGTATATTACCAAGCTTAAGCATTCGACACAGCCCCAAAATACCACGGTCAATTTACTTAAAACTACCTAAACTGAAACATGAAACATTTTCAGAATCTGAAACATGCAACTAGCATATCCTCTTCTAGTTTTTTTTTCTTTTTGTTCACAATTTGGCTTATAGTTTTTCTTTTTTTTTTCTTTTCCAAGATGCATACTCACTTAGTTAAACAATTAGTACAGTTTTAAACCCTTGAACCACTCTCAACCACTCCCTATAACCCTCTGTAACAGGGGCATAAGGAACGTTGAACTTCAAAAATTGAAAACATAAACTATAGGTCCATTCTTCTGTATTTTTTTGTACATTCATCAGTTTATAGTTTTGTCTCAGATTATGTACACGAGTACTCATGTGTTAATAAGGTTTTAGACCTATATTCCAGCTAATACTACCTTCATTAAGTCTCTGAGGTTTCTTAGCAGAAACGAAAACTGTGGAACTAGCTGCAGTTGATTTCACTGCACTAACCTGATAACTAATTTCCCCCACAATGCTCTCACGCTTAGCTAAGTTAGTAATGTGTTAGGTTCATTTTTTTTCAAAGACAATGCATCCTCTTTGTCACCTCTGGAAATCAGTTAAACAGAAACTGCAAATGCAACAGAACTGGACTTCCAGTAACGTTTGAACTAGGTGGTTTAATACCTTGGGTTTCTCTTTGTTTTGTGTGTTGTTTCCCCCGGATCTACTCTTGGCAAATGTGGAACCCTCAGGCCTTGTGCTTTCAGTCCTACTGAAGAGAGTACTCACAGTTATACTGGACAACACTAGAAGAAGGAAAACAAGGAGCTGGGGAATTCTGAGGGTAGTTTAGAGAGCCTTACCTTGGCTTGGCCTTAAGGAAGTTTAAAACTGGTTTCTTCTCCTTTTTTTTCTTAACATCTATCGGCCATCTTCATAGTGTGGTTGCATGATAGGCCCATGCATAAACAGAAAAAGAAGGTGGGTGAGAAGGAAGTCCATTTTCGGACAGATAGGAGTGGAAGGAGCAGAGAACTTCTTAGAGCACAGCATACCTCTGATAGTTGTCCTTCCCTTACTGTTTTCTGAATTTTCAGAGCCCAATATCCAAGCAAGGTACCAGCAACAACTGAAGAGAGGCCTGTGGAAAGGAAATGCATGCGAGCATTCAGGAATGGAGCAAAAACAGACTGAATGCAGACGGCTAGTTTAAATGCTAATGGGTGGAGGTTTGGAGAGCTCAAACTCCCATGTGAGTGGCTGTCTTCCTGCCTGGTTTCCTAGCACTAGAAGTCGACCTTGGAGCATGGTTTGACTGATTTTCAGCATCAGACAACCGCGTGGAGTATTGGAGTTTGGAGTGCAGTTTTTTTTTCTTCTTGTAACTAGGGAATCTGACTTTGCTGGTTCCAATTAAGGAAGCCCGTGGGAGTTTGGAGTGTTAACTGCAGTGGTGAGCTTCAGATTTTTCAGACGAGGCAGGGAGCATGTGGTGATCGGTTATCTCTCTTTTCTTTTTGTTCGATGGGTTAGAATAACCAGGGAGGGCACGGGTTATTAATTAGGTTAATACCTTTCAGAGTTCACTGCTTACAAGGATGAGTCATGGGCACTTGAATATATACAAGCGCTTCTGTCGTTGAGCTTGACAATGGTTTCTGTGTTTTTTTTTGTTTGGTCGGATACTGGAACGAGGAAGAAGAAGTTGTGAGTTGGTTATTATAATTTTTTTTGTATTTACTTCATTTATTGGTACTAGTTTCAATTCGTGTGAGTAAGTTGCTGAATACGAGCCTAGCTCAACCAGTTAAGCACTCAGGGAAAGTACGGGAAGTCTTGGGTTCGAACCTTAGCGGGAGCGTCTTTGCTCCTTTTTCTTTCTCTCTGTTTTGTATGGGTTATACAATGATTATTTATATAAATACGACTATATATTATATCATGTAATTATATATATTTTTGTAACACAGTTATGCAGCGTTATTGTCACATATTTACAATGTTACGATGTCGTAACGTTACGTACATGTAGTTCCGTATTCGTGCATATATATATACTAGATTTAATTGTTCGTACGTTATTTTATGTCTGGATTATAAAAAGCGTTATAATTTTATGCGTTTAATGTACAGGGGTATTTCAACTTACCCCCCTTAAAAGAGACTTCGTCCCGAAGTCTTACTTCCTTAACTTAAATTTTCCACTCCTAGTAATCTTAGGGATCCAGTCCCGCATTCATAATTCTCAGTGCTTCTAAGCATCATACCACACTAGTGGCTTCACACAAATTCTCATAGTAACCCAAGATGCTGGCAATGTATATAACATGCTAAAGTGCAAGGCAAGGCACACAACATTCATTCGTACAGAGCATATAACATGCTAAAGTGCAACCTACGGCACACAACATTCATTCATACAAAGCGTACATAAACGTACATAACATTTTCACACACAAGTCTACCAACCATCGACGTGGTGGTAGGATTCCAACACAGTGACACCCGCAAAACATCTAAAACGAAACGCGCTTACCCCCCCTTAAAAGAGGGGTACGCCCTCATACCCTACACTAAACCGAAGTATCGTGAAAGGGTGGGGGTACATTTCTCTCATCTTATCTTCCATTTAAGGTTTCAAGGTTTACCTGCATCTGTAGGGGTGTCCGGTCCCTCAGTGAGGTCCATGATGTGCAAGTCCGCCTTCCCTGGCCTCGAGGTAGATGCTCCACGCTGGCCTCCAGGTCCTGATTTCTGGTCACCTCTCGCACTATAGCGGGGCCTGTAGTCCTTGCTCTCAGGGTTCGCGAAGCACTCAAAGGCCCTGTGCCCGCGCTTCTGGCAGTAAAAGCACTTTACCGGTTCAGCCTGGCAATCAACTCCGGGGTGTTCTCTGAGCATCTCCCACAGATGAATTTGCGCTCAGCCCTCTCGCTTGGGCGGCTCTAGTCCCTGTTCATGTGATTGGGTTACTCAACGACTGGTCGTGACATCTATAAAGGCAATTAAGCATTAGAATTTGGTTCGATTTACCCTTATGTGGGTAGGAGTGTAGCGGCTTAGCCGCGATCGCCGGGTGGCTCTCTGGGTGTGTCGCCCGCTTCCTATTCTGGTGGTGTTCGTTCCTGCCCACACCCTTCCGCTTACGGTCCTCTGAGTCATCACCTTTAGCCTTCCTTCTCTCGGCGGATTCCTCGTCGCGCATCTGAACGGTGATCTCGACCTGGGATGCTACATGATAGCAGTCCTGGATCGTGGCGTAACGACTGGGCCCCATGCCATATCTGATGCGGTGATTCAGTCCACCATAGAAACGCTCCACTAAGATCTCATCTGAATATCCCAAGCCTGGAAGTACACGAAGTAGAGCAGTGAACGCCGAGTAGTATTTGTCTACGGTCATCCCCTCGGTCTGCCTCAGGGTGTCTAGCTCAACTCGCTTCTTGGTCCGGAGCTGGGCGGGGTAGTACTTAGCCCTCAGGAAGGTAGTGTAAGCATCCCATCCAAAAGTGGGGTCGGCTAGGTGAGCATCCTTCACAAGCTTCCACCAATCGCTCGCTGACTCTCGTAGGTAATAGGCTGCGAGTCTGACCTTGGCCTCAGCCGGAACATTCAAAGTGTCGAAGGCGGTCTCTAGGATGCTGATGTAGTTCTCTAAGTAGGTGGGGTCTGGCTCTCCTCGGAACTCAGCTGGTCGAAGGTCTGCTAGGCTCTTCACCCAGTTCGTCTCCCTGGGCGGGTGAGGCTGTGGGGTCAATGGTGTCTGCTGGGCTCCTGGCTGGAAACCCATGTGACCTAGGGCTGCTGCTACTATCTCCGCTATGGTCTGCCCTGCAGCCATGCTATCTTGCTCCATTTGGCCAGGGCCTCGTCCTCGACGTCCAGACATCTGAAAATGTCGCTTATTAGTCTAAAACGATCACAAGAACTTACTGCAAGTTATTATCGCCCTTGCAAGCGGTTCAGATCAGTAAAGTCGTGCCTCACATTACTAACCCTTAACCCCGTTCCCCAAATTTAGGTTTTTCAATTCTCGGTACTTCTCTGTTCCAGTCATCAGAGCGCAACTACGCTCTGATACCACTTTCTGTAACACCCCCGATTAACCAACCATAGTCCGAACGATGATACAGTGAAGTCACGTTTCCAACCGGGTGTCACAGACACCAACCACCCACGTGGTTGACACAACAACACTATCAATACTACGCTACGGTCTGTATGACTGGAATTAAACCATGACTAAATCCAAGTCCAAACACAGAAGATACAACCCGAGTACCGAGAGTCTACAACATAAGTTCTTAATCCAACAACATAAATCGAAAGTACAACCAGGGTCTAGTGATACATAGCCCCAACCCATACATAAGAAAACATAATACTTAAAAGGTCTTGCCCGTAGGGACTACCCCCATGGTAGTCACCTTGCCTACTCTCCGCCATCGTCCAGATCCATACCTGTAAAAATAAAGGACTCAGCAAAACTATGCCGAGTATGAACGTGTGTAGCCCGTATGTTGCCGGGCCACACGACAACTTGGTCGAATATTATTAAGTCAATTTACATGCTATAATAAAGCAGTAAAACACACCACAATACATCATAGTATCATCCACACTTAAAGGTAGCAAAACATTAGCAGCAACAACCAAGCACAACAAGTTGCTAATATCACAACAACAATCGTGTACATAATCAAACGTGTGCAAAGGTATATTATACTCATGGTCCTCCCTATGGGATCATTCAAGCATAGTGTGTTTTTGTTTCTTTTCTCTTGTTCCCATAATGTATATTTACTTTCTCTTTCTTTGCACCGGGTCTGGGGATATAGTTTAGATCCCGTGACCATATTATGTAGGTGCCAATCTTTCCTTGTTTCTTTAAAGATTATTTATGAGTTCTCTTATTACCACAACTTGGAGACGTCATGTCCATAGCCTAACTTCCATTCCCGGATAGCCATCACTCCCTCTGTTCCTTTTTGTTACCAGCCACTGCCCCGGATACCAAGGGCCCGTCTCCCTCTTCCTTTTCAATATCACTAGCCTCTGCTCCGGATACGAAGGGTCCGTCTCCCTATGCCTTTTAATGTCCTGGTCTCTACCCCGGATACTAAGGGTCCGTCTCCCTATTCCTTTTAACACTAATGGTCTCTACCCCGGATACAAAGGGTCCGTCTCCCTATTCCTCTTAACATCATTGGTCTCTACCCTGGATACTAAGGGTCCGTCTCCCTATTCCTTTTAACACTAATGGTCTCTACCCCGGATACAAAGGGTCCGTCTCCCTGTTCCTCTTAACATCCTTGGTCTCTACCCCGGATACAAAGGGTCCGTCTCCCTATTCCTTTTAACATCATTGGTCTCTACCCCGGATACAAAGGGTCCGTCTCCCTATTCCTTTTAACATCATTGGTCTCTACCCCGGATACAAAGGGTTCGTCTCCCTATTCCTTTTAACATCATTGGTCTCTACCCCGGATACAAAGGGTCCGTCTCCCTATCCATTTCTAACGGGTATTGGCTTATCATCACCTTTGATAGTTCGACACCATAGTGGGTGTCGTTAGGGGTCCTCTATAGTTAAGAGGAGTTTTCCTTTTTATGTAGTTCCTTTGTTTTGTTTACGAAGTTCGTTGTGTTTCTTCCCAAGGATTTATCAACGAGAAGGGACTACACTACTGTGTGCGCGCAAGCAATATGCACAATGGTAGCAAGCAGGTAAGCAAGGAAAATAAACATTCCGTTCACATGCCTTACACAAGCTCACAACAGACAAATAAGCACGGTAAAACAGACATCCGTTTTCATGCATTAATCTTGTGTTCATACACAAACAAGGCACACAGCACACAAGCCGTGTAACACGGCAACATACGAACCACACATGTCCATACCTGGATCAGAAGCAAGTAGTCTCACACACGGAGTCCTGGTCGGAGTTCGCTACGGCCCTAGCGTTAATTACAAACAATGTGTCAGTTTATGATTTCATGTGACAACCTTTGTGACACTCCCCCGAATTTATTAAATTATTATCGGGTGTTATTTCCTAGATAAATCTTCGTTGAATGTTCAACCTTTATTAACCCTTAGGACTTCCCACGTGTTAGACTTTATGTTACTCCTAGGGCATTCACACTCTTATTTATACGTTAACTAAGTCCTTTGTCCTAGCTAATGTTTAGAGCATTTAAGCGTCAACCGTGTAACATGTGTCTATAAGATAGATTTAACTTGTCTAAAAAGTATTCTCTCCTTGGCTAAGTAGGTGGGCAATGTTTTAACCCTTGTTTAAACGATAAAATAGACCATAAAATACCCCTAAAACTCATTTATACAGAAATCCTAAAGTTTCTAAATCGGAAACACATTTCCCATGTAACACCTTATCTAACATTACTTTTAATGTAGAAATCGGTGTTTAACCTTCTCCACATGTTTCGCTAACCTAGTTATGTTTGTTAGCTCCTATTTGGGTTCTTTATTAAGTTTGAATACCACTTATAATACTCTTGTAACACAGTTATACAGAACCTATAATGTTAATGGGAACTGAAATCACAATCTAAATACTTCTTCTTGTTTCTTGTTACTCTTTAGTTCAACGGATGTTCACTCCTTCCCACAATTACCCAACTAGGTGTAGGTGTTAATAACGTTTTAACTCAAAACCAATCCAAAACACTCTCCTAGTTTCTGTACTCAATTATACAGAAACAATAGCTGTAGAAAAACTGTAATCACTAGCTTTGTACAGCAGCTTACCAATTCTCTTTTAGTCCACTAATCAGTGTTAGATCTCACCCAAAATCTTTATCCAACTAGATGACTGTATTAGGAAGGATTTGAACTTAAAAACAACTCAAAACATGGCTGTTAAAGCTACTGAAAGATCATTTTACAGAAAGCTGAAACTGGAAGAAAAACTGAAGTCATAACTTCAGTGCACTTCTCTCTTGTGTTAAATCGATCCTTTTCCCTTCCCAAAGTGTCTAGACATTTAATTAAGTGCATTAGAAGTGTGTTAGGATCGTTAACAACACAATGCAAACGTTTATAGCTCTCTGTTACAGAGTCACATAGAACTTAAGTTGCCAGAAGAGGAAACTGTACACTAAAACACAAAAACTGATTTTCTTTTTGTTTCTCTTACAGTTCTTTAACCTGACTTCTAACTTCTTTCCCCGACTTACTTACCAGATAGTTATGTGTATTAGGCCATTCTCCAACTAAAGCCAGCTCAATATATCCCAATTAAAAGCCTCTGAAGTTCCATTATACAGAAACACGAAAAACAAACTGAAACCTGAGATTAATTCAAAACTGATCAAACTGAGATTTAATCTGGTTCTGTTTTGTCTTTCTTTTTAGTTTCCTTACCGTGGTTTCCATTTCCCAGTCCCTTTAACCCCTTAATAGTTTTGGTATATTTTTGAACCCCAAACAGACTCAAAGCGATAAGGTCCCTACTTCTGAAAAATGTAAACTCACCATCTGTGTACTTCCTCTTCCTCCCTCTTTTATATATACTAAACTGTCCTCCACATTTTTTTCCAGGGTGTTTCCCCTCTTAGGTAGATCTATTAGCAAGGTTCTAGCCCATTTCAGATTGTTTTGACACTCCTAATCTTACGGCAACTCAGTTCCTTAGAAGCAGTTTATAACCAAAAACTGAAACAAGAATCTGTAGCTTCTTGTTCGATCCTTGCCTGTAGTTAATTAGGCGGCACTTCATTCATCCCTCAATATTTACATCTTAAATTAAGTGGGCTTGGAGTGTTTCAGAATCGTTGATGACCCATACCACACTATACTCATCTGTAACAGATGTTAGACAGGCACACATTTTCAGGACAACCATAACATTGAAACATTAGTTTTGATAATCTGAACTGAACTTGCTCTCTTCTGTCACAACGGATTGGGTTCTTCAGTTTTTTTTTCTCCCAAGTTGTTTAGTTGCTAGTTAGTTGCCTTAATATGATTTTATCCCAGAAGAACCCACAACACTCTTTTATACTCCTGAGAGGTTGTATACAGAAAACCTCAGATTTTCAGAAGCAGATAACCAACTCTTGCGTTATTTGTGGTTTACTTCTGTTTCTATTTTCATTCTTTCATCTAGTTTCTCCTTCTCCAAATCGTCTACCCAATTAGTCAAGAGTTTTATCAAGACGTTAAATTTAGAGTAAGCCTCAAACAGCTCTGATATTCTACTAGAACTCACCTATACAGAGCTTAGCAAAACTGAGAAGAAAACTGGAAAAACTGAACACCCGAAACCTGATAACCTCTCTTTGTTTTCCTTCTGTTCATTACTAATCTGAACTTTCGATATTCCAAAAGGCTTACTCAATCAGCTAGGTGGTTTAGGCAAGTCTCAAGTTAAAACCCAGCTCAAAACAACCTGTTAAACCTTCGAAAGTTCAATACACAGAAACAACCAAGTATTTAAAATCTGAAACCAAGATCTGTGTATTCCCCACTTCATTCCTCCTTTTTGTTTTGTTAGACTGTCTTCTAATCTATCCCAAAATACTTCCCTACCTAGTTAAGTATATTACCAAGCTTAAGCATTCGACACAGCCCCAAATGCCACGGTCAATTTACTTAAAACTACCTAAACTGAAACATGAAACATTTTCAGAATCTGAAACATGCAACTAGCATATCCTCTTCTAGTTTTTTTTTTCTTTTTGTTCACAATTTGGCTTATAGTTTTTCTTTTTTTTTCTTTTCCAAGATGCATACTCACTTAGTTAAACAATTAGTACGGTTTTAAACCCTTGAACCACTCTCAACCACTCCCTATAACCCTCTGTAACAGGGGCATAAGGAACGTTGAACTTCAAAAATTGAAAACATAAACTGTAGTTCCATTCTTTCTATTTTTGTACATTCATCAGTTTATAGTTTTGTCTATAATGGTACGAGTATCATGTGTTAATAAGGTTTTAGACTATATCCAGCTAATACTACCTTCATTAAGTCTCGAGGTTTCTTAGCAGAAACGAAAAACTGTGTGGACTAACTGCAGGTTGATTTCACTGCACTAATGATAATAATTTCCCCCATAATGCTCTCACGCTTAGCTAAGTTAGTAATGTTAAGGTTCATTTTTTTTTCAAAGCCAATGCATCCTTTGTCACCTCTGGAAATCAGTTAAGCAGAAACTGCAAATGCAACAGAACTGGACTTCAGTAACGTTTGAACTAGGTGGTTACTTAATACCTTGGTTGTTCTGTGTTTTGTGTGTGTTCCCCGGATCTACTAGGCAAATGTGGAACCCGCAGGCCTTGTGCTTCAGTCCTACTGAAGAGAGTACTCACGTTATACGGACACAACCAGAAGAAGGAAAACAAGGAGCTGGGGAATTCTGAGGGTAGTTTAGAGAGCCTTACCTTGGCTTGGCCTTAAGGAAGTTTAAAACTGGTTTCTTCTCCTTTTTTTTCTTAACATCTATCGGCCATCTTCATAGTGTGGTTGCATGATAGGCCCATGCATAAACAGAAAAAGAAGGTGGGTGAGAAGGAAGTCCATTTTCGGACATATAGGAGTGGAAGGAGCAGAGAACTTCTTAGAGCACAGCATACCTCTGATAGTTGTCCTTCCCTTACTGTTTTCTGAATGTTCAGAGCCCAATATCCAAGCAAGGTACCAGCAACAACTGAAGAGAGGGCTGTGGAAAGGAAATGCATGCGAGCATTTAGGAATGGAGCAAAAACAGACTGAATGCAGACGGCTAGTTTAAATGCTAATGGGCGGAGGTTTGGAGAGCTCAAACTCCCATGTGAGTGGCTGTCTTCCTGCCTAGTTTCCTAGCACTAGAAGTCGACCTTGGAGCATGGTTTGACTGATTTTCAGCATCAGACAACCGCGTGGAGTATTGGAGTTTGGAGTGCAGTTTTTTTTTCTTCTTGTAACTAGGGAATCTGACTTTGCTGGTTCCAATTAAGGAAGCCCGTGGGAGTTTGGAGTGTTGACTGCAGTGGTGAGCTTCAGATTTTTCAGACGAGGCAGGGAGCATGTGGTGATCGGTTATCTCTCTTTTCTTTTTGTTCGATGGGTTAGAATAACCAGGGAGGGCACGGGTTATTAATTAGGTTAATACCTTTCAGAGTTCACTGATTACAAGGATGAGTCATGGGCACTTGAATATATACAAGCGCTTCTGTCGTTGAGCTTGACAATGGTTTCTGTGTTTTTTTTTTTTGTTTGGTCGGATACTGGAACGAGGAAGAAGAAGTTGTGAGTTGGTTATTATAATTTTTTTTGTATTTACTTCATTTATTGGTACTAGTTTCAATTCGTGTGAGTAAGTTGCTGAATACGAGCAAAGCTCAACCGGTTAAGCACTCAGGGAAAGTACGGGAGGTCTTGGGTTCGAACCTTAGCGGGAGCGTCTTTGCTCCTTTTTCTTTCTCTCTGTTTTGTATGGGTTATACAATGATTATTTATATAACTACGACTATATATTATATCATGTAATTATATATATTTTTGTAACACAGTTATGCAGCGTTATTGTCACATATTTACAATGTTACGATGTCGTAACGTTACGTACATGTAGTTCCGTATTCGTGCATATATATATACTAGATTTAATTGTTCGTACGTTATTTTATGTCTGGATTATAAAACGCGTTATAATTTTATGCGTTTAATGTACAGGGGTATTTCAATAAGGAATTGGTGGTCAAGGAAATATTAAGGAGGCCAACCTTGACCATATGCTAGGTTTTGACCAAAATAAATAAGTTAGATAACTTATTTAAGGTTTTATAATGAGACAAGTATCTTAAGGTAATATTTTTATAACATATGTGGTGAATATGTTATTACCGAAAATAAAGGGTGTACAATGGTATTTTAAACACCCATGGGCTATTAGGAATTTTTAGGAATTTATTGGGTTGTTTTTGGAATTAAAATAAACTATATATGTATAATATATAGTTATTATGTCATTATGACACTTTGGAGAAATATAGATGGTGGAATGGTAAATACCGAGAATATATGGGTTAATAAGGATATTTATAACCCTTTGGTGAAATTTGGAGATTTTTAGAATTATATAAGAGTATTTAATAAGATATGTGTATAATATATGGTTTAATGATATTATAAAACTATATGTTATAAATAGGGCCAAATGGCAACTTTAGAATAGCACAAGGGCTGTTCGGAATTTACAAAAAAATAACCATAGGTTATACTCTTTTATAAGTTAGAAATGTTATATTAAATGGTATATATAACATGGTATAAATAGTGGGGTGATTTTGTAAATAAAGGAAACTATGGTCTAAGGAAAAGAATAAGATTTTCTTATGGTGCCTAAGAGGCAATAATAAATAGTTTTGTATAAAAACTATAGGTTATAAGTTAAAGGGAATAAAAATATCATATAGTATGATATTAGTATATGGTATAACATTACATAATGTTATGTGGTCAAAATGGGATTTAAATAAAGTTAAGGGCTATACCGAGTTAATAAGAGTTGGAAAATGAGCTTTAGACTAAGGTCTATAATGTTATAAGTGTTATAGCAACTATATAGTTTAGATGGAATTAATATAAGGAAGGGTACTCACATAAAATAATGTGACAAACTATAAATGAAAGGGATTTATAAACTAAGGTATTTATGGAATAAACCTTAAGAGTTGTAAATGTACAACATAAAATGTTACATAATATTAGGATAACAATCTTAATATAAGATGTACAATACAATACAACTAATGGGAATAATCATCTAACATAAGATGATAAAATGTAACATATGATATAAGAGTTTATTAAACTCACGGGAATTACCTACGTGGTAAATATATACATACACAAGGATAATGTATATAAGGATGGATATATATATTATGGTTGGAAACCATATAGTATAATGGTGGGAAAATGATACAATATGAAAAAGATATTAAGTAATATAATCATGCATGCATACATGCAACTATAGGTTACGTACCTAGATTTGATGGTGGATAAGATTTAAAAAAGAAATACAACGAATTAAACTTAACAGTTGAAAACACTAGTAGAAAAATGATTTTAAATGACGAACTTTAAACCACGGTTCTACAAACAACCGTCGTTTAAACATCATAAACCACGGTTCAAGAGAGAACCGTCGTTTATATTGCACGCTTCATCAGATAAATGACGGTTTTATAAGAAACCGTCGTTTATAATTAAAACGCTTAGAAGAAAAAACGACGGTTCCGATACAACCGTCGTATAAAGTGATTATAAACCACGGTTCTCTTTCAACCGTCGTTTTATGTTTTGCCCCAAAAATTTAAAACCACGGTTTTCTAATAACCGTCGTTTATGCCTCCCGTCCCATAGGCTTTAAACGACGGTTTTAAACCAACCGTCATTTAAAAGCTTTTTTTAATATACCCGACGCTTCCTTCTTCTTCCTTCTGCAGCTTCTTCTCTCGATCGATTTTTTCCCTGTTCCATCCTTGTCGCCGGCGAGCCTCTCCTCCGCCACTGCATCTTGCGCCGTCGACCCATTACTCCACCGCCCTGTGCGTCTTCCCTTAGCTCCCGACATCTAGAGAAGCCGCCGATTTTAAAGCCGCGCGCCCGTGAAGCTTCCTCCACCGCCGCTCTCGGTGTCGTCCCGTCGTGAAGCCGCACCAGAGCTCCACCAGAGCTCCACCAGCCGCGCCAGAGCTCCACCAGCCTCGCCCTGCCTGAACGCCGCCCCAGCCCTAGCTCTCGATCGGTAATTTTTTTTTTCTTCATTGTCTGCGCGTCTGTTGTGATGAACGAGCTAGATGTTAGGAACTGCTAGCGTCTGTTGTGATGAACGAGCACTGAAGTTGGAACTGCTAGCGTCTGTTGTGGTGGTTGTTGTTTTTGGTTTCGATGTTGGTGGTGTTTCTTGTTTCAAAGTAGTCCCATGGTAGTGATGGCCATCACGTTTGCATACTTGACAAAGTGAAATCTCTGCCTGTGGATTAATTAAAGAGATTGAAGATAGTAAGCTAGGGTTTAGAGAGAAAAAAAAAAATTAAACGAAAATTGGGGAATTGATCAGATGCTTTTGATGCTACTGTAGTTATGGCATTTAGGGTGATATTGTTGTTGTTACTGACAAAAAAGAAGAAGAAGAAGAAAAAAGCTTCATTTATGATGACCTCTCAATACGAATCCCTTCTTTGTTAATGCAGGATTAATAACTTGTCGTTTATTTTCAGTTTTTTTAGTTGGGTTTCTATATTTCTATTTTACCCAGCTTTACTTTGTTCTTGCATTTGTCTTTCATTTGAGAATATTTTAATACAATAGTACTTTGAATGTTCTCAAGTTTTTGGAGCTATGTCAAACAATATTAATTTGAACTTCCAATGTTACATTGCCGTGAGATTGTTTGATTAAAACAAAAAGTGCTATTATGCTGCTATTCTGTTTGGTTATGCCAAAAAAAGTGTGGAGTATCTAATTATACGCAGAGGTCATGCCAAATTTTTTCCAGAATTTGGTTTGTCAAAATATATTCATTTGTTTATTTGTTCAATTAGTCATGTTTTTTAAAATTAAAACTTTATTAGACATTTATGCTGAATAGGTGTTACTACCCACGGTTGGATTGTCCACTATCTGTTGCTGTCAACCTCTGCCACCGGTTTGCCTGATCAGAACCCACGGTAAAACACTTGCATTTCTGATTATAATTTTAGAAACAAATACTAATATATATGTATATATATATATGTACATATATATATAATATTGTCACAAATAAACGTTATACTAAATTCTACTTGTATTCTACAATCATTAGAATATATATTTGCATAGTGTGCTGTGGGTGTGTTTGTTGTTTATTGTCATTATATATATATATATATATATATATATATCATTTACTATATGCATACTTGCTTGTCTGATAATAATTCGTATGGTTTGCTGAGAATTAATTTTGCTGCTACTGTGTTTGTTTCTGCCTTAAAAAAGTGGAGTGTCTAAAAATACGCAAAGGTCATGCCAAATTTTTTCCTGAATTTAAGCATTGTTCTAATTTCATTGAATAGGTGTTATATACTAGCGCGCAAGAGCATTTGTCTACTTCTCCTTCTTCTGTGCTGTTCGCGCTAGCTGACCATCCAGTACTCATCAGGTTGGTATTTAAAATGTTTCAATTATTTTTGTTTTTCTATTAACAATGGAAAATCAATTCAAACATAGAATTACCTGTCTGAGATACCTGATAGAGGTATGTCTTAGATAGTCCCTGTTGGGACTGTCCAATGACCTTTGATCTCACCATCTAGGTTGTGAATGAGTTAATAATATACAGTAGTTCAGTGATAATTCAGCAGCATTACCCTATGTTCTTCTAGTGTACATATATATGTGAATTGAAACGTACGATTCGTATATATATATCTACACTAGGAGAACTGTAGGGTAATGCTGCCGAAATTATCACTGAACTACTGTATATTATTAACTTGTTCTTAGGTGAGATCGTAGGTGATTGGATAGGTTTAGGTTGTTAAATCTGTAAAAAAAAGAGGAGATCAATGGAACGAGTTCACGACATCTGGTGTGTGAAAAAGGATGGAGCGCGTAGTGATGTACAGTGGACAAGATTGGACATCATACCTAGAAGGGTCAATAAATTTGCAAAGTCCTTGTGGACAATCTTAAACCAAGGGATAAGGGATATATTCGATGTCCTGTGTCGATTGCAAGAACGACTTCAAACCGAGTGTGGACAAGATTAAGGATCATCTGATTGCAGAGGGTTTACAGATGATATGAAGCCTAACAACAATACTGCAATGGTCAACATTCAGTACAAGTTTTGAATGTGCTGATAACGTCGTTTGAGAACAATCAGAAATTGATGCTTCAGTCACACGATTTTTGGGGGGATCTCAAGATGATTCACTAGGTAGTGATTCAGATGATCAGGAGGACCTTAATGCAATGATGGAAGATGTTGAACAAACATTTTTCCAACAAACCCAAATCATTCGAAAATCTGATGCAAGCATCAAAGAAACCGTTGTACAGTGGATGTGAAACGCAAACACAAAAAAATTGAGCGTTGTCTTAAAACTATTCAATCTGAAGGCGAGACATGGATGGAGTGATGTCAGTTTTACAGATCTTTTACAACTGCTGAAGAATGTACTACCAAAGGACAATGTGATACCCACAACAACTTATGAGGCAAAGAAGTTAATGTGTCCGATGGGTATGGAATATAAAAAAATACATGCTTGTCCAAATGGGTGTATGTTGTATTGGAAGGAGAATGAGTTGGATGACCATTGCTCTGAATGTGGGGAATCACGCTATGTAAAAAAGGGTGACAGAAACCACATAAGCACTAAAGTGGGCTCTCCTGTGAAGGTGTTGTGGTATCTACCGATAATTCCCCGATTCAAACGTTTGTTTGCAGTTCAGAAAGATGCTGAGAACCTCCGATGGCATGCTACCCATAGAAAGGATGATGGTAAATTGAGGCATCCAGCCGATTCACCACAATGGAGAAATATGGACAGAATATACCCTCAATTCGGTACAGACCCAAGGAACTTAAGACTTGGTTTATGCACTGATGGGATGAACCCTTATGAGTAATGCCAAATTAAAAAAAGAGCAGAATGCAACATTTGTTAAGTGGTTCAGACAGAAGGTGTTGTATGAAGATTCAAGGAGCATGGATGAAATGATCCAATTGTTGGCACTTGGTCCAAATCTCGATGTGTTGTCGTATGAAGGATATGATGTAAATGGATTTTATTTTTACACTGCACGTCAAGATTGTAAATCGACAAACCAGAACAGTGGTGTGCATCTTATCGCTTCACAAGACATTTTCACAGGAACAAGGCGTAATACACTGAAGAACGAATATTATGGTGTTATTGAGGATATTTGGGTCTTGAATTACACTAGTTATGAAACTTGCGTATTTCGTTGCAAATGGGTGGACAACAAACAGGGATATCGTGAGGAGGATCATGGTATGAAGCTAGTTGATTTAACGACAACGGCTCCTACTGACGAACCCTTTATTGTTGCATCAAAGGCAAAACAAGTATTCTACTGTCGTGATCAATCTAATCCCAGATGGTCTATTGTAATGCAGAGTAAAAGATCGATAGTTGGGATTGATAATATTGTTGATGAGGATGAATACGACTGTGAAGATGAAACAGATGTACCTATTCGGTTGCCGATGGAGGTAGATAATGTAACTAATTTTGAATATCGAAGGTCCGACCATAATGAAGGATTGTGGATTGAACGATGAAATGTCATTTTGTAAGTTTTGTTGACAATATTATATTATTTAATTTTTGTCATGTTTCAATATTTGATTCAGTAGATGTTCGTATTAACCTTGTTAATTGTTGATTATTTTTCAGATTATGGATCCTGACGATAGAGACGAAGAGGACTTACTGTTGGGGCTGGATGATATTGACGATGACGTCCCTACTGAAGAACCACCAGCTGCATTTACTTCGCAGCCCCCTCGGAAGGGACGTGGACCGACCCGTGGGTTGAAGGAGAAGAAGATTCTCCCATCGATTTGATCTGGGACAAGTACCTCCGACATTGTGGTGGGTCGAAGCAGAAGTTTGCTTCCTACTTGGGATTGATGGTAAAATCCCATTGCTCGATTAATAAGGACTGGAAAGATCAAGAAAAGGCAGACAAAGACATCATGTGGCAGATGGTGCAGAAGAAGTACAAGGTCGCGGATGAACTTCAGACGAAGATTGAATCACTTCTAGCGACATCACTGCGACAGTTCAAGCATCGGTTGGTAGATGGCTGGATTACCAAACCGGGCTCCAAGAGGTCACCGCCGTGGGTAGTGTATGATGGTATGATCACGGAGGAGGACTGGAAGATATTCTACGACCATCGCCAGACTGAAGAGTTTAAGGTACTTTTACAATTATTCTTTCTTAATTATTTAAGGAATAAAATTTAACAAATATTTTTTTTATTATGTATAACTTACAAATATACAAATTTTGTAACAGTTACGTCAAGAAAAAGCGAGACGTAACCAGGCGAAGAATATCTACAAGCACTTCATGGGGCGAGCTGGATACACGGGGCGGTTGGAGAAGTGGAAGAGCGAGGGCTTACTGACTAAGACTAATGAAGACGGCACTCAGTCAGTTATTGATGATGTTGACGATGCAAGTAGAGTGCAGACATTTATGCTGGGTCGAATGGTGAAAAATGACGAGGGGGTGTATGTGTTCCCGTAGAGCGAGACTGCTGAGTTGGCGTCCAAGATTGTAAGTATATATATTTAAGAGTTGTTGTTTACTAATTAATAAGTTCATTTCTAATATTTTTGTTAATTTAAAATAGTCTGGCTCGACTGAGCGATGGGAGATGGTTCCGGCCCCTCCGTCTCAGGATGATCCACTGAATAAGGCCCTTGGGCAAAAGGATCATCCAGGGCGAGTGCGGGGGCTTGGAGGGGAAGTTCACCAAAAAGACGTGTTTCCTACGTCTCGATCGAGAGTACCACAGGCTGAAATGATAGAGAGAATGGTGGATGAACGGGTGCATGAGCGGTTGGAGGAGTCGGAAAGACGTCACGCTGAGTCGGAAAGACGCCACACTGAGGAGCGTCAAGCCTACGAGGAGTGCCTGCGAAGACTTGAGGCTTTAGTATTGGGCCAGGTGCATGCTCCTACACCGACACCTACTATTCCTACACCGGTGTCTACTCCTACCACGACGGCGAATACATCGATAGTGGCCGTGTCTCCTACACCGGCACCTACTGCTAGACCGACGTCTGCTCCTACCACGACGGCGGATACTGTCGATGATCCTACACCGACGTCTGCTCCTACCACGACGGCGGATACATCGATGGTCGATCATCCTGCACCTTCTTCTCCTACCAGAGACACATTTCCTTATCAAAACCTTTCGGTTTGTTGTTTTTTCCTCCTTAGTTATTTTAACATTACTTTTAAAACAATACAATTTTATTAGCTTGCTTACTGTTGTGAGTTGATGTAGATGGCTAAATCATGTCATCTGTTTCAAGTGTTGGATGGTGGGACTGTGCATGTTGCATTCGGTCGGGTTTTACAGACCGGACCGAACACTGTAGTACATTTCAAGGTCATCCCACCTCTCCACGCTCGTGTGATGGTAGACGATATTCTGCAAGGTCATGAGGACTCTCCCCTTCCGTTGGAGTGGAATGAGTGGAGTAAAATAGGTCAAGCAAAATCTTCAGTTGTTCCATGGCCATATTCTCTCATTGATGTCAGTAGTGACAAGGTAAACTATTTAATTACATGCTTACTGTTTAGTTTTTAACTTGACTGTTGACTGATATGTTTATTATTTAAATTTTGTATACTATTAGATTGATAAGGAATTAAGACCGGTTAAGAAGAGGAAAGTGGATAAGGGGAAGGAAGTTGTGAAATCAAGTGAGGAGAGTCAAAGGGTGAGAAAGGAAGTGGTGAAACCTTTCGATATGACTCCTAGGAGATCCCCCATTCTGACACCTAAGTATCTGAAGAAGTTGACAGTCAAACAAAAAATGTTGTATGACTTTTTCATGACGAGGCCGCAGTCTGTCACCAACTTCAACATGAAAGTGTCTAAGCATGTTTTCCACTCCTCTGAGCCCAGAGATCTGATGATTACCGTGAGCGATCTACGAGAATTTTTGATGGGAGACCTGCTTAACATCTCTATGATTCAGGCCTATTGTGTGTAAGTATCTTTCAAATTACATTATCTTTCTTTTTTTAAGCTATTTAACATATCTTATGATAAAATGTTGTTTAGGTGTTTGACTAGTAGACTGCTAGCGAGCAAGAGATTATCTGCCCTCTCTTTCTTGTGTCCGCAATTGATGTCAGCAAATCAGGCCGCATTGGATGAGCAAGGATGTGTACAGCATGTGAGGCAAGGATTTTGTACTGCGGTACGAAGAGGAAGCAAATATTTGCTGATCCCATATCATCAGATGTAAGTACACAATAACTAGAATTTTTTGCTTCCTAATTGTGATATTTAATAATTGTTCTACAAAACATTCTTTGTTTTATCTGTGGCAGCAATCATTGGATGTTGTTGTGTATCGACACCAACTGCTTATTGATACTAGACCCATTGGGCGGCCCTGATGACCTTCGAGAGATCGCTGTAGAGAAATATTTGAAGGAGTGAGTATTCAAAATTTTAATGCATTCTGTATTTATTTTAAGCTTGTCCTAGATTATTGACAATAAATGGCTTCATTTTAAAATGTTGTATTTATGCAGGGGCCATAAGCTTGGTTTAAGTGATGAAAAGAAACCATTCTCCATCTTCGACTTCCACTACATACGTGTAAGTAATCATTTAATTTATGCATTTTTGTATTAAAGTTAAACGTTTAATTTTTTGATCTGTCTAAAGTTGGTAATCCATGGATGGTGTGATGACAGTGTCCTCAACAGCCTGATTCAAAAAGCTGTGGCTATTATGTGATGCGGTACATGTTCGAGATGGTACAAAATATTGACACGCTTACGGATGATGACAAGGTAACCCATACCAATCAAAGTTTCAGTTAAAGTTATTGCATTTTAAAAAAATTGGTACTAATGATCAGTTTCTTTTTATGGACAGATCGTTTCTTATTTCACACAAGCAGGGAGCACGTATTCCAAACGGGATCTCGACTTTGTAAGAGATCATTTATCGCAGTTTTGGTGTAAAAATTACTTGAGTGTTTCTTAGATCTTATATCCTAGTGTACGTAGTTAGACTTAGACTTTTGTTTTTGCTGAAGCAACTCTCAAAGTTTGTAAAGTTCAACTCTCTCTTATTTTTGAAAGTTTGAATGGGTTTGTTTGCAATTCGTTTTCAATGTTGCAATTCAAACTGGCAACTTGGTTTATGGTCATAGTGTGGTTGGTTATCAAAGGGCAATACCAGTTGGATGCCCTGTACAGGTTGTATATACGATTGTAAATTGGGTTGTGTTGGAAAACATATGTGGTGGATGCTAAAAAAACAAAAAAAACTAAAAAAAAAACCACGGTTCACGTAAAACCGTGGTTTAAAACTCAGAAGTCAGCGAGTATAAACCACGGTTTATTAACGAACCGTCGTATAAAGTACTCATATACCACGGTTAATTACCCGAACCGTCGTATAAAACCCAATGGAACGACATTAAATACCACGGTTTCCGTCCCAACCGTGGTATAAGTCGTCTGATTCCCGCGCCACAACGGGCTTTAAACGACGGTTTTACAAACCGTGGTTTATAATGCGTCTTTTAAACGACGGTTTGGAACCGTGGTTTATGTGAATTTTCCGATATACCACGCGAGTATAAACCACTGTCTCTAACCGTGGTATATGAGCAAAATAACCGTGGTAAAAAACATTTTCTGCACTAGTGAAAATATGACGTATGGGTTTTAAGTAACAAAACCGACTGTTTTAGAGAAACCCGTAACAAACAACTGTAGAAAACAGGGGTGAACTGTCGGGGTTACTTATTATTCGGAAATTCCGGATGTAGTTAGTCATGGAGACTGACTTATAGTTTTAATACCGTTTAGATTGTACTTCTGACAAGACGCTTGACGAGCTAGCGGACTACACGGAGCATAGGATCTTGCTGATTCATACTCCACTGTAATACGATCAGGGTGAACGGTATGTAAAGGGGTTTGATCCGAGTTGACCTAAGGTTGCTCCTTGGGCTCGGATTTGGTTGATATAAATTGTGTGTTATATGTGTGGATACATGTATGTGATTAAGTGTTACTGCATTAATTATTTATGCACAAGCGTCCTACGGGACTAACACTACGTCGACTATAGATCGACTTATATAAACATACATATAAGTTATTGTGATGACATGACGGTTACTTGATATAATACCATGATATTAATATTAAGTATATGGGAACCTAAGTAAAACACTTAGGAAACGAGTCACGACATTGTCGGTCTCTAGAGCATGGATCTCGAACATGAATATAACCTAGATTACTTCTAGGTATGCGTGACCCATTGGGCCGCTGGTTAATAAGTATTCTCAATAAGACTAATAGTAGATCTTAAACATTATGAGAGAGATGGTATGAGTTGAGGTGAGGAATCCCGGTAGTTTACGAACTACTTGGTTGCGCATTTGTGATCACTGAGGGGTTTCCTAATTGGATTCCGCTCCAGGTTATATCCAACGAGCCCAAACTGGATCGTGGATCAGGTGGCTACGGCCTTTTTATGGACGTCTTACGAGACATAAGTGAGTCAGGAGCCTCCGGACCTCTGGCGAAATGAGCACCTTTATGTGTACGGGAGGACTAATGTCCATGGTGAGGTTATCGGGTTGTCCTAACATGACGCCCAACTGATATAAATAATTAAACATGGTTGGATGGAGCCTACAAGGCTAAGGTAAATTAAATATGAAAACTGTACGCTACGGCGAATGTACATTGTACATATGGATGGGGCTTGAAAGCCAAACTAAAATAAATTGACAATGGATGGTGAACGCTACGGCGATTGTACATTGTACAATATATTGTTAATACTCGATACGTTCGATATACAAATGTTGTTTGAAATATTCTATGACTGTTTGGATTGGATGGATGACTGAATGTTTATGGATATTGGGATGGATGGTTAAATGTTTATGGATGTTTAGATGGATGATTATGTATATTATACATTATATATTGCAGTATTGATTATAACTGTAAAATGGTAAAGCATGAAACCAATCTAATAATAAGATGGTTAAAATGACAAGTGACCATTAGGGTCCAGGCCCGGCATACTCAGCGTCTATCGCTGATACTACACCATTTCAGGTTGTTGATCATTGTCGAAGCCGAAGAACAGGAACAGGGTAATTGGAGTTTTACTTTTGTCACCACACTTGGAGATGTTGTATAGCAATGAAGATGGCGAATTGTATTATGGTAAGGTTGTGTATTCAGGATTGGGTAGACGCTCACTTGTCGATGTTTAGGGTTTATGGACTTAGTATGATGTATAGGAGTTTCTCGTTATCACTGCGGTTAGCAGTTTGTTTATTTTGGAAGTTGGATGTAGTTTGGCTACGTTGCTCGCATGGGCGAGTAATGGCCGGTGACACCCGAGTGAGTTTTGTAATTGTTATTTATTTTTCCGCTGTGAGACGTTTTATTTATTGCTACGTGAGAGATTATATCGTGATTGTGGAGAGGGGTGTTACACATTAAACTTCTAAGCTAGGGCCCACTAGCTTCTGCTGTGCGACCCTGATAACTTTAGAGCTTAATTCGCCCCTTTCGTTATTCTAAATGTATTACACATCTAATTTTTATCCTTTATCTTGGGATATACGGTTTCTCAACCGGCGCGTGGTATCTCTTACCGTGTGCAAACTTGTTGTGTTATAGGTTTTCTATCTAGTTTTTTGGAATCCATTGTGTATACTGCTGTATACCTTTGTGACTACTCACTTAGTTCTTCCGACTTGCTGTCGGTTGAGGTCGAGCTACTACCTTCTATGTAGTGCTTTCTCTGGCCATTGATCCCTGGTCGTTCACTCATGTAGTGCTATACCAGTATTCTTTTATTGCACGATCTTGTAGTTCGTATGCATCGATCCTCATAACGTTCATAATTTTGTTTCTACTTTTATTCCGGTGGAATTCACTGGTTGTGATTGTTGGCATGTCCAACGTTCTTCATGCATCTTTGGCTAAGGGCCACACGGTTTGTTACTAGGTTTACGCTTACACTGGCTTGCGCCATAATCACTTGTGTTTACAAATCCTCCGTATTTAGTACGGTCAGTTGTTCAGCAATCGGGTACCCATGCCCCAAGTTATTACTCCTCTTACCAAGTTGATCCACCAGGTATACACTTTCAGTTCCTTATTAAGTTGCATCCAGAATGAACAATGCGTTCCTTGGGTGATCCTTATTATGTGGTTCAGACTATAGGCTTAATGCCTAGTCTGTCTACCAATTCCTGCTTCTCGACTCCGCTGAGTCCAGCTAATGGCTTTGTTGCCCACATTATTGTCTAACTGCATTCTCCTAGTGGTCGCTTGTTGTGTACCATTTTCTTACTCATTATACAGCATTGTTTTCACGGCCTCTAATACTGTGGTAGCTTGCCTTTACTCATTGCTCATTGTTGGTACAAATCCTCAACCGTTCACTCCGATATCTTGCCTTATCTTTAATCCCTTCGTGGTGTGAGCACACCAGGAGTTTTTTGGGTTCGTGTGAATGGCGGTCGCTGTATCATGCCGCAATATCATTATCTTCCCAATGTGAAGATGTTCTGCTTCAAATGTGTAGGTTAATCAACCTCACATTCCTTCATCACTTATATCATTATCAGGTAGCTGGCTGGTCTAAGGATGAAGTAATCTGTTGGAACACCAGCTCCTTTAAGTGTTGGTCATTTGATGTGTAAAAATACACGCTCACATTGCTTGTTTGTGACGTTCATTGCCTTCTACTTTGGCATTAGGTGCAAGGTCTCGTCGTGCATCTTTGCTTCTCTATGCACATCATTGGGACATCCCAAGGAAACTCCAAGGGTTACTTGCCCCATTCTCTAATAATAGAGTATACCATCACTGACAAGTGAAAGTTCATATTGAGGGGTTTATTTTCACTCACAAGCCACTTGACAGGGTCTTACTGCGTTAGTCTCTACTTATGTACTCCCACCATTCATATAAAGGTTTGTCATTTGCTTGATTGACTACAGAGTGTTCTACTCTTTTAAGTCTCTATGCTCTTTGAGTGTTATCATTCTACGATCCACACCATACACATTTTATGTTTGCTACTAAGCGGACTCTTCGGTCTTCAACCATTACTATCAAAGCTTCGTTCGTCAACTAGTTTGGGAATTCCACTTCCGTGTCAAAAGCTGGTCTTTGGCAAATCACACGCCAGTTTGGATGTTGCAGTAGGTGGTCTGAGGGACACATACGTGCAATTGGGCGACCTTAGGTACGAGAGGTATCTTTACTCCTCTGATTCATCGTAGTGCCCAAGTGTGGGCTAGGTCCATGTTTTCATTATCTAGATTCTTATGCCTTTATGCTATTCATACTATAGAAGGCATGAAGGGAAATTAAAAGCCTTGTCAACTGTATACTATGACGATGGCCTAGTGACAGTGACACTGAGGTAGTCTTACTCTAAGCTACTCATTACATTGAATTCAACTCGAGCGCTTCGGTCGTAGCTCTATTCATTATATGAAATAATATGTCTTCTCTTACTGTGCCATTCTTGGCAATTCTTCTTATTATCCAATGTGGGTTTTGCAACCGTTTAAATCCACATAACGTAGTTGTTTCATGGCTTGTATGCCATGTTGCTTCGAGCTATGCTCTTTGTAGGCTGTTACACAAATTTCCACTTCCTCGTATACTATCGAAGGGTTTGAAGGTGGTACTAGGCTCCATGACAAGGTTGTTGCATCACGCTTCCGTGCATGGGAGGCCCTTCAGATACCTTTACATTAATTGGTGCTCTTGGAAGTTTATGGTACTTCCTATTAAATGGAAGCCCTTTGGTGTTCTAACCGAGTGTTCATTTTAGCTCTTGTGTATTTATCACTACGCTTCATTCAACTGTTGTTGACTTATACACCCTTCAAGGATTTCTCCTAGGTGTTGTTAGACTATGCCATTACATTGGGCTAATATTTGTGAGTATGTCCGGTTGGCTATACTGCATTGTAGTACCGTATTTCGGACTATCCTGTTTAGGGTTATAACACCTCCCGTTCTTGGGTAGACCGTTGGTACTTCCTTCTTGCGTTTTTGACTGAGTTAAACGTTCTCCTTGGTGAAGGATCATGCTCCCGGTAGTCATGGTGTTTGTTCTGGGAGTTCTATCCCGTTCTTTGAACATTAATGTGTCACGTTAGGCATTCGCCTTACTATGTTTAGGCTGGGTATTTCTTCCAGCTGTCATGCATTCGCTTCCAATTTTATTGAGACATATCCAATGTCTATACTTAATAATCTGTGCTCCTTGCACTTCCTAACACTTATTCGTTTTCCTTAGATGACTTCTCTGAGTTCCTTTATGCTCGTTTGCTTTACTGCGTTCTTCCTCTTCCATTGTCCGATGTGTCCATCTGTTCTGTTTTGAATTTGCTTACGGTCCGTAGAACGGATTCAACTACTTCTCGTGTTATGTACACCACTCGTATACATATGCGGGGTACCATACTGATACATTGCTACTTACTAACTAACCTATAAGTAGGTCTGTCAGGCCCGCAAGCCCCTATCGGAGTGCGATCGTCCCACGTCTCATTTTTGTACACTCGTAGTGTTCGTCACATGCCTATGTGAAGTATTATGTTGTCAACTCCTCTTATATTCTCCTATGGTATCTTATTGTGAATCTACTGGTTTAGTTTTAAAATCTGGGGTTTAAAAGAAAAATTTTGGGTTTTGAAAGAAAAATCTGCGTTTGATATTAAAATCTTCATGGCATTTCAATGCCGGGTGGTTCTGACCGAGTCTAGCTTCCCACTGACTGGTATATCCTTTAATGCAATGGTCAGGCCGTTAAGCCCTTCCAAGGTTTCATTCTTCAAGTATTTAGGATGTGTGATCCTGTAGTTGCTTCATTGCGGTCACGGTACTTTACTAAGTACTTGTGGTTTGTGAAAAGTCTTTTTGAATAATCCTGTTATTACTGCACTTGTCGTGGCAAGTGCGTGATACTAGTGGTTTTTTGGTTAACCTATACCGATCACGGTATTGTTCCCTTGCATATTCGGCAGCCTTGTTGGCTCTTCCGTTGATCCACTGATCTTCTACTTTGGTTATTCAATCTTCTGAGTAACTTCTCAGTGATCTTGACATGGCTATCACTGATCAGGGTGCTTCTCCAATCCTTGGAGGTCCCTATTTATTTGTTCTATGTTTTTCCTTGTTGCTCGTTCTCACACGTTTATCGTGGTTACCGGGACTTATCTCGTTTAGGCACTTCTTTGGTAGTCCTGTCGGGATATATCTCGTGATTGTTCCCGTAGCTGTCTGAGCTATGTCGGCTAGGTGTCGTAACCCTTTTGGTGTCGTAGTTCTGGAGTTAAACCAATCCCGACTATGTCCTTAGTCAGTTAATATACCATTGTTGGTATTATCTAGCATTTATTGTCCCGTAGACTTGTGTCTCAGGTTTCGTTACTGTTCCTTTTTCCGCTTCGTTGCACGCTTAGTGCTTCTCTTCCCGCAGCTGTTTGACCAGCTATGTTCTCGTGACTGCTAAGCATGTCACCTCATGCTGTAGTAAATTCTAGTCTTCTTTGGTTAAGATTCTCATTCTACCGCTATTAAGTGTGGGTACTGTTGTCCTACCAGGAACCGTCTAATCACCTCGTACTTCCATACTTACGCAGTGGATAATCCATACATATTGGCGGGTGATACAATGCCGTTAGCCACCCACGTGACTAACAAGGCCTACCTCTACTACAATATCGGTCTGATGGACCAGAATACCCGAGTACAAACAATACAATTCACATTCCAGTTTCCAACCGAGTACATACAATTCTCCATTCAATACCTTGCTCAATACTTACCATACAATATACCAAGTTTACAAATGTATAAACCAAATACAATCAATTCTCACAAGTTTACACATAATCATCAAGAGTCTAACATCTCCCACCCATGTCTCACAATTCTACATGTTCTCAAAGTACATACGGGTGCATCGCTTGATACACCGGCAATTCAAATGGGCATCAAGCCCGTATACCACAATACACTACCCATGGTAATCCCTAGCTAACTAAGCATAACAGTCCGGTCTCACTCTCGACCTCTTAGCTTTGTCGGGTACCTGTAATATATAAAAATAGTTCCCCAAGGCTCAGCAAAAGCTGCATATGAAATTCGTATACCCCGCGTGCTAATGGGGTACGCCGAATACTTGGTCGAATACATGGAGTTCATTTTATACATGCATAATGCTATTACATGCAACATTACAATCATACAAGGCACATAATACAAGGATACCGTACATACGAACGGGAGGCAATACACAAGTCAATTAACATGGTAATACACTTCACGAATCCATACTTCATTATTTGTTAGACAGTTACCCATCCGGGTTAATCGGATGTTCTTTACTCTTTTACTCGGGACCATATGACTTACACCAGTCTTGGTCTTACTCATACAAATACTTACTTACTTACTTACATTACACTCATGTTAAGTCGGTGTGACCTCTGGCCAGAGACTACACCGTCTCACCGCCGAGCTTTGGGTGGCTCACTAATCGAGGTTGCTACCCATTTAAGGGGTTTGGACCATGGAAAAGATTAAGGCCAGGAATCGGATACAACCTCTTGTGTCTCCTCATCCTCACGCGTAGCCGAAACTATATCGGGCTTCTTACTTACTCCAAATTACCAATTTACTCAAGTTAGAAGGGTTACATAGTTAGTGAGTTAGTGAGAATCATTTCACAATCACTAAGTCAGAGGTTAGCACAATCGCACAACCATAAACGAGCACTTCATCATCATACATATATTTCATGAATTATACAAACTACAAGTTTAAAAACAATCCAACTAGGACAATACATTACAAACACAAGAAAGTGCAATAAATCCGATTCGTGCATTTTATCTTGTTTAGGTGGTAACACATAACACACAAACACACAAATCAGAGTAGCCACGGTAGCATACGGGACATGAGAAAATCATACCGTTCACCGTAGTTGCTCGATCACCGAATCTCCTTCGGAGTCCAATCATTCAAATCCTATATCATACATAGAATCGGGTGGTTAATTATATATAATTACCCTAACCCATTTCATCTTTAGTGTTTCCCCGATTTACAACTACTAATTCCTTCAATTCAAATTCATTCACAAAGTTACTTACTTCTCATTACTCATCAAGCTGTTTACACTCCTAATACCTTTATATGCCATTAATTAAGTCTTAACAATCTTATAATACATTATCATTCAAATTCCTATCATTAGAATGCATTAAAACACATTCTGGTGAAATTTTGGGGTGGTCCGGGTTTGTGTCCAGGGTTATAAACCCGGACCAAGCCTGGAATAAAGTTTCTGCCAGTTTTTTGCTATGGTCCGGGTTTGTCTACCAGGATACAAACCCGGACCACACCCGGTTGTGAGTTTTGGCCGTGTTTTTGGGGTGGTCCGGGTTTGTGTACCGGTTTGTAAACCCGGACCAGCCCTGTTACACATTATTTTGTAGTTTTTTAGCCTTCTTTCAACCCCTATTTCATACTCAATCCTTTCCTAATCTTTCCACATGTAATCTAGCATGCTTTTACACCAATTAGGCACTCTAAACCTCTTTAATTCATTCATTAAACTCATCACCCATTTCTTGGTTTCCTTACACCATTTTTCCATTCTTAATTCTCCTAAACCTCTTTGCTACAGATTTTGCTATTCTTCTCTTCACTAACCCAGTGGTTCTCTCATTGCATTATTTCCATTACATTCATCCCAAGTCTTACCCAATACAACCTTCCTTCCAAATCTAGTTTCCAAGGTGATTAACTACTCCATCAAACTCCAAAACACACCTAGTTCAACCTAGGTTATTTCTTCTCGTTAAGACACCTAAGTCACTTAGTTTCCTACAGAAATTTTGACAGAGGTTCCCTACAATTCTAACATTCCTAAAGCATCATTTTCGTTCCAATAGACCTACTCCACTAGCCATATCCACAAGAGGTGCTACAACACATAAATTTCCTGCACATTCACACAATAATCCCATTGTGCATAAACCTTAAATACTTGGCTCTAAGGCCCTTAACATCAACATAAACACACTAATATAATCCCATTCCTTAACCACCATTGCAGTAGCACAACAATACTTAAGACAATGTAAATTTCCATATATTACAAGCATTCAAAATTTGTTTCATAAGCCATACAAAATCAGCTCAAGGTAAGTTCATTTACCTTGAAATTTTTGGTTCCTCTTTCTTTCCTGCATCCTCTCTTCTCTTATTCTTGATTTCACACCAACCAAATGGGTTTAAATTGCTAGGATATAATCACATTCCCATGAAATACACAACAAGGATTATTAATCCCCACATTCCTCATCAACTCTAGAATTTACAAGAGTAGGTTTAGGGTTTAGATTAAGGGATTACCTTCAAGTCTTTAAATGAAGGTTTTGGCAACAAGATAAGTGGAACTCAAGCTCGTCTCAAAGGCCAAAGGAAATCGGCTGGGCATGGAAGAAGAGAGTTCAACGTTGGAGTTTTTATTTTGCAAGAAAGAACTAGAAAAAGAGGGACTCTTGAACTTCTTTTTACCCTATTGTAACAAGGAGATGATTGTAACACCTCTACCGTTAATCCTATTCTTACCGACTAATCGTCCCGATAATCCTAGTACGTCGCAGTGGAAATACTACTACGGCGGGTGATACAACGCTGCTAACCGCCCATACGGCTAGCAAGGCTATTACTACTTACAGTGACGGTCTGATGCCTAAATATACCGAGCTACTACATTACATTCCAAATACAAAAGATAATATACTTACATGGCTGGATTACTGAGTATTCAAGGTAATTAATTACATCCCTTTCAAGTCTCCCAAAAATGAATGAGTTTCTACAAGGTACTCATCTATACCATCCCGCAAACCTTCATTATCCAAAAGGGTGTACCCTATGGTACACCGGCTAACCAAAAACCTACAGCCGTGTACAACATAGTACACCTTTCACAATTCATTATTTACAGACAAAAAGAAATCAAACTAAATCTCTTCATCATCTTCACCCGTCTCGAGGACCTGCGTATAGTAAAACATCGCCCCAAGGGGCTCAGCAAAAGCTACGCATAAACTCCGCATATACCACGTGCTAACTAGGGTACGCCGACTATTTAAGGTCGACTGTACATGCGGTTCATTAATTTCATTCATACATGCTTTACATACATCATACAATCATGCTCAATGCAATACGCAATCCAATACACAATACAATAGCACATACAATACTTACCTTCGCAAGGGTTAGCCAAATTACGCATCCGGGTTAATCGGAATGCAATTTACTCTTTTACTCATTACACATTACTTACTCTTACTTTACTTACTTACTTTACTATACTTGTTTACTCATTCTTACTTAATTACTTTTACTCATGCTAAGTCGGTATGACCTCCGGCCCGGGGACTACACCGTCCCACCACCGGGATTTACTTGACTCACCAATCCAGGATGCTACCATTTAAGGGGTTTGGGCCGTGGACCAGTTAAGAGTCAGGAATTGGAGCCAACCTCTTGTGACTCCGCCTCCTCACGCGTGGCCGAAACTATATCGGACTTATACTCATTCCAATTTAATTACCAATTTATGTTAGATTGGTTAGCTTGTTAGGAATCAGTCAGAAGTCCAATCACAATTACATTCGGTCACAATACAATATATCATACATACACACACTCATATTCATCCATACATTTCATGAATTATACAAACTATGGTTTAAAAGATATATCCAAACAAGGAACAAGCTCATGAGGATCACAAGTAAGCACAATATGTCCGGTTCGTGCGTTTATCTTATTTGGTGATCAATTAGCACACAACACACAAATCAGAGTAACCAAGGTAGCATACGGGGCATGAGGAGTTCATACCGTTCACCGTTGTACTTGTATCCAACTTTCCTCCGGTGTTCACAATCCAAGTCCTATGACATATATACAATCGAGTGATCAATCTAACTATCATTACTTAACTCGATTACTCTTATGTTCCCTAACTCGTACTTATTATGCCTTTACAATTCTTACACTTACACATGGTTTACTCACTCTTCACTATTTTAAGTTCATTTCTTTGCACAATAAGGATATACTTATATATATATATGTGTGTGTGTGTGTGTGGGTGTATGTGTGTGGGGGTGGGGTGTGTGTGGGGGGGTGTGTGTTGTGTGTGTGGGTGTGTGTGTGTGGTGTGTGGGTGTGTGGGGTGTGGTTGTGTGGTTTGTGTGGGGGTTGTGTGGGTGTGGGTGTGTGTGTGTGTGGGTGTGTGGGTGTTTGTGTGTGTGGTGTGTGTGTGTGTGTGGTTTGTGTGTGGGTGTGTGTGTGTGTGTGGTGTGTGGTGTGTGTGGGGTGTGTGTGGGTGTGTGGTGTGTGTTGTGTGTGTGGTGTGTGTGTGTGTGTGTTGTGTGTGTGTGTGTGGTGTGTGTGTGTGTGTGTGTGGTGTGTGTGTGTGGTGTGGTGTGTGTGTGTGTGTGGGTGTGGTGTGTGTGTGTGTGTGTGTGTGTGTGTGTGTGTGTGTGTGGTGTGTGTGTGTGTGTTATACATATATATATATATACATATGTTTATTTTAATTATTACAATATATTTTTTTGTTTGACCTGACCGACCCACCTTGGGTCGGTCGGGTGCAGAGACTTCGATTACAGAAAATTCCAGTCTTACCGACCCAGCCAGGGTCGGTCCCTTGGGTCGGTCCGGTGCAGAAACATTCTGACTAAAAATTTCAACTCGACCGACCCAGGTAAGGTTGGTCCCCTGGGTCGGTCGGGTGCAGAAGCTTCCGAGACTGCAAAATTTCGGGTCGACCGACCCTGCTAGGGTCGACCGACCCTACAAGGGTTGACCGACCCTACTAGGGTCGGTCCTAGGGTTGGTCCAGCCCAGTACTTATTTTAATTGCTCATTTTAAACTCCAAATCCTCCTCAATTCACCCCCAATCTTTTCCTAATCATTTTCCCAAATTTCCTACATGCTTAGGCACCTTAAAACACTCCTTAACTCATATACTAACCTCATTACTCCTTTTTATCTCAATTTACAACTTATTTTCTAAATTTCATTTCAACACTCACATTGTTTCTTCCTAGCATAGTTATGCTACAGATTTTAACTTTCATTTCCTCCATCTATAGCTCCCTCTTCTAATGTCATTTCTAAAGCTTACAATGCATTAGCTATCTCTCCTAACCTACCCACTAACTAGCTCAAATTAAAATCTGTTACAAGGGCATATTTTTACCTAGTTTTTCTAGTTTTTAAGTGTTCTAGTTATAGGTAAATTTTGACATAACCTCCCCTATATTTTTACATTCTCACCACATGTTTTATCTCATAGACATTACCCATTTTACCTGTTTATAAACACAACAATATACACAACTCTCCAACACAATACTACACATTAAACACCATTACATTCCTGCACACAACATCTAATTCCCTCTAGGTTTCAACAAGTTTTAAATTGTCTTTTAGGCTCCAAAAACAGTTTAGATCTTCTTCCTCATTACACTACTACTCATTACCATTTTCAATATACATTCAAAAGATATTAAAATCTGTTACATAGAACATTTACAAGACTACAAATGTGAGCATCATTTACCTTGTTCTTCTTCTAGTTTCTCTTTTCTTCTTCTTTCTTCTTCCTTCTTCCTTTTCTCTCTCTCCACTGATTTGTAGATTAAATTCTTTAACACTACAACCCATATACACACCATTTTAATACCAATAACCCTTAACCATTCTTTAAAAGCTTTAAGGTAAGTTTTTAGGGTTTAGGAATTCATTACCTTGCAAATGATGAGATGGAGTTTTGGACAGCTCAAGAACAAGATTTCTCACCATCCAAGAATGCCAAAACCGGCTAGAACACAAGGCACCAACAAGGGTTTAGTTTCAAATTTCGTTTTGCCCACAAGGGCTAGAAAAAGATATGAGGTTTCAAGAATATTTTTACCTCAAAGGAACAAGGAGATGGAGGTGGTTCTAATGGTGGTCTTGAAGCTCCAAAGCAAGAATACCCATGGGGATGAAAGTGCTTGTTTTTGAATTTTGGAAAGAGATGAATACTCTCCTTGATGAGAGGAAGACAATGGTATACTTTTTGTGATTTTTGGTGAAGGTTTGGACACTTAACAAGAGGAGAGAAGTGGGTGTTGGTGTGGGAAATGGAAAATCGCCATTGCTGCTGCTTGCTTGGGGAGGAAGAAGAAAATAGAGAGTGAGGGAGAAGGGTGTGTACGTGAGTGAGGGAAATAAGAGTATAGGAGAGAGAGTAAAAGTGAGGGTGAGGTTTACTTTATTGCTTTTTAATTTGTTTGTCTTTTTACATATAAGGAATAATTAAGATGAGGGAGTGTGAGAGAGAGGGGCTCAAAATCGGCCACCCCACTGCACACACACACACACTTTGCATTTTTATTTTAATAGTGGACACACTAGTTTGAGTTATTTATGTTTCTACCCCACAACTTCCCGTTTTTGACAGTTTTTTTACTATTTTCTCATTTTATTGATTTTATTGGTTCTAGACCCTCACTAATATTTATTAATGACTGTTTAGTTGACCAAAATTGTTACAAGTCTATTTGACTCGCTTAAAGTCACGTTTTCTCGGTTTCCTCGAAAAACATGCTTTAAGGTTCGTTAGCGTTTTTAATTCGTTTTAATCCTTTTTCTTCGGGATTTGTTCTCTCATGATTATTTAGACTTAATTAAGCTTGTAAAACACTTATTAGCCTAATTAATCACTATTTTTAATTACGGGGTATTTCAATCTACCCCCCTTAAGGAACTTTGCCCTCAAAGTTGCTCAAGGGTAATAGTTTAAGAATTCTACTCATTAGGCAAACCAATTGCCATAATGTATCTTACTACACTTATGAGGTGTTTACTTCTTCCACATTGCAAACATACACAATACCAGCATCATACGAAATTCACATACACAATCCATCATTTCCAATTCATGCCATCACATCCACATTACACAATACACCACTACTATTCACAATACACATTACACAGATACACCATACATTATACATACACATCCATACATCACACATTACACATACATACATTCACATACTAAACACACACTCCGCACTACATGTGCCATCAACATATATTACAATACCTACACACTATGCAAAGCTCACCCGAAGCAATGCAAAAGCAAAAAGGCTCTACCCCCCTTAAAAAGGGTACGCCCCGTACCCGTATGTACTAAACACTAGACTATCTAGTCTATGAACAGCTGTGGGTACTTCGCCTTCATGGCATCTTCCAACTCCCATGTCACTTCTTCGACATCATGGTTTAACCATAGGACCTTCACCATTCGTATATACTTATGGCGAGTGTCTCTAGTCTTCCTATCAAGGATTCTAACGGGAGTCTCGACATATCTCATTGTCAGTTCAATGGAAAGTCTCTCGGGCTCTAGGACATGAGAAGGATCAGAAATGTACTTCTTGAGTTGTGACACATGAAAGACATCATGGACACGCCCCAAGTCCCCAGGTAGCCTATAGGCTACGGATCCAACTCTCTCGGTGATAGCGTACAGCCCTACAAATTTTGGGCCCAGCTTGCCCTTCTGACCAAAATGGAATACGCCCTTCATAGGTGAGACTCGCAAGAACACTTGGTCGCCCACGGTGAACTCAAGGTCGTGTCGTCTCACATCCGCATAGGATTTCTGTCTATCTTGGGCTGCCTTCATATTGTTTCGGATTTGTTGCACTTCCGCTTGGACTTGTTCCAAATACTCCGGTCCTATGATGACCGTTTCGCTTGACTCATCCCAACACAAAGGTGTACGGCAAGGTCTACCGTATAGGGCTTGGAAAGGCGACATCTTAATCAAAGCATGATAGCTATTATTGTATGAAAACTTGATAAGATGATGCTTATCTAACCAACTCCCCTGAAAGTCTAAGGCACATGCCCTAAGCATGTCCTTCAGTGTCTGGATGGTCCTTTCTGTCTGACCGTCGGTCTGAGGATGGAAGGTGGTACTTAACTTTAGTTCCGTACCCAGCGCTTCCCGTGTAGCTCTCTAGTATCTCGAAAGAAATCTGGTGTCGCGGTCAGATACTATAGTCTTCGGGACTCCGTGGTGTCTGATAATCTCCTTGTCGAACAGCTCTGCGAGCTTCACTACCTTCCAGGTGTCCTTCATCGGTATGAATCTGGCAACCTTGGTGAGGCGATCGACTACAACCCAAATCATGTTGAGTCCTCCCCTGGCAGGTGGGAGTCCGACAACAAAATCCATGGAGATATTGTGAAACTTCCACTCCGGAACTGGCATCGATTGTACCATTCCGCCCGGTCTACGATGTTCAAACTTTACTTTCTGGCATGTCAAGCATCTCAATACATACTCCGTCACATCTGATTTCATTCCTGACCACCAGAAGTACCTCTTCATGTCTTTATACATCTTGGAGGCTCCTGGATGGACTGACAATGTGGAACTATGTGACTCTCGCAGGATGCGATCCCTTAGCTCAACATTGCTTCGGGGGATGCATAGCATGCCATTCAGCCGAATCAGACCATCTTCATGCAACTTAAAATCATATTTCTTCCTTTCAAATGTACCATCGGTGATCTTCTATCTAATTTCGGTTAGGTAAGGGTCGCTCAACTGAGCGTCTCGCACCTCGTCAACCAAGCTAGAAGAAGCGAGTAGCGAATGGAGCGAGTGTGCTCGACGGCTCAAGGCGTCGGCTACCATGTTTGCCTTCCCTTCTTTATACTGCAGGTTGATGTCGTAGTCTGAAAGAAACTCCATCCACCTTCTCTGTCTCAAATTCAATTCTTTCTGTGTATACACATACTGTAAGCTCTTGTGGTCGGAGTAGATGGTGATGCTTACCCCATAGAGATAGTGTCGCCATATCTTCAAGGCGAAGATAATGGCTCCTAGCTCTAAGTCGTGAGTCGGGTAATTCTCCTCATGCTTTTTCAGCTGGCGGGAGGCATAAGCTACAATCTTGCCATGCTGCATGAGTACGCATCCCATTCCCTTGCCTGATGCATCGCAATACACCTCAAATCCCTCTATGCTTTCTGGAAGAGTAAGGATGGGCGCTGAGGTTAATGAGTCTTTCAGGCTCTGAAATGATACTTTGCACTCGTCTGTCCATACAAACGGTGCATCTTTCTTCATCAGTGTAGTCATGGGCTTAGCAACTTTCAAGAAGTCCTTTACAAATCTCCGGTAGTAACCGGCTAGACCAAGAAAGCTCCTAATGTCGGTAACAGTCTTGGGTCTAGGCCATGATCGTACAACTTCTATCTTAGAAGGGTCAACTAAGATACCTGCGCTCGAGATGACATGACCAAGGAATGATACCTGATCTAGCCAGAACTCGCATTTGGAGAACTTCGCATACAGCTGGTTCTCGCGCAGTGTCTCAAGTACTTTCCTCAAATGGATTTCATGTTCTTCTTTTGTTGTGTGTGTGTGTATATGGTGCAGAGGCTAAGCTATACAGCGATGTCATCAATGAATACTTCAACTAAAGTGTGTAACTGCTCGCTGAATAGTCGATTCGTAAGATCCATGAATTTTGCTGGTGCGTTTGACAAACCGAATGGCATGGCAGTGAATTCGTAGTGGCCATATCTGGTGCGAAATGCCGTTTTCTCAATGTCTTGCTCTCTGATAGCAATCTGATGATACCCAGAACGGAGGTCGATCTTGGAGAAGACTGAGGCTCCTTTCAGTTGGTCAAATAGGTCGTCGATGCATGGCAATGGGTATTTATTTTTGACTGTGACCGCATTCAGCTCGCGGTAGTCAATACAAAGTCGGAGACTACCGTCCTTCTTCTTGATGAAGAGAACCGGTGCTCCCCAGGGTGATACGCTCGGGCGTATAAACCCTTTGTCGAGTAGGTCACGTAATTGCTCTTTCAGTTCTGTCATTTCAGCAGGTGCCATGCGGTACGGTGCCCTAGCAATGGGACCAGTACCTGGCAAAAGGTCAATCTCAAACTCTACTGCTCATCGGGGTGGCATGTTGGGTAGCTCCTTAGGGGATACATCAGGAAATTCAGATACAATGGGTACTTCGGGGTTGAACTCTAGGTCTCTCTCCAGGTCTTGTACATAACACAGATACACTTCTTTGCCCTTTTTGAGCTCCCCATACATAGCCATAGCGGAGATGACTGTGGTCGAAGGCTCTCTTGGTCTCTGGCGGTAAGATACAGTAACCCCAAAAGGACTCTTGAGCAGCAATTGATGCTCGGCGCAGAGGATTCTACCCTTGTGCCGCTCCAACCAATTCATTCCGACTATTACATCAAATCCTAACCCATTTAACTCGATGAAGGAGATGGAAAACGATTCGCCTTTGATTTTGATGGTGGCTGACTTGTAATACTTGGTGCACCGTATTCGCTCCTTCGATGGGAGAGTTACCATCGGTAGCTCATCCGCATCTAGCTTCAACCTCTTCACAAAAGACGGTGATACGAAGGTGTGAGAGGCGCCGGAGTCGAATAACACATTGGCTTCAATGCCGTTCACTGGGAAGGTTCCCGTTAAGATGGTGCCGCTTTTACCGGCTTGTGCTTCGGTGAGGATGCTCAGGTTACCTTCGGTACCGAGTCCACAACCTATTGAAGTCACAATTTCATAAGTATTGATGGTGGACACAAGTGGAATTTAAATCAACACTGCTCTTTATTGATAACCAACCATCATACATACCGTGTCTCTAATACACATTACTAATACATTACATGATACTATGAATTTAACACTTCCTAAAGGTAAGGTTCAGGCGTCCTGGTTTCATGTGTGTGGCATTGATTATTGCTGGCGGTGCCGTATTCAACTTGATCTTGTTGATCCCGTGATACAACATCCTAGATTTTCCACCCATGATTAGGACATCTCCCGATCTCAATACCAGTTTCTGTGCGAGGAACACATGCTTTTGCTCGCTATACATAAATATGGCGTCATCACCAATGGACCAAGACACTACGGGCACTCTTTGTTCAAGAGATTCCGCTGTCTCGTCCTTGTCTTGGTGTAACCCAAGTCATCCTTCTTTCTCATAGAAGTTGATGATACACAGGTCCGCTTCAATTGCGGGTATCGGATCACATTCGCATTGTTGTGCAAGTTCTACTGCTTGTGTGACAAGTGTTTGAAATTCTGGAGGTATTGACGGTGGCGTCGCTCCGTCTTGCATTCGTGTCTCTTGATATGTCTTAGTATAAGGATTTTAGTCCTTTCCGAAGCACATCATCTTCAGCTTCATCTTCGCTCCACCGGGGAATTCGGGTGTATAAAATCCTCCTTGACCCGTTCCTAGTTCGTTGCATCGTCGGATGATTGAAATTTGGGCTTCGTGTGTCAGGTATTCCTTTAATAAGATCATACCTGGTCGGATGACCTGACACTGCTCATTGGTGTAGTAGTGATTGGTGATGTCGGTCTCTTCTTGATTTGGTTTTGAAGGTATCGGATAGCAGATACTAAAGCTTCCTATGGTTATAAATTTCATCTACGGTGAGTACTAGTTTCAACTACTTCTTTTCATGCTCAATACACACTTCTATTCATTTACTCATGCATTTACTCAAACAATTACTTCAATACTTAGTCATGCTTCACAAGATTCAAGGTTTAGATTAATTACCTGGGTCGGACGTAGAACCGGTCCCATCTCTGTCAATGATGTGCAAGGCAGGATGCCTTTGGGGTGCGCCCTTCTGAGGACCTCGGGATCCCTGTCCCTGGGGTGCCTGCTGGGCCGGTGCATCGCCAGATGCAACCTCCTTGCCTTCCCCCTGCTTGTAGCTTTGGAAGTTCCCTCTTGATTTGGCATTTTCTAGGAAAAATTTGGCTCAGTTTCCGGGCTTCTGACAGTTGTAGCACCGGATTTCTCTCCCTTGGCAATCTAGGCCGACCGTCGAAGTAGTTCTTAGTGAAACCGGAGCCAAAACCTAAGGTGTAGAGTGTTAGCACGTTTGTGCAGGCATACTAGATATGATACTTATTCAAATACGATTTAGGAATAGAGGTTTACCCTTTGGTGGGTGTGATCTCAGTGGCTTCGCAGCCACCAGTGCAGAAGAACCAAGTTGAAGAAGCTCAACTGGTTTTCCCTTCTCCTGGGCACTGCTCTCACTTGGGAAGTTCTTTGGGGTTTGCTGAAAGCATTTCCCTTTCTTCTTTTTCCAGCTCTTACCCTGGTTCTGCTCCTCAGCACTGGTATTCTTGTTGTTGGCCTTGCGCTTAAGCGTGGTTTCTTCATCCCTTAGCTGGCAAGTGATCTCAATGCATGATAACACTCCTAAAGTTTCAGGTATTATCCGGGATTTTTAATTAAAAAGATAGAGGTAAAGATTTAAGGTTTTACAATGGTACTAAGGGTTAAACCGGTATTTACCTGAAGGGAGGTAAATCTGGTGTAGCCCATACCGTACCGAAGGCGATGGCTCAGACCGCCATAGAAGCGATCGACCAACACCTGGCCGGTGTACCCAAGGTCGGGTAAAAGACGGAGGATAGAAGTGAAGGTGCGGTAATACTCATCTACTGACATCTTGTCAGTCATCCTTAAGGAATCCAGCTCTAGCCTTTTCTTGGTCTTTACATGCTCCGGATAGTATTTGGATCGGAGGATAGCGGTGAAGGACTCCCAATCGAAGGTGGGGTCATCGACATACTCATGTTTCACAAGCTTCCACCAATCCATAGCAACATCTTTGAGGTAGTAGGTGGCTATTCTCACTCGAACTCCAGCAGGACATTCGAGGGTCTCAAATGCAGTCTCCATTTCGGAGATGTAAGCTTCCAGCTTAGCAGGGTCGCTCTCGCCTCTAAAGCACGGAGGTCAGAGATCTGCGATAGCTTTTACCCAGTTTACTTCTCTGGGTGGAGGGGGCGGGATTGGTCCCATTTGAGTTTGTTGGTTCTGTTGGGTCTGCTGCATAGCGGTGATTACTTGCGGTAGCATCTGCGCTACCGTGGCGGTGACGATCTCAGCTATCGTCTGCGCGCCAGGTCCTTCAGAGGCTTCGCCTCTAGCTCGGCCTCGGCCTCGTCCTGACATCTGAACATTTAGCATTTACATTAGGCTTTGTAAGATATGACCTAAAGCTCTTGGAATTTAACCAAGGTATCGTCCATAAGGATGTCAAGGGTATCCGTTGTTAACAACGGTAGTTCCTAGTTAGGTTTCTAAGTATCCATCTTAAGACGGTTGAAATCCTAACTCGGTAATCCCAACGCTCGGTAATTCTAGGTCATCAGAGTGTAACTGCTCTGATACCACTTTTTGTAACACCCCTACCGTTAATCCTATTCTTACCGACTAATCGTCCCGATAATCCCAGTACGTCGCAGCGGAAATACTACTACTACGGCGGGAGATACAACGCCGCTAACCGCCCATACGGCTAGCAAGGCTATTACTACTTATAGTGATGGTCTGATGCCTAAATATACCGAGCTACTACATTATATTCCAAATACAAAAGATAATATACTTACATGGCTGGATTACCGAGTATTCAAGGTATTTAACTACATCCCTTTCAAGTCTCGCAAAAATGAATGAGTTTCTACAAGCTACTCATCTATACCATCCCACAAACCTTCATTATCCAAAAGGGTGTACCCTATGGTACACCGGCTAACCAAAAACCTACAGCCGTGTACAACATAGTACACCTTTCACAATTCATTGTTTACAGACAAAAAGAAATCAAACTAAATCTCTTCATCATCTTCACCCGTCTGGAGGACCTGCGTGTAGTAAAAACATTGCCCCAAGGGGCTCAGCAAAAGCTGCGCATAAACTCCGCATATACCGCGTGCTAACTAGGGTACGCCGACTATTTAAGGTCAACTGTACATGCGGTTCATTAATTTCATTCATACATGCTTTACATACATCATACAATCATGCTCAATGCAATACGTAATCCAATACACAATACAATAGCACACACAATACTTACCTTCGCAAGGGTTAGCCAAATTACGCATCCGGGTTAATCGGAATGCAATTTACCCTTTTACTAATTACACATTACTTACTCTTACTTTACTTATTTACTTTACCATACTTGTTTACTCATTCTTACTTACTTACTTTTACTCATGTTAAGTCGGTATGACCTCCGGCCCGGGGACTACACCGTCCCACCACCAGGATTTACTTGACTCACCAATCCAAGATGCTACCCATTTAAGGGGTTTGGGCTGTGGACCAGTTAAGAGTCAGGAATTGGAGCCAACCTCTTGTGACTCCGCCTCCTCACGCGTGGCCGAAACTATATCGGACTTCTACTCATTCCAATTTAGATACCAATTTAAGTTAGATTGGTTAGCTTAATAGGAATCAGTTAGAAGTCCAATCACATTCACATTGACTCACAATACAATATATCATACATACACACACTCATATTCATCCATAAATTTCATGAATTATACAAACTATGGTTTAAAAGATATATCCAAACAAGGAACAAGCTCATGAGAATCACAAGTAAGCATAATATGTCCGATTCGTGCGTTTATCTTATTTGGTGATCAATTAGCACACAACACACAAATCAGAGTAACCAAGGTAGCATACGGGGCATGAGGAGTTCATATCGTTCACTGTTGTACTTGTATCCAACTTTCCTCCGGTGTTCACAATCCAAGTCCTATGACATACATATAATCGAGTGATCAATCTAACTATCATACTTAACTTGATTACTCTTACGTTCCCAAACTCGTACTTATTATGCCTTTACAATTCTTACACTTACACATGGTTTACTCACTCTTCACTATTTTAAATTTATTTCTTTGCACAATAAGGATATACTTCTACATATATATATATGTGTGTGTGTATACATATATACATATATATATATACATATGTTTATTTTAATTATTACTATATATTTTTTTTTTGACCCGACCGACCCACCCTGGGTCGGTCCCCTGGGTTGGTCGGGTGCAGAGACTTCGATTACAGAAAATTCCAGTCTGACCGACCCAGCAAGGGTCGTTCCCTTGGGTCGGTCCGGTGTAGAAACATTCTGACTAAAATTTTCAACTCGACCGATCCAGGCAGGGTCGGTCCCCTGGGTCGGTCGGGTGCAGAAGCTTCCGAGACTGCAAAATTTCGGGTCGACCGACCCTGCTAGGGTCGGTCCAGCCCAGTACTTATTTTAATTGTTCATTTTGAACTCCAAATCCTCCTCAATTCACACCCAATCTTTTCCTAATCATTTTCCCAAATTTCCTACATGCTTAGTCACCTTAAAACACTCCTTAACTCATCTACTAACCTCATTACTCCTTTCTATCTCAATTTCCAACTTGTTTTCTAAATTTCATTTCAACACTCACATTGTTTCTTCCTAGCATAGTTATGCTACAGATTTTAACTTTCATTTCCTCCATCTATAGCTCCGTCTTCTAATGTCATTTCTAAAGCTTACAATGCATTAGCTATCTCTCCTAACCTACCCACTAACTAGCTCAAATCAAAATTTGTTACAAGGGCATATTTTTACCTAGTTTTTCTAGTTTTTAAGTGTTCTAGTTCTAGGTAAATTTTGACATAGCCTCCCCTATATTTTTACATTCTCACCACATGTTTTATCTCACAGACACAACCCATTTCACCTGTTTATAAACTCAACAATATACACAACTCTCCAACACAATACTACACATTAAACACCATTACATTCCTGCACTCAACATCTAATTCCCTCTAGGTTCCAACAAGTTTTAAATTGTCTTTTAAGCTCCCAAAACAGTTTAGATCTTCTTCCTCATTGCACTACTACTCATTACCATTTTCAATATACATTCAAAAGCTACTAAAATCTGTTACATAGAACATTTACAAGACTACAAATGTGAGCATCATTTACCTTGTTCTTCTTCTAGTTTCTCTTTTCTTCTTCTTTCTTCTTTCTTCTTCCTTCTTCCTTTTCTCTCTCTCCACTGATTTGTAGATTAAATTCCCTAACACTGCAGCCCATAACACACCATTTTAATACCAATAACCCTTAACCATTCTTTAAAAGCCTTAAGGTAAGTTTTTAGGGTTTAGGAATTCATTACCTTGCAAATGATGAGATGGAGTTTTGGACAGCTCAAGAACAAGATTTCTCACCCTCCAAGAATGCCAAAACCGGCTAGAACACAAGGCACCAACAAGGGTTTAGTTTCAAATTTCGTTTTGCCTACAAGGGCTAGAAAAAGATGAGGTTTCAAGAATATTTTTACCTCAAAGGAACAAGGAGATGGAGGTGGTTCTAATGGTGGTCTTGAAGCTCCAAATCAAGAATACCCATGGGGATGAAAGTGTTTGTTTTCGAATTTTGGAAAGAGAGGAATACTCTCCTTGATGAGAGGAAGACAATGGTATACTTTTTGTGATTTTTGGTGAAGGTTTGGACACTTAACAAGAGGAGAGAAGTGGGTGTTGGTGTGGGAAATGGCAAATCACCATTGCTGCTGCTTGCTTGGGGAGGAAGAATAAAATAGAGAGTGAGGGAGAAGGGTGTGTACGTGAGTGAGGGAAATGAGAGTATAGGAGAGAGAGAGTAAAAGTGAAGGTGGGGTTTACTTTATTGCTTTTTAATTTGTTTGTCTTTTTACATATAAGGAATAATTAAAATGAGGAAGTGTGAGAGAGAGGGGCTCAAAATTGGCCACCCCACTGCACACACACACTTTGCATTTTTATTTTAATAGTGGACACACTAGTTTGAGTTATTTATGTTTCTACCCCACAACTTCCCGTTTTTGACGATTTTTTTTACTATTTTCTCGTTTTATTGATTTTATTGGTTCTAGACCCTCACTAATATTTATTAATGACTGTTAGTTGACCAAAATTGTTACAAGTCTATTTGACTCGCTTAAAGTCACGTTTTCCGGTTTTCCTCGAAAAATGTGCTTTAAGGTTCGTTAGCGTTTTTAATTCGTTTTAAGGATCCTTTTTCTTCAGGATTTGTTCCCTCATGATTATTTAGACTTAATTAAGCTTCTAAAACACTTATTAGCCTAATTAATCACTATTTTTAATTACGGGGTATTTCAATGATGGACGCTAAAATACTCTTCTTCAAGCTCCAAATGGCCTACAGCCATGGTGATGAAGATGGACATTTTCAATCTTTGAAGGGTGGAAATTGTTCCCCAAGAGGGGAGGAATCTAACGGTATAATTTTTATGGAGTATGGAGCTAGTTTGAGGGTTCAATTTAAGCAAGAAGAGAGGTGCTGTGAGAGAGGGTAGAAATCGCCATGGTTGGCTTCAGAGGAAGAAGAAGCTCAGCTGAAGGGGAGGGAAACCATGAGAGAAATGAGGGAATGGGAGGAGAGAGAAGAATAAAGTAGCTTTTTGTATACTTTCTTTCTTTTCTTATTTTATTATTTTGTTTTCTTGTGTGTAGAGAGGGGGAGGCTGATAAAAAAACATGTACACACACACAAGGGAGGGAGCCAGCTTTTTAATTTGTACATGGGGGAGTATTTTTGCTCTTATTACAATTTATACCCCATAAGTACTCGTTTTTGCACTATTCACTAACCGGAACCCGTTTTCTGGAATTTTCTCGTTTAATTAATTTTAATGGCTCTAGGCCTTCACTAACATTTAATTATAGATATTTTATGGACTATAATTTTTTTATGAGTTCATTAAACCCGCTTAAAGTCACATTTCCTGGTTTTCTCGAAAAACGTGCTTTAAGGCTCATTTGCAGTTTTAATCCATTTTATGGATCCATTTTCTTTGGAAATTGTTTCTACATATTATTTAGGCATAATTAAGCCTTATGAACCCATCTAGGATCCTAGTCGAGGTCACATACCTCATATGGTTATGTAACACTCATTTTTACATTTTTCACTTTTTAAGTGTTTTCTCTTTTCTTCTGGTTTTATTTTCTACACCAATATTCTTTAGGCACTATTAGGCCCTTAAATACAACATTAGAATGATTTAATCACCATAGTTAAGTTTGGGGTATTTCAATCTACCCCCTTTAAAGAACTTTGCCCTCAAAGTTGGTCAAAGTTGGTGAATTACTATCTCCACTCATTCAGACGTATCTAATGCCGAAAATCATACATTCAACATCCTTACGGATTCTCAAATTCGTTACACAAGGTCTTTACATACAATACCATGCAAGTACATCCAATGCAAGCACAATACAATCACTGCGATCAGTATTACAACCAACCATCTTGTTTTACAATATAAGGTTTATACATACAATGCAAAGCTATCCCAAAGCAATGCCAAAATACTCCTCCGTATTCTCCCCATGAGTTTGGTCCGTAGACTACTAGGCATAATAATCCTCGAATCCATGACAACTTATACGCTCGATGATACCACATGCACTCAGGTCATCTAGACACTGGACTCTCCACGTCCCGCAACCCTTGGAATAATACAACATAATACACTACCACCGTTCTCCCAGTCATCAGACAAAGGACCGAAGCCCTCGGTTAGGTGGTAGAGGTTTCAAACAAATCCTCATCCTCAAGTCTGAAGGAAAATCCTTTTACCAACACTAGTTAGAAATCCTTTTGAAACACAACCAACTCCCAAATCCAATTTATTCTCATTACATCTATTCTATGCGTGTTTACTTGTGACCACTTGAAGGGAGTGTCAAGAATCATCTGACCCTGATGTGATCAGCTTCAGTGTTGAACTATCTTTCCACCCTAATTTATGTTCGGTTTCCCTTGATCTGATCAGGATCAAGTTCGACTTCCCACTTCAAATTCAAACAATCAAATAATTCATTTTCATTTTCTATCTTTTTTCTCTTCCTAGTCATACTCACAAATTCATACATCTCCAAAGGATGGAATTCAGTCCATCAATCATCCTCAATTTACTTCAAAATACTTTACCTGGCTGGGAATTCACTACTTCTGGGACTCATTTCATCAACTATTACTCCTTTCATCCATTATTCTCAATCATCTCAAATAATCTATCCAAGGAATACAATACTTATGGAGCTCCGTCCACTAATCATTCTCAACCTACTTCAAATCAATCACCTAAGGAACTTAATTCCCTCTAGGTTCTACATCGATTTCATACCGACTCATGCATCACAATGCAATGTCCAACCTCAAATAGGTGTATACTATAGGGATTCTCATTCCCCCAGGAGTTCCTCTACTCCTTTTTACTAATACTCTCACACTGGAGTTACCAAGTAGGTATATTCATCCTATGGTATTCGCATCTCTCGTGCACAATTACCACAATTACGGTATGAATGAATACGTATGTTTATTTAACATGAGTACCAATCATCAAACCAATTCTCATTTGTGCTATGCACACTATAGTTTACGTAGTTAATACGTGAAACATACACTAGCCGGTTTTCGCTCTACCCCCCTTAAAAGGGATTACGCCCACGCAATCTGCCATATGTTAACATTGAACATTGGTTCACTCAATTCAGGCATCCTGAAGCGTTCTAGCTTCCATACGGTTTACTATAAAATGTATTCTTGTCAAAGGGTTTTAACCATACTGACGGTTTAGTCCATGCACCAAGAATTCTCATTGGACTTTATTTAACTCATAACCGGTTCAGTTCTAGCCTGTCAGGCTTTAAGGCATGGATAATTAGCCATTCTCCTCTGCTCACTAGGTACATTAAACTTCTAAGCTAGGGCCCACTAGCTTCTGCTGCGCGACCCTGATAACTTTAGAGCATAATTCGCCCCTTTCGTTATTCTAAATGTATTACACATCTACTTTTTATCCTTTTTATCTTGGGATATAAGGTTTCTCAACCGGTGTGTGGTATCTCTTACCGTGCGCGAACTTATTGTGTTATAGGTTTTCTATCCAGTTTTCTAGAACCCATCATGTATACTGCTGTATACCTTTGTGACTACTCACTTAGTTCTTCCGACATGCTGTCGGTTGAGGTCGAGCTACTACCTTCTATGTAGTGCTTTATCTGGTCATTGATCCTTGGTCGTTCACTCATGTAATGCTATACAAGTATTCTTTTATTGCACGATCTTGCAGTTCGTATGCATCGATCCTCATAACGTTCGTAATTTTGTTTCTGCTTCTATTCCTGTGGAATTCACTGGTTGTGATTGTTGGCATGTCCAACGTTCTTCGTGCATCTTTGGCTGAGGGCCGAACGGTTTGTTACTAGGTTTACGCTTACACTGGCTTGCGCTATATTCACTGCTGCGTTTACAAATCCTCCATATTTAGTACGGTCAGTTGTTCAGCAATCGGGTACTCTTGCCCCAAGTTATTACTCCTCTTATCGAGTTGATCCACCTAGTATACACTTTCAGTTCCTTATGAAGTTGCATCTGGAATGAACAATGTGTTCCTTGTGTGATCCTTATTATGTGGTTCAGACTATAGGCTTAATGCCTAGTCTGTCTACCAATTCCTGCTTCTCAACTCCGCGGAGTCCAGCTAATGGCTTTGTTTCCCACATTATTGTCTAACTGCATTCTCCTAGTGGTTGCTTATTGCGTACCATTTTCTTACTCATTATACAACATTGTTTTCATGGCCTCTGCTACTGTGGTAGCTTGCCTTTACTCATTGCTCATTGTTGGTACAAATCCTCAACCGTTCACTCTGATATCTTGCCTTATCTTTAATCCCTTCGTGGTGTGAGCACACCGGGAGTTTTCTGGGTTCGTGTGAATGGTGGTCGCTGTATCATGCCGCAATATCGTTATCTTCCCAATGTGAAGATGTTCTACTTCAAGTTGGGTTTCATGTGTAGGTTAATCTACCTCACATTCCTTCATCACTTATGATATCATTATCAGGTAGCTTGGCTGTCTAAGGATGAAGTAATCTGTTGGATCACCATCTCCTTTGAGCATTGGTCGTTTGATGTGTAAAAATACGTACTCACATTGCTTGTTTTTGATTTTCATTGCCTTCTACTTTGGCATTGGGTGTAAGGTCTCATCGTGCATCTTTGCTTCTCTATGCACATCATTGGGACATCCCATGGAAACTCCAAGGGTTACTGGCCCCTTTCTCTAATAATAGAGTATACCATCACTGACAAGTGAAAGTTCATATTGAGGGGTTTATTTTCACTCACAAGCCTCATGACAGGGTCTTACTGCGTTAGTCTTTGCTCATGTACTCCCACCAATCATACAATGGTTCGTCATCTGCTTGATTGACTACAGAGTGTTCTACTCTTTTAAGTCTCTATGCTCTTTGAGCGTTATCATTCTATGATCCACATCATACACATTCTGTGTTTGCTACTAAGCGGACTACTCTTCGGTCTTCAAGCATTACTATCAAAGCTTCTTTCTAGTCATACTAGTTTAGGAATTGCACTTCCTTGTTCAAATTGTCTCATGGCAAAAATCACATGCGCGAGTTTGGATGTTGTAGTAGGGGAAAGCCTTTTCTGAGGGTTCACATAATCTCCACATTGGTGGCCTTATGGTAACGAGAGGTATCTTACTCCTCTGATTCCTAGGAATACTTTTTAAATCATATATATTTTAAACAGATGCACAAAGTTGTAAATGAAAATTACGTGCGTCCATTTTCATATTCCCGCCGCATGTTAATAATTCTACAACATCTGTTAATATAGAGACTGATGACAAAGAATATCAAAGACATCTGTTGTATAAACAGAAGTTTAAAGGGTGATGCCCCAAACATGTTTTCTACTAGTGCTTGTAGTGCCCAAGTGTGGGCTAGGTCCGTGTTTTCATTATCTAGATTCTTATGCCTCTGTGCTACTCTTACTACAGAAGGCATGAAGGGCAATTAAAAGCCTTGTCAACTCTATACTAGGATGACGGTCTAGTGATAGTGACACTGAGGTAGTCCTACTCTAAGCTACTCATTACATTGAATTCAACTCGAGCGGTTCGGTCATCGCTCTATTCATTGTATGAAATAATATCTCTTCTCTTACTGTGCCATTCTTGGCAATTCTTCTTATTATCCAATGTAGGTTTTCCATCCGTTTAAATCCATATAACGTAGTTGTTTCATGGCTTGTATGCCACGTTGCTTCGAGCTATGCTCTTTGTAGGCTGTTACACAAATTTCCACTTCCTCGTATACTGTCGAAGGGTTTGAAGGTGGTACTTGGCTCCATGACAAGGTTGTTGCATCACGCTTCTGTGCAGGGGAGGCCCTTCAGATACCTTGACATTAATTGGTGCTCTTGGCAGTTTAGGGTACTTCCTATTAAGTGGAAGCCCTTCGGTGTTCTAACCGAGTGTTCGTTTTAGCTCTTGTGTTTTTATCACTACGCTTCATTCAACTGTTGTTGACTTATACACCCTTCAAGGATTGCTCCTAGGTGTTGTTAGACTATGCCATTACATCTGGCTAATATTTGTGAGTATGTCCGGTTGGCTATACTGCATTGCAGTACCGTATTCCGGACTATCCCGTTTAGGGTTATAACGTCTCCCGTTCTTGGGTAGACCGTTGATACTTCCTCCTTGCGTTTTTGACTGAGTTAAACGTCCTCCTTGGTGAAGGATCATGCTCCCGGTAGTCATGGTGTTTGTTCTGGGAGTTCTATCCCGTTCTTTGAACATTAATGTGTCACGTTAGGCATTCGCCTTACTATGTTTAGGCTGGGTATTTCTTCCAACTGTCATGCATTCGCTTCCAAATTTTTTGAGACATATCCAATGTCTATACTTAATAATCTGTGCTCCTTGCACTTCCTAACTCTTATTCGTTTTCCTTAGATGACTTCTCTGAGTTCCTTTATACTCGTTAGCTTAACTGCCTTCTTCCTCTTCCATTGTCCGATGTGTCCATCTATTTTGTTTTGAATGTGCTTACGGTCCATAGAACGGAGTCAACTACTTCTCGTGTTCTTTACACCACTCGTATACATATGTGGGGTACCATACTGATAAATTGCTACTTACCTGACTAACATATAAGTAGGTCTGTCAGGCCTGCAAGCCCCTATCGGAGTGCAGTCGTCCCACATCTCATTTTTGTACACTCATAATGTTCGTCACACGCGTAGGTGAAGTATTTGTTGTCAACTCCTCCTATATTCTCCTATGGTATCTTATTGTGAATCTACCGGTTTATTTTTAAAATCTGGGGTTTAAAAGAAATATTTAGGGTTTTGAAAGAAAAATCTGCGTTTGATATTAAAATCTTCATGGCATTTCAATGCCAGGTGGTTCTGACTGAGTCTAGCTTCCTGCTGACTGGTATATCCTTTAATGCAATGGTTAGACCGTTAGGCCCTTCCAAGGTTTCATTCTTCAAGTCTTTAGGATGTGTGATCCTGTAGTTGCTTCATTACGGTCACGGTACTTTACTAAGTACTTGTGGTTTGTTAAATGTCTTTCTGAATAATCCTTGGGTTAACCTATACCGATCACGGTATTGTTCCCTTGCGTATTCGGCAGCCTTGTTGGCTCTTCCCTTGATCCACTGATCTTCTACTTGGGTTATTCAATCTTCTGAGTAACTTCTCAGTGATCTTGACATGGCTATCACTGATCAGGGTGCTTCTCCAATCCTTGGAGGTCCCTATTTATTTGTTCTATGTTTTTCCTTGTTGCTCATTCTCACACGTTTATCGTGGTTATCGGGACTTAACTCGTTTAGGCACTTCTTCGGTAGTCCTGTCGGGATATATCTCGTGATTGTTCCCGTAGCTGTCTGAGCTATGTCGGCTAGGTGTCATAACCCTTTTGGTGTCGTGGTTCTGGAGTTAACCAATCCCGACTATGTCCTTAGTCAGTTAATATACCATTGGTGGTATTATCTAGCATTTATTGTCCCGTAGACTTGTGTCTCGGGTTTCGTTACTGTTCCATTTTCCGCTTTATTGCATGCTTAGTGCTTCTCTTCCCGCTGCTATTTGACCAGCTATGTTCTCGCGACTACTAAGCATGTCGCCTCATGCTGTAGTAAATTCTTGTCTCCTTTGGTTAAGATTCTCATTCTACCACTATTAAATGCGGGTACTATTGTCCAACCGGGAACCGTCTTCGGTTTTTCCAGTTCTTAGAACCTACTGTATGACAGATTCCTGTCTTCCATTGGATTATTTCACAATTGCCAGATCTGGTTTTCCCGAGTAAGAGAGGTCTTTCCCTCTCTCTGGCGTTCTTTCCCGAGTTATAACATGAGGGATGTGGAGGGCGGGTCTGATATTGTAGGTATCCGGTACACAACGGGAGTTCCTAACTAGCATATCTCTAACGCTATCACTCAGCCCTTAGCCCTAAGTCTCTACTTCCTAACTCGGTATTTTTTAAACTCGGTATTTACAGTCATCAGAGCGACACTTCGCTCTGATACCACTTTTTGTAACACCCCTACCGCTAATCTCGTCGTTACTGTCTAATCACCTCGTACTTCCATACTTACACAGCGGATAATCCATACACATCAGGGGGTGATACAATGCCATTAGCCACCCACGTGACTAACAAGACCTACCTCCACTACAGCATCGGTCTGATGGCTGGAATACCCGAGTACAAACAATACAGTTCACATTCCAGTTTCCAACCGAGTACATACAATTCTCCATTCAATACTTTGCTCAATACTTACCATACAATATACTGAGTTTACTAATGTACAAACCAATTACAATCAATTCTCACAAGTCTACACATACATCAAGAGTCTGAACATCTCCCACTCATGTCTCACAATTCTACATGTTCTCAAAGTACATAAGGGTGCATAGATTGATACACAGACAATTCAAATGGGCATCAAGCCCGTATACCACAATACACTACCCAAGGTAATCCCTAGCTAACTAAGCATAACAGCCTGGTCGACCTCTTAGCTTTGTCGGGTACCTGTAATATATAAAAACAGTGCCCCAAGGGGCTCAGCAAAAGCTGCATTTGAAATTTGCATACCCCGCATGCTAACGGGGGTACGCCGACTACTTGGTCGAATACATGGAGTTCATTTTATACATGCATACATGCTATTACATGCAACATTACCATCATACAAGGACACACGGGAGGCAATACACAAGTCAATTAACATGGTAATACACTCCACGAATCAGTACTTCATTCTTTGTTAGACAGTTACCCATCCGGGTTAATCGGATGTTCTTTACTCTTTTACTCGGGACCATATGACTTACACCAGTCTTGGTCTTACTCATACAAATACTTACTTACTTACATTATACTCATGTTAAGTCGGTGTGACCTCCGTGAAGAGACTACACCGTCTCACCGCTGGACTTTGGGTGGCTCACTAATCCAGGTTGCTACCCATTTAAGGGGTTTGGACCATGGAAAAGATTAAGGCCAGGAATCGGATCCAACCTCTTATGTCTCCTCATCCTCACGCGTGGCCGAAACTATATCGGGCTTCTTACTTACTCCAAATTACCAATTTACTCAAGTTAGAAGGGTTACATAGTTAGTGAGAATCATTTCACAATCACTAAATCAGGGGTTAGCACAATCGCACAACCATAAACGAGCACTTCATCATCATTCGTATATTTCATGAATTATACAAACTACAAGTTTAAAAACTATCCAACAAGGACAATACATTACAAACACAATAAAGTGCAATAAATCCGATTCGTGTTAAGTAAGGATTAAATAGCCGAGTCGAAAGTCGCACTCTCATGTTCATTTACCATCACTGGAAGCCCCGCTTCCACCAACACTCGTATTATCTTGTGGGTGTCTCGTTAGATGGACAATTGCTCATTAATACCTCACCAAGTTTTACTTATAATTGGACAGTAGTCCCATTGCCATCGATTAGAGACCATTGCGCTTCCCTGTGTCTCGAGAGAGACGTCCATATGGCCGTAGCTGTGTGCCAAACAGCAGTACTGTTATACCCAAAATTTCAACCCCCCGGAGGAAGTCTCTACTAATAGGCTAGTAGCAAGGGGTTCCTAGTTCGATCGGCACATTTCAGAGTACTAGGGACAGCTTAGTCATCTCCAGAGGCATTTTCGTAATTTTTCAAGGCTCCTAAGCCCCCTATAGGCTTTCTCTCTCCAAATAAGGGTCAAATCAACTTGAAATGCTTTGATATTTTAACCCATGATAGAGGATGACATTTTAAGCATAATGGCGTTGGAATTTTGATTTTTCGAATTTCCAATAATTTTCTAGCAATTTCTGATTGAATCTGACGAGAAATTGAATTTAAAAATATTCCAATATCCAAAAAATTCGATTCCACTTTGGAAAAATCAGAAATATCATCCTTTACCCATGTGTGAAATTTCATAATCAAATTCCTTTTGGAAGCCCTTGAGCTAAAACGTCGGTAAATCTCGGTTTTTACCGGATTTTTCTATCTCTAAAGAGGTCTATATAAGGAACCTTATCCCATGATCAACGAAGAAGCTCAAGAACCCTAGACTCTCAAAGAAGGCAGCCGTCTCTCTCTCTCCACGTTTTGAACCCCAGAGCCACGATCAAACACCGAAATCTCACCAAAATCAACACCAGAACACATTTTTCAACTCCCACAACATCATCCATCATCAAACCCCCACCAAAACAGCACCAAAACGTGAAGAACATCAAGAACAGCAAGGAGTCAGAAGCTGGGTTCGAAGTTCTTCTGGATCCGCCATCAACGAGGCCTCCGAAGAATCCCGACGTGAAGAATCCTCCTAAATTCGAAGGTAAAACAGGTTGCAATTCTACTTTTCTAACTCTCCACGACCTTATTAACTCTCTGTCAAATTTTGGGTTCAAACAAACCTTTTTACGCTTCTGTATTGCCAATTACTTTTTTTTCTGCCTTGTTACTTGTTCGCCAAGTTTCGTACATAATTCGACTTCAAACTGCAATCTTTCAATTACTAACGAATTGTACCCTTTCAGGCTACACGTGCATAAATTTGAGCCGAAAACACCTTCGGAACAGCCTCAAAGCCGCCGTCCGAGGGCTGTCCGCACCCACGGACGTCGTGTCCGGGGTCCCGGACTCCCTGTCCGTAAGCTCGGACACCCACGGACGGCGGCGGGTTTTTAAAAATTCAAAATTTAGGTTTTTTCTAATAATGTCCGGGCCCACGGACATCCTGTCCGTGGCCCCGGACTTTGCAAATTTTTGTTTTCCTTTAATTTCGACTTTTCTGTATATTTAGGTTAACTGGGGTCCGTGGTCTCGGACGTTTGGTCCGTGGCTACGGACGTAAGCAAAATTTGACCTAATTCTGCCTGCCGGAACCCTAGTTTAGGTAGCTTTTAATTTCACTTTAATTCTCTGTCAAAAAATGCTAAAAACAAAAAAAACAGAAGCTCGCGCACTTAGGTTAAAACGACTCGTAATAAGCCGTAAATAAACTAAGTAGAGGAAAAACGACCTAGGAAGGGTAATGAAAGTAATTGAACCCTAATTAAGTCGAATATCAAGCCCCCGAACCCGAACTCTCCTTTCCTAATTTGATCTAGGTTAAAATTAGGTGGCGACTCATAATAGGTTCCAGTGAGCTAGCTTAGGTTTTAATAATTATTGTTATATGACATAGTTATTACTTAGGCTATAAGTGGACCTAAAACCCGTTTAGATCCTAATCAGCTTTAATCAACATAGGATAGGGTTTAAAATCGAGGCTCACAAGTACCCTCTACCAACTGATCTAAGGCGACCAATTGGATTTCCACAACGAGAGGTTCCACACTCGGATCCTCTCTGGTGATCACACTGCGCAACCTGCTGGAACGTATGTACACTAGGATTTCCCGTACATATACCACACCACCATACCATCCACCATTTCTCCATAGTTAAGCGTTTTAACCGACTCGCCATTATTAGTTTGAGTTTGTTGGAGAATACATTTTTATTTACTTGATGCCTCGTAAGATCTTACACATACCTAGAGGTTATCTAGGTTATATTCATGTTCGAGACAAGCTCTAAGATCGGTAATACCGGATCTTTCCGTAAGTTTTAGACTTAGATGTTTTAGAAGTAATTTTCGACCGTGTCGTACTTTGTATGTCCGCCACCCTTGCTTGTTTAGTAGTCGAGTAATAGTCGATACCCATAACCCGAAAGACGTTTGCGTACAATCATAAACGCTTGAGAATTGATCAAATAATAATCACAATAACACATGCATTAATATCCATGTCAACTTAAGCAAGTAACACACAAGTTTGTCCCAACCCGAGGAAGCCCTCAGGGGTTCAGACCACACAATCCAACATACCGTCCACCAGTAGTCGCTAGCCCTGGGAAGTAGACGCTGACCCCGCTACCGTCAACCCCACCACTCCTACTGATCCTTTACTTCAATGTACTCTGGAATAGGTAACTCTAAATATTAATACTTGTGTATTGAGTTCCACTATATGTTCCAGATTAATACTAATCCCTTCCCGTTGATTAACCCCTAGTTGGTTAATTACCCATTTTTTCGGGTTAACATTAAGTTCGAGATTAATAAACTATACTCTATTTATTTATAAGAGTATTAATGTGATATTTACTTATCGCTTTAGAGTTTTAATTCCTTTCATTGCCTATTTTATTAATTCGTAGGTAGTATGTACTCATACACGATTATAAGTACATTACGTATACATACTTTATTATTATCGTATGTATCAGTGCATCACCTTAATATAACCGACCTTGACTTCTCCTTAGTTATTTAATCCATTCTTAGCTTATAACATATTTCATTAACATTCCATGTGACTAGACAATCACTTCTACTTAACCTTATACATTCCTATTAATTAATATGGGTTATAATCCTCGTTTATTATATGGATTATTCCATCATTTCATGTGAGGGTGCTTTAACATAAGAACTTTATATCTAATGTGTTATAAGTTATTTCCCACCTTATAACCCCTCTTATTTAATATTATATGGTTCCCACCCATACCATATAACCCATTCACTTTATACATTTATATATATATACATATATAAGAATTATAAAACTCATTTATTAAATGGTATATCTTGTCCGTTTATGGAAGGTAATTAACCTCACTTAGTTACGTTATTTTACACAACCACATATTAGGATTATAATTATAATGCTATGTGACATTATATAATATATTATTAGACCTCCAAAGTCTAATTAATATTCCATATTATTTTATAACCTTATTATTTCATCACGCGTACTGGTTTCATTTCTAATGACATTAACACTTTATATTTGCTATTACTTTTATACCTCATAATCATAGTATAAGATTCATTCCTAACACTTTATATTTTACTTATAATACATAACTTTTATTGATTGCTAATATCCTTAATGGTGTTACATTATTCAACCAAGTAACTCCCAATCTTATAACTCGAATTCAATTATACTATATTTTATGAGATAATTCCTCTCTTACCTAGTATAATCTAATCCTTTAACTATATATATGTACTTATGCACATATATATATTTATATATATGTATATATATACATAATCTCCATAATCTCATCGATCCCAATGTTAGCCCCTATATATATCCATCTAAGTTCCCAGGTAATTAATATCACCTTATTACTTAACAATTAATACAATTTCCCGGAATAATTCCCTAACCATTCAACCTGTCGTTTGATCCATTAACAATATTCATTAATCTCCTTACAATTCACTAATAAAAACCTAATCATTCAAGGTAGGCCCAACCCAATATTCAATTCCTATCCATTTATAGCTTGGGTTAAAGCCCTTAAAATTCTGGTTAATTGGCTTGACTAACTTCCAAATCAATTTGACAGCTCAATTTGATTTGTCTTTTATGATTTTAGTGGACTATCTTTAAGCCCAATTCCTTTTTTGCTATTTTGATTTCTTTAAGCCCAATTTAGTTTGACTAACCCATAATCAATTTGACCCAACCAACATTCCCAAATCAATTTGAATTCTGAAACCCTAATTTTTAACTAAGTCAGAATCCTTAATTTAACCAAATTTCAATTCTGACTTTCCAATTACAATTTTGACTTGGTCAAAACCCTAATCCAATTTTGACAAATTCAATTTCAATTTCTGACTCGTTCAAACCCCCATCTCGTTCTGACCAACTTGAATTCAATTTTGAGCACTCTCTTCTCAAACTGTAATTGAGCCCTTAAGTTTTTTAGAATTATAAATTGACCCTTAATTTTTCTAATTTAGGTTTTTTATCCCATATTTTATTATATTTCCGTTTCTGCCCATAATTTTCTCATAATTATTGTTTCACCCCAATTTTAATTTATCCAGAAGCTTTAGTTCCAATTTTGACCCAAAATTTTCCCAAATTTCATAATTCACCTCATGCTTAACTAAATTTCCAAGTTTTACTCTCAATTTAAATTAAGTCAATTTCCAACTCCAATTCCTAAATCAACTCCCCAAATCGAATCTTGTTTTCAAATAATTTGAACGTCACTAACCCAACCCTATTGTTCTAATTTCTAATTGCACCAGATTCCCGACACTCAGAAACTAAATGTAGAAATTCGCACTCAAAATAGAGGGTACCAAGCCTTAAATTCAGAATTTGCCAGAACACAAACTCACTTAACTACCCATCATTCCAGAACACTTAACAACGTAGTAGGTCTTCTTTACTTCAGATCTGTAATTGAAACCCTAGTTAGAAAATTCAAAACCCTAATTTCTATGTAGAAACCGAAATTGATTTTAGCCACGCGAGTATTTTGTTTTTCATTTCCGGAACCCTAAATTAGTTTAAGGGTTCTAATTTCCTCATTAGAAACAACCTAAAGTCCTTTTTTACAGAAAGTTCAGGATTTGTAGAATTATTGCTACAAAATTCAAAACGTTCGAACCACTATAACCACCCTCAACCGCACAAATTTTTACCATAAACTATACAATGTTTTCGCAAGGGAAACGACTCCAACACGCCGAAAATCAGAGGGGAAGGAAGGGTGATTTCTAGACTAAAATCTCGATTTAAATTTTGCCTCAATGCCTAGACTCTAACTTTGAAATTGAAAAGAAGGATAAACAAGGAAGGTTCTACCTCCCCGGCGTTCGAATGGGAATCGAAATCTGGCCTCCTTCTCAGTTCCGACGCGGCTCAGTTTTTCCGGCTCCTCCTCCCGATTAGTTTGGGGGTTTCTCCATATTCCGCCAAGGGGAAAAACTTCGGTCTCCATATTTCGAATGAGAAAGAAGAGAGGAAGGAAAACCTGTTTTGATTCTCGAAATTTAAATTCGAACAAGAGAAGGGATGAATGACCCATTCTACCTCAGATCCAACGTGATTTTCGGAAGAAAACGAGAGGATGCGTGTTCCTTGTCCCTTCGCCAGTTTGGGTTGTTTTTGCAGAGAATGAGGAAATAGAAACGAAGAGAGGCGCAGTTATCATTCCCTAGTTAGGGTTGTTCTACTGAATGAGATTGAGAGCAAGAGAAGGGATGGGCAGCAGAGTGTTGTTTGCCGGTTTAGGTTTTTTTCCTACTTGTTTCCAAGGTAGAAGGGAAAGGGAAGTGACGATAGATGAAAGTGTTAGCAGAAATATGTTACTATCCCTACCTAGGCAGTGTACCTATCATTTTGCGGAATAGTGAATTGAGTGGGGTTGTCGATCTCAGGGACCTCGTTCAATTAATTGACAATTTATTTACTAACCGAGAAAACTAAACTAAGAAAACAAGAAACGTCATTTTTTCAGGTTTTACTTAGTTTAATAAAAAGAATGACTAAACAAACTAACATAAAATAATGAAACAGTAAAAAGATAAAAATAAAATAAATAAAGAAATAAAGATTGAATCTAAAGAAGCACCCCGGATTGTTCTGCAAACCTTCACTTTATTAGTCTATCAATAAACTCATCCTAATTTTGCAATAAACTCAGGAATCATAATTAATTCGTTGACCGGTCCCTATACAACGAATCCTAACTGGTAGAAATAACAAGCCGCAAACCATGCCCAAGTCAATTCTAACCAATCGCTTTATTACCAATTCCTATGGGAGACAGATTAACCTATAGGCAAATCATGCTTCTAGTCGTTAATCCGGTTTAACTTCCTATGTCTTGTTAACTAATCTCAGCGCCGCATGTTGATTAGAAAACTACAAGAATTGCTTTAATAATTAGCTAGAATATTAAAGCGCATGAAGAACATGAATTAAACTATTGCATTAATGAATTAGAGAAAAGATTACAAAAATAAACATAGAGATCCGGTTTGCTACCCCAATCCGGGGAGCTAAACTAACTACTAAAAAATAAACATAAAAGAAGCAAAAATAATAAAGAAAGACATTAGTATGTAACAACGGTGGATTATGGATATGTGGTGGTGTTGGTGGCGTGTGTGGTATAATGGTGGTGGTACGGTGTGGACAGACGAATGGTGAAGGCTGTGAGATATGGAAGATAATGATGATGGCTGATGGTGGTGGCGATGTGAACTGGTGAAGATAATGGAGGCGTAAAGCCCCTATTGACGGGCGTGTGAGCATTTCTTTCTTCTTCCCAGCGTCCAAATATATAGAGCAGTGTTGATAGATTTTGATAAATAAATATTTATCTTCTTCTCTTGATAAAATCGCTTGGGACTGCTCTGTCCATTCGTTTTATGTGTGTGTGGGCCGAATTCCCTGTGCCCCAACAAGGTCTGTGCCTCGAGTCTGCCTCTACATCATGCTTGTCGACCCAGTAATGAAACAATCGTCAAATTCATCAAAGTTTCGTATCCAAAAGCTGCCACCTCCAATGATAACTCAGAGAAAACTGAATTACAGCCGAATTCCTTCACATTCATGTGGTATGTTGATGTGATTAGTATAATGATGATGAAATAATAATATTATCAAGGTGTTGTGTACGTAAGTCCCTCTGTGAGTGCATGATGCTGCCTCCAAGTGGGTCAAAGTAATATTTGATATTAGTCCCTCTATGTAGCCCATCACGTGTATATATATATATCTGTCTGCTTGTTATGGTGTAGTCCTTGAAATGTAAGTTTGAAAATTTTTTTCTGCATTTGACAAATAAAATATATCAATTCAAATCTAAATGTAAATATTATATAAACCATAAGATAAGTGTAAAATATAAGCTAATTCATTACAAATATTAAATCAAATAAACCGTTGAAAGTATATATATTTTACACTTATCAAACTTCCTCACACTTAGCTTTTGCTTGTCCTCAAGCAAATAAAGAATATGACTACTCTTAAGACCGTAGTATTGAAACCTAGGATCAAACAAGTGTTGATGAAAAAATAGCAAAATGACAATCAAAAGAATAGTTTTGCTATTTGCTGTAGGTTTTCGCAAACAGTGAAAAAGAGAGTGAAGTTAAAAGCATGGATAAATTAGATTATAGAAACTGAAACAGAATAGTTTGGGATCTTCCACTATTTCTTCCTGTAACCTTTGGATGACAAGGGGTGTGAAGTAACGCCTTATTCCGTGATACCTTTCAACACCACATACACATGATCAAAAACAAAAACTAAACTGGAATTAACTTTTTCGCATGCAAAAACATTCTTCTTCTAGAAATATACAAAACAAACGAATAATTGCGAACTGCAGAGTTATTCCATAACCCAGACTTTTCTCTCTATCCTTGTAACGGTGTTGGGCCAACTATCCCAGATCCCGAGACCTTAGGTAGATAGGTGTTAAGGCACCCCTAGGACTTAATAACCTGATAGACGAGGCCTGCTTTTGTCAGGAAAATTTTTGATCAGCGGAGTACCTTGCCTTATCCTTTCACTCTAAACTTTCACATCATTTCCAAAATCCCAAACTAGCCCATTCAGTTTTCATAATCAGCTAATCCACCAAATTTCAGAGAAAATAGATTCAGTTTGGATAAAACTATACATACAAACAGCCAAAAGCAGAAAGATTCTTGAGGTGGCCATCAGGCTTGTTTTCAAAACTTCAACAAAATTTTTCACCTGGAGATTCTACATTTATTGGCGCTTAAAAGAAGCAATTCCTTCAAAGTAATAGGACAAGTACAAACAAGTATGGCATTTAAGCGCAACTGGTATTTTTTCAGGGAAAGGTCCTACTTCCTCACACTTAAGAGGAGCAATGTCCTCATTGTTCAAAAATAAAAATCAAGAAAAGACCTTTCAAAATATGTCAGACTCATGAAGAATTTCATTCAGGACCACAAGGACTGATAAAATAAATAAGCATTAAAAGCATTGTAGGGTGAACACAAACATTAACAATAAAGGAAACTGAGACTCCCCTGATATCGTAGATTGAGGAAGGTTCCCTTCCTCACACTTAAGCTTGAGTAAGGGGGGCATCGTTCTTTACACTTGCGTTCAAGCAAGTGTCCAGCCTTAGAGGTACATCAAACACCATAATAAAAATTTCACCTGCACACACTCACAACAACCACAAAAACGCTGAAAAGCGTTGCATTAAAAGAATAGGCACCATTGCCACTTCTAAATAAAAGAAAAAAACTAGAAAATAAAAACAAAAATAAAACATAAATTTAACCACTAGGTTGCCTCTCAGTAAGCTGCCCGTCTTTATAGTCTTTGGCTAGACTCCGTTTCATTATCCTGGATCAAAAATAAAAGTAGACAACAACTTTGCCAGGAAAACGAAATAGACAGTAATTAAAAGCAAACCACCTGGATAAAAACAAAGTGTTACTTCGGCAAATAAAATAGGAAAGTAAATACTCCACAAAACCTGGTGTTTGAGGAGATACTGCCGGTAACATTGTTCTATCAGGAGACCAAGTGTGAATGGCTCTTCTTCCTCAAATTTGAGGACATAAACGTCCTCCTCTTGTGTTGAGGCTCCTGGAGGCAAGGTTGAAGTTGATGACAGACTGATGGTGGCGATTCTTCCTCAAATTTGAGAATACAAATATCCTCTTCTAGTTGGTGAGGCTCAATCATGCAATCCTGCTCGTAGACAACTGCGGTAGATGCATCAATTCCTTCATTCTCTACGATATCATCCACTATTGGTGCTTCTACCGGGTCGGAGTTAGGTTCAGGCAAGATATTCTGCTCTACGGGAGGAGGATTTTCCCACCAATAAAGTTCTCGATCAGATTGTGGTGGTGGTTGGTATCCAATCATTCTTTGAAAAGCAAGTACTGCTTCCCGCTTGCGCTGCAAAGCTTGTTCCACCATCAATCTCATTTCCGCATTGTAACTGATCTCCATTCTCAATAACTAACCTACAAAAATAAAAACAAAAATAAAAAGTAAAATAGAACTAAAAAAACAAACACAATAACAAAATTAACTAAATAGAATAACAAAAAAAAACAATGAAACTATGAAAAAGAAAATCAGAATATTAAACAAAGAGATTCAAATTACCGAAACGTTGAACTAAATCCTAAGCCAAACCTTAAACAATAAATCCTACTTACACGTGAATAAAATAAATAACTGAACTCGTTCGCTCAGTCGGGTTTTCACTTCGTACAGTCGGAAATTCAAAAAACTTTACGATTTTGCCCTTACCCTTAAACTCTCCTATATATACACCTTTACCCTCTATTATCTCTCCACAAAATTTCAAACTCTCAAACTCTCTATCTCTCTAGAATTCTCTCTAGAAGTGGTAACCGGAGCGGTAGCGGGAGGAAAGCTGGTGCGAAAGTTATCATTCTGTTAGTACGATCTGCAAAATCAGGTTCTTTTCTGTCATAATTTACAGTTTTTTAGCGTAGAATAGCATTAAAAGTAGTAAAATTAGCAGAAAATAGTAGACGAATTCGGAAACGGGGGAGGAAGAAAAGCCGGCGCGGGCGGCGACAACAAGGGGTGGGCGCAGGCGCGCGGGTGGAAGGGTTCGCGCTGGCGCGCGGTAGGAGGAGTGGGCGCTGGCGTGCGGGAGGAGGAGTGGGCGCGGGCGCGGCGGAGGAGGGATGGGCGCGGCGCGGCGGAGGAGGGATGGGCGCGGGCTCCGGGGTTCCTGGGTGCGCGCGGGCGCGCGCTGTCGGGAACGCTCGGGGCTCGTTTTTTGCTGTTTTGTTATATAATTGGTCGTTTTTTACTTTGTATACCTCTATTATGCGTGTTTTAATCAGTTCCAGGATTTGTATGAATTTATTTTTGACGTTGAACTATTGAGATGCATGTATGACCGATATTGAGTAACCTCGACCGGTCTTGACTAACTGTAAAAATAGTATGACTAAATTCTACGGTAAACAACAGATGGCGGGAGGAAAGGACAAGGGTTTGCTTGGTAGGTTCGGTCTGGGTAAGGGTAAGTCGATTTCTGACCGAGGCGAGAGCTCATCACACCCTCGTGTGACCGGGCCTGATGCTGCTGCTACAGAGAGGAGGCGTACGCAGTACGCTACAGCTTCGTCGAGGAAGCGTAGGGAGCTTGAGTTTCTGCGAGCCCGTGAGGAGAGGTTGCGGGCGGAGTATGCTGATCAGGGGGGGGGAGGAGGAGGAGCATGCGGAGGAGGAGGAGCAGGGGGAGGAGCAGGAGGTGGACCAGCTACATGGTGTGGATCTGGACTCATTGATCGGCGATGGGACGCTGGTCGTGAGGTCTGATAGTCCTGCTTGGCCTACTCCTCCACAGAGGAGGACCGGAGACGCACGTCATGGCGAGGCTGACGCTGATGACGAGGATATGGATGAGCCGGGTGCTGAGCATGAGGGCACACAGGTGCGCCGTTGTCGCCGGTCCCCAGTACATGGTCCGGCAGAGGGGCTGGCGCAGATGCCGGCTGCTGATGCTTGGGTTCTTGGGCAGACTCCAGTGCCCGGAGGCCCTCAAGATACGAGTTTGATCCTGAGTTTCGGTGGTCACGTCGCGCTAGACGTGTGGCGAGGAGTGGTATGTTTCCCGTCTGGTAATAGATTCCATAAAATTTTAGATTGTTTAGGAAATGGTTAACATAGTGTGAACTCAATTATAAATATTCAACAGGAGAAGGGATGTCTTAGCTTTAAGCCTAAGACGAAGTATTTGGAGGCGTGGACTCTGAGTTCATTGAGGCACCCAGAGTCTGTAGCAGCGGTCGAGGATAGCGGACTTGCGCATCTTGTCGACATAGCGCATGGTTGTTTTGACCTCGCGCTCCTCTCATCGTTCGTGGAGAGATGGCAGCCTGACACGAACTCCTTTCACATGCCATTCGGAGAGATGACTATTACTCTCCACGACGTCTACCATATTTTGGGTATCCCCATCACCGGCATGGCGATTTCGTACCAGCACGAGGATGGCGCCCGCCTCGGTTTAGCGGCCCCACCGTTACAGGTTCTCATCCCCCACTTCGTACGGCTCTTTGGCGCGGCGGACCAGCAGGAGCTGATAACTGTAGGTTCCTGGAGAAGAGTCAGGTACGTTACCGAGCTCTTCATGATACTTGTGGCGGTCCATACTCTACCCCCCTTCAGGAGACGACGGCCTTCCTCTGGTGGCTGGTGTCCCACTCATTGATCATCGACAAGGGCGGGGATCGTGTTATGCCCTCGTCCTACTGGCCCATCCGTGACCCTAGTAGGGTCCACTTGTATGCGTGGGGGACCGGGACACTGGCATACCTGTACCGACAGCTCGGCATCGCTTCCCGGGCGGATACACGTCAGCTGGCTGGTTGCCTGACGTTGTTTCAGGTGAGAACTTGATTGCGAGCTCACGACTTAAGTATTGTAAAGTTACACCTTGACTATCTTGGCTAATGTTTTCGGATGATCACCGCAGTGCTGGATCTACGAGTACTTCCCCATGTTCAGACCGGAGCCCCTTTCAGACTGGGATGGTTGCTCCCCGACGGCGGCGAGGTGGCCTCGTTACACGAGGAATTTGATGGATGATGAGAGGCTACGTTTCGTGAGGGGACGGCTGGACACGATGTCCTCTACTGAGGTACGAGTTGCTTAGCGATTGTAGTAATAAAAAGTTGACGTTTAACGTATCGTCAAACATTGTTTCTCATTTAATTTGTTAATTGTTTTCCATTAAATGAAACATAGGTTACTTGGGTGCCATTTGAGGCAGAGGGTGCCCTCGTATCACAGGCGCGCTCCCGGTACTATGGCACCATACAGTTCTTGGATATTGCTGAGCCGTATATGCCGGAGCGGTGTCTGCGCCAGTTTGGATACGTGCAGACTATCCCCCCTCAGCCTATCAGACCCGACAGCCATTATCATCCCAGACATGGGAAGACGTACCTTGCTACGTACGACTACGGGACAGCCGTGTGGGACAACACGACAGGGCCCAGCAGGTGGAGGTTTCCTCTGACGCGTGCGCCGATGGCATGGGCCGTGGCCCCGGATTACATCCGGTGGTTCCAGCGCCTTTCTCATGTTCAGGTGCGTCCACTAGGAGCGGACGGTGGGCCCAGTACACGACGAGAGGATCAGCTCCAGGTAAATAATTTGTCTTGTTAAATTTTTTTTGTTGTTTGTAATTGTTTTTAAATACTAACTTCACATTTATACCTTACTGCAGTATTGGGATGAGACAGCGCCGCTTATCATGAGTCTCGCACCGGAGAACAACCCGGGCTGGCCCACGGGTTTCCCCCCCTGGGCGGCTGATACGCTGGAGATGGCCTTTGAGTACTGCCGGCTTAATGTCCCGACCACCCCTGATTCGCCCACACGTCACAGGAACCCTAACCAGCCTCGTGCTGGCATGGAGTGGTACATCGCGGGGCGTCGCACCAGAGGCCTTAGGCCTAGAGGGGAGGGTATGCACCGTAGGCACATGGAGCAGGCGCGTCGTTATGGGGGTGATGGTGGGCGGGTGATGATGGGAGGGGACCGGGTGATGGGAGGGGAGGGTGGTGATGGCAGGGGAGGACATGCTGGTGGTGGTTCTGGGGCTGGGGCGGGTGAGTATGGTGGGGGTGGGTATGGTGGTGGTGGGTATGGTAGGGGTGGATAGTGGTGGTGGGTTTGGATATTAGTAGACTTATTAGTTTATGTTGTTTTTAAACATTCTGTATTGATGTTTAAACTTGTGTGGTTGTTGTAATTTTAATTTATGTTTATTTGGTTTTTAAATAATTCATTCTTGTTTATGTCATTAGGATGTCAATTCCCTTTGCAATTCACGTGAACCATTACACCGCACTCAATGAATACGGGGCACGGTTCCAACGTGCTCCGGGATGGGCAGTGATCAATACAGAAATTAGAACTCCGAGAAGTGTTAACAACCTAACAGCTTCATTAAATCAAATTGTCAGATCACATTTTGATAATCAGCAACTCAACGTCTTTTCCATTGTCTACCTTAGGATGGACCAAGATCTGTACAACGACTCTATCGTCGATATACTGACCGATGCGGACGTACGCATGATGTTGCAGAACTACTTAGACCTTGGAGAAATAATGGAAAGAGTTAGGATTCTTGTGAAGTATGAAGATGATTCAGATTTCGAAGACCCAGATGTAATACGAAGCAGGGCTGAGGCGGACCGTAGGGAACACAATTCACGCTGCAGGGCTAGTACGAGGGACGACCGCCTCCTGCTCAGTGCAACCACATTTGGCTTTCATGTACTGGTAGTCATCAGAATTGTTATTTGTTTTAAGATTTAAAATGATGTGTGTGTGGAATAAGTTGTAACATTATGAGAAATGACGTGAACAATGTTGATTGGAAATGAAACTCTAAAATAGAATCGCTTTTGAAGTCTTGAAAATATGTTTCAAATATGTGTACAATTACATTTAATTAGAAAAAAAAACATTTTTTGAGCAATCTCCGACGACAAACCAATCTTGCTTTTGAAGTGCTGAAAATATGTTTCAAATATGTATAAAATTTATTAGTAAAAAAAACCTTTTTTTCAACAATCTTCGGCAAAAACCGATCTCCAAATACGTCGAGAATGGTCTTGATATTTTCCTCCATAGCAATGTTGCTTGTTTTTATTTTCCTCTCACCTTCCATGATTTCCTCATCACTGTTGCAGTCTAGTAGAATCAAGAGTAAATAGTCTAAACGTAATCTCATTGATTTTGGCTGCTAAAAGTCCTTTCTTTGACAAGGTGTTAACGAACTCCCAAATTCTAGTATTAGCTGTGTGACAAGAAACCAATCTTAATTCCTTAACTTTAGTTGTTCACTAATGGGATAAAAGCATCCACTCAACATGAAGTCACTATACGTATTCACTATCAGTATGGTATTCAGCCTACGATTATTGATGGCCAAAATGCATTCATTATCAGTAACCTTCATGATGTTGTGAACGAAGGTATACTTGAAAAGTTACCCTTGGTAGACCAAGTAAGGATCAGCATCTTGTCCAGTGGTTAGAAACACAGATGGGCCAAAATTCGATCGTTAGTGACGGATGAAATATTCTACAACTCTTTTTTTGGTAAATTAGGTGTCAAATGTGCTTCTTAAGATCAATGTCATCCTTGGTGGTCTAAATTCTTTGTTGGCGTTGAGTCGCTAACCTTCCTGATGTGGTGAACGGATGAAATATTCTACAACTCTTTTTTTGGTAAATTAGGTGGAAATGATTGATAATTTGTAAATGACGCGAAATCTGTTCGTCCCATGTTACGGATAGAATCAGTAACCTTCCTGATGTTGTGAACGAAGGTATACTTGAAAAGTTACCCTTGGTAGACCAAGTAAGGATCAGCATCTTGTCCAGTGGTTAGAAACACAGATGGGCCAAAATTCGATCGTTAGTGACGGATGAAATATTCTACAACTCTTTTTTTGGTAAATTAGGTGTCAAATGTGCTTCTTAAGATCAATGCATCCTTGGTGGTCTAAATTCTTTGTTGGCCGTTGAGTCGCTAACAGCAGTAGTATTAGAACGCATTGTATCTACGATGAGTTTGCTTTTATTAGATAAAGTATAATCCACTGTATCAACATGAGACACTACAATATTCAAAAAATTAAGTGTCCTTTTTCAATACTTTCATCTTGCAAAACATTACAACAACCTTCTTGAATATATTAATGGCATACAAGAATTCAACAAAATTTTACAAACTCTAATCTTCTATAATCAACCGTCCTGATCCATCAGTTGGGGGAAACAATCTGTACCACTCTGCATTGCGCGGTAAGAACGGCTCAATATAAGCTGTAACTGAGGGCTCATGCCAACGTCGCCACATCGGATTCAAGATTGGGACTGGACAATTTTCGACTGTTTGGAGTCTAATGAAATGACACTGCCCAGCGACACATGCAATAGTGACCTCTGCTGCTGGACGACCTAGCCCCCGATCATCACGTAGCGGCAGTGCGACCAACCCACTAGCCCTACCATCGTGTGCTTTTGAAAAACTGATAAGCGTAATGTGGTATACAGTGCACAAGATGACACCAAGATCTAGAATTTCAATCCAGTGTGGCGTTGGTGCGAAAGAGTCTCCAAACCAATTCAGTCGAAAGCACTGTCTATCGTACCAAATTCGCTCAACTTTACTTAACCACCAGTCTCTTCTATCCACCAGCTCATCCAAGCATGCACGTCTAACCTGTTTCCATTGGCTTTCATCGTTGTACACGGCATCAGCAATAGCTCGAAACCCACAGTTTCCATCACCCACTATCTCCCTGTAACCTATAATAAAATTCGCTAATTGCGGATCGAGGTCACTCCAATATTGCGAGAATTTCCAGGGGCTCCAGTATGTCGGATATGGTGCATGTTGTTGAGGTGGATTGTGTTGCATTGTCGGTCCTTCTCCAGTTTGACTCATTCCCTCAGATGGCCAACGCTGTGATTGACTGTGTTGCATTGACGGCCCACGATCACTTGTACTTTCGGGGGCTGTCGGGCGTCGCTGAGACTGCGAACGTCGTAGGCCCGGGCCACGGTTTCCAAGACCTAAATGCTCGTGCTCGGACTTGTCCCTAGTGTTTGGCCTCTTCTTTTTTTTGGTAGTGGGCCTACCCTTAGGCACCTTCACCTCTGGTGGCTGTAAACCAGTGTGATCATCCTCGGGCTCCCATATTGGCTTCCACGCGTTGAACGCTTGTTCGATCGTCCTAGGATCATACCGCTGAGACAGATCATCATACCATAAACCTACACATGAGAGTTGTTCCTCTGTGCTATACGACTCATCGTATGTTTGGCGTTGTGCTTCAAATTCTTGCTGTGCGTCATATCTGAGTGTTCGCCAGAAGATATGCACTTCTTCAACTGGTATATTCAGACCGACTTGAATGTACTGAAACATACGAAACGCGCACGGTAATCCCATGGTCGAAGTAAACGCACAAACATCTTCGCACGATGTTGTGTGGTCAATATCGCAACTCCCGCTTCTCAGCTGATCCTGGAGTATTTCCAAACATTTGAGGCTCACTTGATTGACCAGAAATAAAAATGGGACTTGCTGGTCTTCCGAAACCCTTCTGTCAATGGAGAACTCGAAGTCTTGTTTAATGTGGAAATGTTGCCCTTCGACGAATCTATGTATGCTGTCGAAGCATGTGTCTAGAGATCCGGTGGATGTATGAAGCCAACACTTTAGAGCTGAGTGGGCGCTCTCCGCCCTATAGATTGGAAGTCAATTAATAGCAGATAAATGGGAAACATACCAATACAAACAACAGAACATGTTGACAATTGAAGATAAGCTAACCTGTTGGTAGATGTGTTGCCGAAATGCATGAATCTCTTAACCCATGCCTCACAAAATTTCTCACGCTGACATAGCCATGTGTTGTTCAAGTACACAACGAAAGGATTTTGGCGCCGTAAGAGTGTACTAATTTTCCGTACTGTTCATCGTACTTCGCAATAGTTGAGGCGTAAACTAGTCGCTTCCACCGGTGCACTACTGAATCGACTCTCTCACGCTCAACATGCATTATCTTGAGCGCATTGGCAGCCACGTTCTTGCATATATGCCAACGACATAGAAGATGTGGTACAGAAGGATATACCACTGAAAGTGCTTTCACTAGCGCCTTTTCATTGTCAGTGACAAACACATTTGGAGGATAGATCAACACCTTCTTCAGCTGATTAAGCATCCATGTGTATGCAGACTCATCCTCTCTGACCGCAAAACAGAACGCTATACAGAAGTTCTTGCCGCACGACGTGACTCCGATGAACTCCACTAGAGGCACCTTGTACATGTTCGTCTTGTAAGTGCTATCAATGAGCACTACATAAGGAAACATCTTAACGAGCGTCAGCGAAAAAGGGTGCGCAAACAAGACAAGACCCAGCCTAGATGGATTCCCTGCAAAATGGACATTTAATTAGAACTAACATTTAAAGTGATTAGCATACAAATAAACCAACACTAAACAGATGTGCCGACACTTACTTGCATCTTTCTCGGACCACCAACTATAATTACGTTCATCTAGCGAGTGCATGAAGGACGCTACATCTGTACGTCCGCCACGATCTTCTTTTCTGAATTTCGAAACTAGGTTATGAATCGATGTCTTGTCTGCAGTACTTTCAGGGTTCTTGTCATGCAAATGGGCCCACATCTGCCTAGGCGCAACACCACTCCTGTACAAACTTTTCATGCTTGCCCTTTCGTCGACACTAAAGCGAGGCCGGACGAAGTGAGATTGTGGGTTACTGGCTAATGCGTGGTTGTGCGTCGGGACCATCACCAAGATAGACCAGCCCGTCTGCCCCCCACCCCTGATGCTTAGGCGGAAGGGGCAGTTGCATTTCTTCGTGGCACGCCGTGGCCTTTGACTCGACGATGATGATTCTCCTGTGCTAACCCGTGGCCTATGCTTGCCGTACCTCTCACACGTTAGTATTACTTCACCGTCGTCTCGCTTAGTCTGTCTGATTAGATAAATATTATTAGCCTCTCCGGTGCGAAACGCATAACTAACCGCCTCCTCCTGATCGCCAAAGATTTGGCTAGTATTAAATACATGACTTGTGTCTACGTTCGCATCCTCGAATTCATCATCGTTATCACCCTAAGCAGAAAAACGTCGTTATTCATGAAGTGCTACTCGTAAACCCTAATACGTACTTTAGAATAAATCACACATAAGCCATCAAAATAATCAACAAAGTATATCATCGTAAAGTACACGAAAAGACAAACGCAACGGCGCAAACGGATCGAAAAACGGAGCAATAACGAAGAAGATACAGCGATTTGAAAAACGGGCACCGGCGCAGGCGCCGACCTAACGCGGCGCCGGCGCCGGCGTCCGCAGCAAGGGAGGCGCAGGCGCGCGTTTGTAGGGTGGGCGCGGGCGCGCGGGTGAGAGGTGGGGTGAGACGGGGCGGGCCGTTTTACGTTTCTTTTAAGGGGTGGGCGGGGCGCCGGTGGCCTGGGACGGCGCTGGCGCTCGCTTAAAGAGGTGGGCGCGGGCGCCCATAGTCTGCTATTCCCGATGTCTTTTTTTTTGCTTTTTTCGTTCAGTTTTGTATATATTCTAGCTACATTTGTACATAAATTACTAAAATAACAATAAAAAGTACCTCAGATTGAACTCCTCGTGAATACTCCTCGCTCCTAACATCATCTACATTCTCGTCTTGTATCTGGAACACCACCTTTCACATTTCCTCCATCTTTTTTACTCTTACCGAACAGTTTTTTTTTCTTCAAACTTCCGAAAGTAACCATTTCCTCTCTTTATCTCTCTAACTTTATCTCTCTAACTTTAGGATTTCTGAATTTGATATGATTTCGTATCATATTCAATTCTTTATCTATGAAATTTGGGGTCACCTTGTAATATATCATAATTGTGGGTAAATATAGAAATATTTGAAAATTATTATAGTAGGGGCCAAAATAGTCTTTTCCGACTGAGCGAAGTGAAAACCCGACTGAGCATAGTGACCCTCTATAAAATAATACTCCCTCCGTTCATTATATCTGTCGTTTTTAGGATGTTCTTGTTCAAATATCTGTCATTCAGCTTTTGACAGACCTCTTTCCACTTTTACCCCTACTATTCAATATAAAAGTAATTATTATGTAATGGAAAAGTAAAAGCAGGGGCACATGCGTCATTGTCCTACTTTTCTTAATAAGTGTGCCATTTCAAAATGACAGTTATTGTTGAACGGAGGGAGTATAGCTCAAGAAAAGAAACTGACTAAAAAAAACGAAAAGTAAAAAGTAAACTAATGAAATCGTAAAACAATATCAAAATAGATCCTAATCTAATTCAAATAACGACAAAAGTAAAATCAAAAGAAAAGTCATGAAAGCGTAAAAGTAATGCAATCAAATAAAATAAGTAGATCATAACTAACCGAATCGGATTCGAATCGAATAAATTGATACGAAAATAATAATAAAAATAGGAAAAGGAAAAAAACAATTAAAATAACGTCTCATCAAATAAATAAAAATTCAATTAACCTCAAAAGTCCGGGCAAAAGTCGTCAAAAACTTGTTAGCAGAAATATGTTACTATCTCTACCTAGGCAGTGTACCTATCGTTTGTGCGAATAGTGAATTGAGGGGGTTGTCGATCTTAGGACCTCGTTCAATTAATTGACAATTTATTACGACCGAGAAAACAAATAAGAAACGGAAACGTCATTTTTTCAGGTTTTACTTATTTAATAAAAAGATGACTAAACAACTAACAAAAAAAATGAACAGTAAAAGATAAAAATAAACTAATAAGAAATAAAAGTATTGAATCTAAAGAAGCACTCCCGGATTGTTCTGCAAACCTCATTTTATTAGTCTATCAATAAACTCTTCCTAATTTTGCAATAAACTCAGGAATCATAATTAATTCGTTGATCGGTCCCTGCACACGAATCCTAACTGGCAGAATAACAAGCCGCAACCATGCCCAAGTCATTCTAACCATTCGCTTTATTACCAATTCCTATGGGAGACAGATTAACCTATAGGCAAATCATGCTTCTAGTCGTTAATCCGGTTTAGCTTCCTATGTCTTGTTAACTAATCTCAGCGCCGCCGCATGTTGATTAGAAAACTAAAGATTGCTTTAATAGTTAGCTAGAAAATTAAAGCGCAATGAAGAACAGAAATTAAACTATTGCATTAATGAATTAGAGAAAAGATTACAAAAATAAACATAGAGATCCGGTTGCTACCCCAATCCGGGGCGCTAAACTAACCTACTAAAAAATAACAAAAAAAAGCAAAAATAATAAAGAAAGACCTTAGTATGTACAACGGTGGATTATGGATATGTGGTGGTGTTGGTGGCGTGTGTGTTATAATGGGTTGTGGACGGTGTGGACAATGAATGGTGAGGCTGTGAGACATGGAAGATAATGATGATGGCTGATGGTGGTGGCGATGTGAACTGGTGAAGATAATGGAGAGTAAAGCCCCTATTGACGGGCGTGTGAGCATTTCTTTCTTCTTCCCACGTCCAAATATATAGAGCAGTGTTGATAGATTTTGATAAATAAATATTTATCTTCTTCTCTTGATAAAATCGCTTAGGACTGCTCTTTCCGTTCGTTTTATGTGTGTGTGGGCCGAATTCCCTGCGCCCCACAAGGTCGCGCGTCGAGTCTGCCTCAACATCAGCTTGTCGACCCAGTCATGAAACAATCGTCAAATTCATCAAAGTTTCGTATCCAAAAGCTGCCACCGCTCCAATGATAACTCAAGAAACTGAATACAGCCGAATTCCTTCACATTCATGTGGTTGTTGATGTGATTAGTATAATGATGATGAAATAATAATATTATCAAGGTGTTGTGTACGTAAGTCCCTCTGTGAGTGCATGATGCTGCCTCCAAGTGGGTCAAAGAAATATTTGATATTAGTCCCTCTATGTAGCCCATCACGTGTATATATATATCTGTCTGCTTGTTATGGTGTATTGAATTTTTTTTTCTGCATTTGACAAATAAAATATATCAATTCTAATCTAAATGTAAATATTATATAAACCATAAGATAAGTGTAAAATATAAGCTAATTCATTACAAATATTAAATCAAATAAACCGTTGAAAGTATATATTTTTACACTTATCAGAAAGTGAGAGAGGCGCCGTGTTGTGCCCCCATGAAATACCCCAAACCTTAGTATGTTGTGTAAATGTTAAACTATGGTATTTAAAGGCTAAAAAGTGCCTTAGAAACATAAATGAATCATTTAAACCACGGTAAAACAGAATAAAACACTAAGACACGGTTTGAGCAAAAACATGCTCTAAGGTTGGAGTGAACTTGGTTAGGACCCAAAGAGCCTACCAAGATTGATAATGTTTAATTATGATTTTATAGGGCTAATTAAGTCCTTAGGAAACTTTGGTAGACAATGAAACCAAACAAAACACAAATAAATACCTTAAGGTCAATATGGGCTAAAAGGTGCTCTAAGCTTGGGATAAATGTGTATAAGGCCTAATGGTCATACCTATGCCTTAATTATATGTTAATGAACATATTAAATCAATTACCAAAGAAAACCAAGCTTGAAAACAAGTTAAAACGCAAAATGTGCTTTAAGGAGTCTTAAAGCACGTTTTTGAAAAATTGTCTTGTAAATGAGTTTTGAATGGCTAAATGTCCATCATTACTCTTTAATTAACATGTGTACTATATAGTATCACATTTGGGTGGCTATATCAATGGGAAATCAAAAATTTCACTTCTATGTGCCTTGTTTTTGGTGAATAGTGATTTTTATAACTAGTTTGTAACATATAATGTTATAAGTGAGACAATTGACTAATAAAGTCTAAAGTACCCCTAGGCACTATTTGGGGCCGGTTTTTAAGGTGTTGTGACTCACCACCCTTGTTAGTTTACTAAGAAAAGAAAGAATGACTAATTAGTATACTATTTGCTTTATAAGGATAAATATCTTAACAAAAGCAAACTTATCTTCTCATTCTCTTCTTCCCTTCATTTCCCACGGTGGTCTTCTTCTTCCTCCTCTCTCCATCGGTTTCCAACAGAACCATGCCATTCTCATCCTTCCTCACTTGTAACTTATGACTCCATGCTCCGAATTTAATTCCGAGACTACCGTTCTCTTAGTTGGAGCAAGCTCTACAACCTTGTCCTTTCAAATCCTCAAAACCACCATTTTGGTGCCAAGGAGAACTTCCATGGAAGGGGCTTGAGCTAATATTTTTATGCCTTGTTGATCACCTTTGCTTCAAGGTAAGGAAAAACCAAAGAAAACTCCATTTCCTCTCTTTTTAGTACATGGCCGAAAATTAACCTCACCATGGTGTCTTTACCTTGCTTGTTTAGCTTCATTTGAATCTTCCAAGGGCTAGGAGGAGTCCTCTCTTGATATATATTCAAGCTCTCTTTCCATTCCAAGGTAAAACAATCATGTTAATACCTTAAGATAATATATGTAACTAGGGTTTATAATGAGATGAAGCATAATGCTTATATACTCATTTCAATGTTGGTTATTGTTTAGTTGTTGGCAAGGAACCAAATGCCTTACCGGTTTTACAAGGAAACAAAAAGAAATTTGTGAGGAAAAGAGGTAAACAAGCTATCTCAATGTGGTTTAATGCCTTAGGAGAAATAAGCTTATAATGCTTGTTAAAACTACCTAAAGAGCAAATGGTGAATGACCTAGTAAAGTGTTCTCAAGGAGACTAGTAAAAGAACATATGTATTGGTGTATGTATTTGCAGGTCAAAGGCATTATTTATGTGGGAAATTCAGTGTTTAAGGATTATGCTATTTAAGGGCCTAAGAGCCATGTTATTTAAGGGCCTAAGTGCCAAGCAAGTTTAATTATGCACTATATTGTGATGTGTGTAAATTTGGTGAAGTTTTGTGAGTGATAATGTTTTGATGGATCTAGGTGTTCTTGAATGTTTAGTGGTGAAACTATGAGTTTTGGAATGATGATGTGCTAAGAGAACCCATGGCGAAATTTGTAAAATGTATAAGGAGTTCTAGGTGTTTAAATGAACTTGGGTGAACTAGGAATGGTTAGGAATGGACACATGCTTCACTAAGGAAGAACACATGCATTAAGGTGTCTAAGGTGCTATAAGGATTTAAGTGTTATCTTGAAAGTTCTAGGAATTCCATGTGTGTTTTGGGAATGCATTAAAGTCTTGGAGGAGTTTGTTTAAGGTTTAGGTTATGTGATGTGCAAGGTGGGAATAAGGTATAGATAAGGTTTTGAGAAAGGAATTTAAGGAGTTGTGAAAGAGAAGGTTTGGCTAGTAAGAGGAGATGCTTGGGAGATGATGTTAAGGTGTAGAGGAAACACCTTGGTGTAGTGGTCATTATTGGTGAACTACCACTTAGAAATCTTAGGAGAAAACATCCTAAGTGCTAGGAATTTTGTAAGAAACTTGTGAATGATAAGATGGTTTTGGTGAGTGATTTAAAGAGTTTAGCACATGGCTAAAGGTGTGTTTGAAGTGCCCAAATGAGGTTAGGGGGTACTAGGTTATATGGGGTGAAGTTTGGAGTTGAATGTAAAAAGGAAAACAAAGGTCTGGGGCAGACCGAACTTGCGACCGGACTTGCAAGTTCGGTCGAGCCCAGTTTACCCTGCGAGAATTGGTTTCTGGAAAAGGCCGACCTTGGGGACCGGACTTGCAAGGTCGGTCGGGCTTGTATTCTGTGTACGGATTGAGTTACTGGAACCGACCGAACATGGGACCGGACCTGGTAAGTTCGGTCGGGCTAAATTTACAAAGGGGAGAAACTCTCGGGAAAAGGCCGAACATAGGACCGGACTTGGTAAGTTCGGTCGGAGTAGAAAATTTTGACGGAAATGTGTTCTGGAATGGACCGAACTTGGACAAGTTCGGTCGGTAAGGTCGGTCGGACCAAAAATGTTGTTTAAGGTTTTGGAATGATATGTAATGATGGGGATTGATTAGTAATGATGTTATAAAGTTGTTAAGGACTTGTTAGGTGAGTTTTAATGACAATAAAGTGGGTTAAAAGTTGTATTAAAATGTGAAAGTAAAACAAGTTTAAATGTAAAGTTGTGTAACTAAGTTAACGGGGAAAGTTAAGCATTGACATTAAATAATCAAGCAAACCCCGAAGTTAATGAAAACACATGTGATGTTAACAGTTGTTCGAGAATCGCTCGAGGAACATAAGTGGACGTGGTAAAGTGGACTCCGGTGACAGGTATGGTTTTCTTGCAACCTATGTCCTACCGGATTACACCGGCTTGTATGCCAATATGTTTTACTGAGTGTTTGCCACCATGTAAGATTAAAACATGTAATGAGTTTATAGTAATTCATTTATGTGGCGAATTTGGCCTCCGATACCATTTAACCTCAAATATGTGTTAAACCTTAGCTAACCAAATCTAGGAACACATGAGTGATCGGTATTCGGAGTTGACGGCCCAAACCTTGGGAACGTGCTAACCACGGCTATGTGTGAGTTAGTTGGACATTGTTGTGTATGCAAGTGTGTGAACCTCCCTTGTGTGCTTAACTCGGTTATGATACCGTATGGTGTGTGGATGTGGTAGGCTCCATAATGGATCTCTAACTACTTATTTATAAGTGTATATGTACTAATGGGGGGTGAGGAGTCCGGTTGTTCCGGCCACGCGTGTGATGGATGGGAGTCGATATCATATCCGGTTCGGCTCTCTTGGTGTATGTATAGGTGGTATTCCAATTTGGTTTCTACCTTCCCTTAGCTTATCCAAAGCTAGTTACTGACTCACGTCGGGCCACAGGGGCATACGTATGTTATTTCGGTGTGCTTGGGATTACTTATCCGACACCTTGGGTATAAGTTAACCGTTCTATATAACCGGACGGTAACGAGGTTGGTAGCGAGCTTAACATGGGATTGGTAATAATCACTAGGCTCACTATGTATACTAACTATGGTGGAAGGTTCCTTGTGAGAACCGATTTTATGGTGTTATGTAATGTTATGGTGCTATGCAAATTCCCTTGCTATGCTATGGTATATATATATATATATTGGATGTTTAAAATGATGGTGATGTTATCATGTGTATGTCGAAACAAGAAAGGTTTGTTATGTTTTGTTATGTGAGGAATGAGATTGTTGTATGATATGGAGTGTGTGGATCATGGATATGAATCCCAGGTTGTGACAAGAGGCGTTTAAGGATAACCCGATTAATGGGTACATGTCGTTCGTTAAGGAAGTAGCTCCGTTCTAGAGGAGAGCCACTCTAGGGTTTAAGGAATCATTGGATGGTTGGTTAAGTGTGGATGTGTTGGTTATGGTTGAGCCCATTGAGGCGAAATGTTATGTGTTTATGTCTATGGCATGTATGCATGATTTAAATATAATCAACTGCATGCTAAGACGACAATTAGTTGTGCGTGGCCCGGTAGCATGTGGGCTGCGGGATTACCATACCAGCAAAGGTGCTGAGCCCCTTGGGGGCCACCCTTTCTCTCCTTTTCTATTTCAGGTACAAGGAGCTGGAAAACCGTTCGAGAGTAGGACGGGCAGATGTTTATACATGGGTAGCCATTTAAATGGCGTGAGTATGATAGGCGTAGTAAGACCGAAATTGTTATCGGCAGCAGTTTGTAAATACTCGGTTCAGTGGGAATGTATGTATATAATAAATGTTGAAAATGGAATGAGGATTGTATTGTGTAGTTGCTCGGGAATCTAGTCCATCAGACCGATACAAATGTATATGTATTAGCCTTGTTAGCCACGTGGGTGGTTAACGGCGTGTAACACCATTGGAATAAGTAATGCGATGAGTTAAGTTTCCGCTGCAATGTGTTGTTAAATGTATGGATGTAGTTGGGGTGTTACAAAAAGTGGTATCAGAGCGAAGTATCGCTCTGATGACTGAATTACCGAGCTTAGGAAGTGCCGAGTTAGGATTAAGTGCTTTGGGTTAAGGGTTGAGTGATAGCGTGAGAAATACGCTAGTTAGGAACTACCAGTGACTACTGGAAACCTACAATATCCATCCCATCCCACCCTCCACAATCCCTGTTTGATAACTTGGGAAACAACGCCAGAGAGATGGGAGTCCACTCTCATACTCGGGAATACCCGATCTGGCTGTTATTAAATACCTTTAGGGTACGGAGAACCTGTCATACGGTAGATTCCGAAAACTGGGAATCCCGGAGACGGTCTCCATCTAAACAGTGTTAACCGCATTTCATAGCGAAGAGCGAAGAATCAGTGTACAGAAGAATAGAATTTCCGGCAACCTGGGTCGACATGCCGAGCAGTTGAGAACAACCAGCTTGCAACGCACCAACCGTGCAACAGGCAAGAAATGGATTAATAAAACCCGAGACGAATGTCTATGGGACCACAGTTGATAAATAAAACACTAACGGTATATCAACCGTCAAGGAATTACAACGTAGTGCCCAAACAAGAGACAAGTCTCAGTAACCACGACAAGTGCGTGGAACGGGCTATAAAGAGGATACGATACTAAGTAAAGGGGACTCCAAGGATGGGAGACACCCCAGTTGATAACTACTATGTGAATACAGTGAGAAGTCACTAAAGGAGTATTTATCAAGGCAGTAAGATCAGTGGGGGCCAACAAGGCCACTGATGACAATATGTGTCAAAACAATACCACAATCGGTAGGTTGTCAAACCGATAGCCAGTTAGCATGGCGCACTTGCCATAGCAAGTGCTGCTATAACAGGGCTGTTCGGGAAATTCATAACCACTACAGGTACTTGGAAAAGTACCATGGAGTTAAATGTGATCGTCATAACAGTGGAAGGGCCTGTTAGCCTGACCTCTGTAATTGGAAGTACACCAGTCAGCAAGAAGCTAGACTTGGCTAAGGTAAGAAGATGTTGTGAAACCATGGAAATTTTTCTTTCAAAACCAGATTTTCTTTCAAACCAACACTTCTTTCCGACCTTCTTTTAAACCAAACCAGTGAAACCAGGGGCAATTGACAAGGATACAACAATGGATAAACCTTCCCTCGATTAAGTTCGGGAAGCAAAGAATGAATATTGTCACGGGACAATATAAGGGAGTTGACAACAGAATACTTCACCTAGGCGCGTGACGGACACTACGAGTGTACCAACTGTGTTGTGGGACGACCGCACTCCGATAGGAGCATGTGGGCCTGACAGACCTACTTATAGGTTAGTTGGGTAAGTAGTAATGTATCAGTATGATACCCCATATATGTATACGAGTAGAGTCCAGAACACGGAAGTAGTCGACTCCGTCTACGGTCAGCAGTATAAATCAAACAGGAGCTAGGAAATATAAGGAATGCTTGAAGTCAAGGAACTCAGTTAAGTTAACGAAACTAAAGGAATTAGTGAATTCCTTTCAAGGAAATGTTTAAGAGTCAGGAGGTGCGAAGTGCACTAACTGAATGTAAAGACAGCTTATATGACTTAAGGATCCCCAGGGATAAACATGATAGCTGGAAAGTAGGGAAAGGCAGATGCCTAATGTGGACACATTAATGAGCAATGGACGGGATGAAGATCCAGAATGAGTACCTGCACTATCAGGAAATGTTGACTTCACAGAAGAAGATAGTAACCGGATAAGAACGCAAAAGGCGTGGCTAACTAGATGTACCAATAATTGTGAACCAGATGTAAAGGCATAACGTAACGACACTCAGGAGAAATCCTTGAAGGTGTGCGCATCAACAATTGTTGAACAAAATGACATGACAGAAACACAAGGATTGAAATTAACACCCAGTTTAGACATAAGTTGTCAGGACGACTGACAATCCTAAGGGACATCCCATGAAAGGAAATGTGATGCAACAACCTTGTCATGGATGCCATACAACCTCTAACCAGGTAATATGGTATTGAGAAGTACATGTGTGTGGACAGCCTACAATGAGCCCAGCTCAAGGCAATAAGGCTTATAAGCCAAAATCAAGATATGTTATATAAATTCGATTGATTGTATGAGTTTATGTTGTATAAGTGGTTAAAGTGGTAAGCGAACCACTGCATTAAGAGTGGGAATACCTCTCGATATTGTGAGACCGCAGGAGCGGTAGTTATGTGAATCAAGTTCAAGAAATATGTGGAGGATGGACCACGTTGTTATTACCCCAGGATGATTTGAATAAGATAATACGAAAGGAAATGTTTGTACCAGTTGTGTAGACAGGAAGTGTGATAAGTTGATAGCAATCACCATAGGTGTGTGAAGCTAAATGTGTAGCGAACAACGCTCAAGGGAAATAATAGTAGTATATTCAAAATCAGCCAAATAAGTGGCCAGATAAACCCAGTGTAATGGCGGAAGCTAATATAATAGCGGATGCAGTATAAGTTGATGTTGTATATTAAGTAAGGTGCGCAATACGGGCGCAATAAGCGACCGTTGTCTGAGTATTGTTAGATGATAAAATGGGGAGTGAGCAGAGTTATGAGTTAAACCCAGTGGAGGCACAACAGTAAATGATAGCAAATGAACCGAGCAGTAAGCCGGTGGCAAGTGTTAGATGATAAGGATTTCAGTGAAAATTCCTATTGCAATCGCATGAGAGATTACTTCAAGAGTTTACGCCTCTGCACTCTGTATGACTGAGTGTTTTGGTATTGCTCTTGCGCAGTAATGATCAAGTGGGATAGCTAGGAATCAGAAGCATGGAAATTGGTGGAGGAATAATATTATAATGGCCGATGCATAGGTATGCAAGGCCGCAGGAATGAAAGAATAACATGTACAAAACCAAAGGCAGAGACATGATTAACAGTAAATAACTACAGTGACACTAAATACTAAATGTCGGTATGAGATTACCCCAGGTGTGGGAAATAGCTGAGAGAGCAACTACACATTAGGTAGTAGCTCAATCTCAACCGACAGTAAGTCGGTAGAAGCAAGTCAATCATTGTTAATTACATACTTTTACGCTGTAAGCTATTGGAGAAGTGGATGGAAAGTTTTGAACTCACCACCGAATTCGCTCAGGGAAGAGATACCATGCGTCGGTTGAGAAACCATTCTTCCCAAGATAAGGGTAATACGTTGGAGATGTACAATACAACAACAGTAACGAGTGGGGCAAACTAGCTCTACAACTATCAGAGTTGCGCAACAGAGGCAGAGAGCCCATGCGCCAGATACTGAATACACATGGTGAATTGAATAAATGGCTAGTTCTCAATGCCTAAAAGCCTCACAGGCCAGGACCAAACCGGTTCGAGTTAGAACTCCAATGCGAATTCTTGGTTTAGGGACTAAAAACCGCCAATATGGTTAAGATCCCCTAATCAGAATCCATTGTCTAATAGACCGCGTGGAAGTCAAAACACTTCACGACGGCAGAACATTTTAAGCCAAGGTTTAGTGATTGATTACGTGGGCGTAATCCCTTTTAAGGGGGGTAGAGCGCAAAACCACTTAGTGTGTTTTCCGTACAACTGTACGTGAACTGGGTTGTGCATAGCACAAATGATTTGTTATGATGGTTGACGCGTGTGTTATATAAACATACGCATTTATTCGTGGTTAAATTGTGGTAATTGCGCACAAAAGATGCGAATACCATTGTGGGAAGTGTGTCATTTTGTTACAGTGGTGTGTGAGAGTATAAGTGGAAGGGAGTAAAGAACTCCCGGGGAACTAAAACCCCGACGGTGCATAAACGTAAACCATGTATGGTATTTTGATAAAAATATATGTATATATATACAATGTTGTGATTTATGAAGGGGTTATAAGACCTACATAGGACCTAGTGAGAATTAAATTTCCTAGGTAACTTGAATTAAGTTGGATTTGGGTGATGATTGATAGACGGAGTTCTATCCCTTGGAGATGTAATGATTATGACAGAAGGAATTAAAGATAGAAAATGGGGCATGTTTGAACTAGTTGTTGGTTGAAAATGAAGTGGGAGGTGAAACTTGATTATCATGAGATCAAGGGAAGCCGAACACAAATTGGGGTGGAAAGATAGTTCAACACCGATGCTGATCACATCAGTGTTGGATATTCTTGAAGCTCCCTATAAGTGATTACAAATAACCATGTAGAAATATACAAGGAGCATAAATTGGACTTGGGTTGTGTGGTGTTTTCAAAAGAGGATTTTCAATGGGTGTTTTCAAACAATCGATTAATATTTTGAATAAAAGATCTTCTTATACTTAACCTAGTAAAGAATATTTTGTAGTACTTGCTCACGAGCTGAGGACGTATGAGCCTTTGTCTTCGGACCGGTGACATGAGAAGTACATATGTTAAAAATTAAGTGAATGTTTTGATCTCCCAAAGGAACGGGACCAGAAAGTGTCCATCGCGACCGGTTCTGCGGGATCACTGTGTATATGTACTCAACGTGGGATTCGAACCCATGGAGAGATGGAAAAGGTATTTCTGTATGATACATGCTATGACATGTTGTTTGTATGTGTGATAAAGGTTATTCTGACTGTGATCTCCTAAAGTGTATGCTATCAAGACCTATGAGTCTAAATGTGTTGTGTTACTCGGGCCTACGAGTCCAAATGTGGTTATGTCACCCGACCTAAGAGTCTGAGGGATATTATGTTAGTGCAAGTGTGGTGAAGGTACCCGGACCATTAAGACCGAGGTTACCATGTGAGTATGATATTTTATGTGTAATGTGGATATGTTGCCCGGACCATGAAGTCCGAGGTTGGATGTAAAGGGTGGTTGTAATGGAAGTTTTATGGCTATAAGTAATTCCCGTATTCTAATCCAATGATGCGAGGAAATGTGAACTTCGAGGACGAAGTTCTTTTAAGGGGGTAGATTGAAAACCCCAAACCTTAGTATTTGTGTAAATGTTAAACTATGGTATTTAAAGGCTAAAAAGTGGCCTTAGAAACATAAATGAATCATTTAAACCACGGTAAAACAGAATAAAACACTAAGACACGGGTTTGAGCAAAAAATGCTCTAGGTTGGAGTGAACTTGGTTTGGACCCAGAGCCTACCAAGACTTGATAATGTTTAATTATGATTTATAGGGCTAATTAAGTCCTTAGGAAACTTTGGTAGACAATGAAACCAAACAAAACACAAATAAATACCTTAAGGTCAATATGGGCCTAAAAGGTGCTCTAAGCTTGGGATAAATGTGTATAAGGCCTAATGGTCATACCTATGCCTTAATTATATGTTAATGAACATATTAAATCAATTACCAAAGAAAACCAAGCTTGAAAACAAGTTAAAAACGCAAATATGCTTTAAGGAGTCTTAAAGCACGTTTTTGAAAATTGTCTTGTAAATGAGTTTTGAATGGCTAAATGTCCATCATTACTTTTAATTAACATGTGTACTATATAGTATCACATTTGGGGCTATATCAATGGGAAATCAAAAATTTCACTTCTATGTGCCTTGTTTTTGGTGAATAGTGATTTTTATACTAGTTTGTAACATATAATGTTATAAGTGAGACAATTGACTAATAAAGTCTAAAGTACCCCTAGGCACTATTTGGGGCCGGTTTTTAAGGTGTTGTGACTCACCACCCTTGTTAGTTTACTAAGAAAAGAAAGAATGACTAATTAGTATACTATTTGCTTTATAAGGTAAAATATCTTACAAAAGCAAGCTTATCTTCTCATTCTCTTCTTCCCTTCATTTCCCCCCGGTGGTCTTCTTCTTTCCTCCTCTCTCCATCGGTTTCCAAAAGAACCATGCCATTCTCATCCTTCCTCACTTGTAACTTATGACTCCCATGCTCCGAATTTATTCCGAGACTACTTCTCTTAGTTGGAGCAAGCTCTACAACCTTGTCCTTTCAAATCCTCAAACCACCATTTTGGTGCCAAGGAGAACTTCCATGGAAGGGGCTTGAGCTAATATTTTTATGCCTTGTTGATCACCTTTGCTTCAAGGTAAGGAAAAACCAAAGAAAACTCCATTTCCTCTCTTTTTAGTACATGGCCGAAAATTAACCTCACCATGGTGTCTTTACCTTGCTTGTTTAGCTTCATTTGAATCTTCCAAGGGCTAGGAGGAGTCCTCTCTTGATATATATTCAAGCTCTCTTTCCATTCCAAGGTAAAACAATCATGTTAATACCTTAAGATAATATATGTAACTAGGGTTTATAATGAGATGAAGCATAATGCTTATATACTCATTTCAATGTTGGTATATTGTTTAGTTGTTGGCAAGGAACCAAATGCCTTACCGGTTTTACAAGGAAACAAGAAAGAAATTTGTGAGGAAAAGAGGTAAACAAGCTATCTCAATGTGGTTTAATGCCTTAGGAGAAATAAGCTTATAATGCTTGTTAAAACTACCTAAAGAGCAAATGGTGAATGACCTAGTAAAGTGTTCTCAAGGAGACTAGTAAAAGAACATATGTATTGGTGTATGTATTTGCAGGTCAAAGGCATTATTTATGTGGGAAATTCAGTGTTTAAGGATTATGCTATTTAAGGGCCTAAGAGCCATGTTATTTAAGGGCCTAAGTGCCAAGCAAGTTTAATTATGCACTATATTGTGATGTAGTGTAAATTTGGTGAAGTTTTGTGAGTGATAATGTTTTGATGGATCTAGGTGTTCTTGAATGTTTAGTGGTGAAAACTATGAGTTTTGGAATGATGATGTGCTAAGAGAACCCATGGCGAAATTTGTAAAATGTATAAGGAGTTCTAGGTGTTTAAATGAACTTGGGTGAACTAGGAATGGTTAGGAATGGACACATGCTTCACTAAGGAAGAACACATGCATTAAGGTGTTCTAAGGTGCTATAAGGATTTAAGTGTTATCTTGAAAGTTCTAGGAATTCCATGTGTGTTTTGGGAATGCATTAAAGTCTTGGAGGAGTTTGTTTAAGGTTTAGGTTATGTGATGTGCAAGGTGGGAATAAGGTATAGATAAGGTTTTGAGAAAGGAATTTAAGGAGTTGTGAAAGAGAAGGTTTGGCTAGTAAGAGGAGATGCTTGGGAGATGATGTTAAGGTGTAGAGGAAACACCTTGGTGTTGGTCATTATTGGTGAACTACCACTTAGAAATCTTAAGGAGAAAACATCCTAAGTGCTAGGAATTTTGTAAGAAACTTGTGAATGATAAGATGGTTTTGGTGAGTGATTTAAAGAGTTTAGCACATGGCTAAAGGTGTGTTTGAAGTGCCCAAATGAGGTTAGGGGGTACTAGGTTATATGGGGTGAAGTTTGGAGTTGAATGTAAAAAGGAAAACAAAGGTCTGGGGCAGACCGAACTTGCGACCGGACTTGCAAGTTCGGTCGAGCCCAGTTTACCCTGCGAGAATTGGTTTCTGGAAAAGGCCGACCTTGGGGACCGGACTTGCAAGGTCGGTCGGGCTTGTATTCTGTGTACGGATTGAGTTACTGGAACCGACCGAACATGGGACCGGACCTGGTAAGTTCGGTCGGGCTAAATTTACAAAGGGGAGAAACTCTCGGGAAAAGGCCGAACATAGGACCGGACTTGGTAAGTTCGGTCGGAGTAGAAAATTTTGACGGAAATGTGTTCTGGAATGGACCGAACTTGGACAAGTTCGGTCGGTAAGGTCGGTCGGACCAAAAATGTTGTTTAAGGTTTTGGAATGATATGTAATGATGGGGATTGATTAGTAATGATGTTATAAGTTGTTAAGGACTTGTTAGGTGAGTTTTAATGACAATAAAGTGGGTTAAAAGTTGTATTAAAATGTGAAAGTAAAACAAGTTAAATGTAAAGTTGTGTAACTAAGTTAACGGGGAAAGTTAAGCATTAGACATTAAATAATCAAGCAAACCCCGAAGTTAATGAAAACATGTGATGTTAACAGTTGTTCGAGAATCGCTCGAGGAACATAAGTGGACGTGGTAAAGTGGACTCCGGTGACAGGTATGGTTTTCTTGCAACCTATGTCCTACCGGATTACACCGGCTTGTATGCCAATATGTTTTACTGAGTGTTTGCCACCTTGTAAGATTAAAACATGTAATGAGTTTATAGTAATTCATTTATGTGGCGAATTTGGCCTCCGATACCATTTAACCTCAAATATGTGTTAAACCTTAGCTAACCAAATCTAGGAACACATGAGTGATCGGTATTCGGAGTTGACGGCCCAAACCTTGGGAACGTGCTAACCACGGCTATGTGTGAGTTAGTTGGACATTGTTGTTGTATGCAAGTGTGTGAACCTCCCTTGTGTGCTTAACTCGGTTATGATACCGTATGGTGTGTGGATGTGGTAGGCTCCATAATGGATCTCTAACTACTTATTTATAAGTGTATATGTACTAATGGGGGTGAGGAGTCCGGTTGTTCCGGCCACGCGTGTGATGGATGGGAGTCGATATCATATCCGGTTCGGCTCTCTTGGTGTATGTATAGGTGGTATTCCAATTTGGTTTCTACCTTCCCTTAGCTTATCCAAAGCTAGTTACTGACTCACGTCGGGCCACAGGGGCATACGTATGTTATTTCGGTGTGCTTGGGATTACTATATCCGACACACCTTGGGTATAAGTTAACCGTTCTATATAACCGGACGGTAACGAGGTTGGTAACGAGCTTAACATGGGATTGGTAATAATCTCTAGGCTCACTATGTATACTAACTATGGTGGAAGGTTCCTTGTGAGAACCGATTTTATGGTGTTATGTAATGTTATGGTGCTATGCAAATTCCCTTGCTATGCTATGGTATATATATATATATATTGGATGTTTAAAATGATGGTGATGTTATCATGCGTATGTCGAAACAAGAAAGGTTTGTTATGTTTTGTTATGTGAGGAATGAGATATGTTGTATGATATGGAGTGTGTGGATCATGGATATGAATCCCAGGTTGTGACAAGAGGCGTTTAAGGATAACCCGATTAATGGGTACATGTCGTTCGTTAAGGAAGTAGCTCCGTTCTAGAGGAGAGCCACTCTAGGGTTTAAGGAATCATTGGATGGTTGGTTAAGTGTGGATGTGTTGGTTATAGGTTGAGCCCATTGAGGCGAAATGTTATGTGTTGTATGTCTATGGTTTGTATGCATGATTTAAATATAATCAACTGCATGCTAAGACGACAATTAGTTGTGCGTGGCCCGGTAGCATGTGGGCTGCGGGATTACCATACCAGCAAAGGTGCTGAGCCCCTTGGGGGCCACCCTTTCTCTCCTTTTCTATTTCAGGTACAAGGAGCTGGAAACCGTTCGAGAGTAGGACGGGCAGATGTTTATACATGGGTAGCCATTTAAATGGCGTGAGTATGATAGGCGTAGTAAGACCGAAATTGTTATCGGCAGCAGTTTGTAAATACTCGGTTCAGTGGGAATGTATGTATTAATAAATGTTGAAAATGGAATGAGGATTGTATTGTGTAGTTGCTCGGGAATCTAGTCCATCAGACCGATACAAATGTATATGTACTAGCCTTGTTAGCCACGTGGGTGGTTAACGGCGTGTAACACCATTGGAATAAGTAATGCGATGAGTTAAGTTTCCGCTGCAATGTGTTGTTAAATGTATGGATGTAGTTGGGGTGTTACACCCCATCGCCAGTTAGGGTTGAGAATTACTGAGATAGGAGAATGAATAGATTGGGTTGTTATTTTTTTTTTGTTTATTTAGGGTTAGGCTGGTATTATCGGTAGTTAAGAAAATGACTGGGCCGGCTCAGTCATGGGGCGGGTTGGCCCATTTGTTAATTTTTTTTTTTAAAAAAAATGTTACACACATAATGTCGTTTTTGAGTCATTTTATACCAGTTTTTAGTACCGTTCACGACACGATGTCCCGTTTAACGAGACAAACCTTTTTATGATTCCAAATTTATACTTCCAAACAATTATTATCATTGTTATTTATAAATTTAATTTATTTGTATTTAATTTCTAATTGGTTTGCGTTTCACAATTTTAGGCGAAAACGCGACGTCTTTTATTCCGATTGTTTAACCAATTTTCCAATGCCGTATTAAACTTACCCAAACGACATATGAGGTATTTAGGACCTCATTTTTATTTCTCAAATATTTGAGATTCGTTTTTCAATGTAAAATGATTAATTTCGTTTTTGTTTATATTTCTTTGTTAACGTAATAATGTATAACATGATAAATCAACTTGTGAGTTGATTTCCTCTTTTATAATGCTTCACTTGTGTCCAAGTTTATGTAAGGTTTAATACCTTCATGGACTTTACTTCCATGATATAATATAAGGTTTAATAACCTTCATGGAATATATATACAAGTGTGCTAGGAGTTTTCATGGATATAATTCACTAAGGCTTATTAGCCTTTATAATTTCATGATTTGCCTTTAATTAGGTTTATAAACCGTTGGGGTATTTCAGTCTACCCCCTTAAAAAGGCTTCATCCCGAAGTCTTTACTCACAATCGGTTTTTTCCTACAGAATCAAGTTCCACTAGGTTACCATAACCAATCTCTATACTAGGGAACATGTCCCGCTAGGTTCAAACCTAGATTGCATGTATCATAATCGATACAACGCTACCTTTCCTTTCACATAGCCATGAGTCATGGCACCAATCATTTCACATTTAATCCACACATAGTATTTGACAAGGTACTTCACAAAAGGATACTAAGGGTATCTTATTTCATATATAAATATAACTTTCCACTTTTCACAAACATACATGTATGTATATATCTAGCTAGTGTCTCAAAGGATACTCGCACACTACCACCAAGTGCATATATGCACATATAACCAAACGTCTATAGCTACCCGTGGGAGAACGGTCTTAACGACAAATGACTCTACGGTCCACGGTCCCTTGGGTAATGTCACCTAATCTCCACAATAGCTAAGCTCATCATCTACACATATCTGTGTCCACTTGTAGGGAGTTTCAAGAATCATCCAACCCTAACGTAGTCAGCATCAGTGTTGAACTATCTTTCCACCCCAATTTGTGTTCAGCCTTGAAATACCCCAAACCTTGGTATGTTGTGTAAATGTTAAACTATGGTATTTAAAGGCTAAAAGTGCCTTAGAAACATAAATGAAACATTTAAACCATGGTAAACACAATAAACACAAGACACGTTTGAGCAAAACATGCTCTAAGCTTGGGTGAACTTGGTTAGGACCCAAAGAGCCTACCAAGACTTGATAAGGTTTAATTATGACTTTATAAGGCTAACTAAGTCCTTAGGAAACTTTGGTAGACAATGAAACCAAACAAAACGCAAATAAATACCTTAAGGTCAATATGGGCTAAAATGTGCTCTAAGCTTGGGATAAATGTGTATAAGACCTAATGGTCATACCTATGCCTTATTATATGTTAATGAACATATTAATCAATTACCAAAGAAAACCAAGCTTGAAAACAAGTTAAAACGCAAAATGTGCTTTAAGGAGTCTTAAAGCACGTTTTTGAAAAATTGTCTTGTAAATGAGTTTTGAATGGCTAAATGTCCATCATTACTCTTTAATTAACATGTGTACTATATATATTACATTTGGGGCTATATCAATGGGAAATCAAAAATTTCACTTCTATGTGCCTTGTTTTTGGTGAATAGTGATTTTTATAAGCTAGTTTGTAACATATGTTACTATAAGTGAGACAATTGATTAATAAAGTCTAAAATACCCCTAGGTACTATTTGGGGCCGGTTTTTAAGGTGTGGTGACTCACCACCCTTGTTAGTTTACTAAGAAAAGAAAGAATGACTAATTAATGTACTATTTGCTTTAAAAGGACAAATATCTTCAAAAAGCAAAGGTTATCTTCATTCTCTCATTCTTTTCTTCATTTCCCACGATGGCCACCTTCTTCCTCCTCTCTCCATCGGTTTTCCAACAGAACCATGCCATTCTTCATCCTTCTTCACTTGTAACTTATGACTCCATGCTCCGAATTTAATTCCGAGACTACCGTTCTCTTAGTTGGAGCAAGCTCTACAACATTGTCCTTTCAAATCCTCAAAACCACCATTTCGGGGCAAGGAGAACTTCCATGGAAAGAGCTTGAGCTAATATTTTTATGCCTTGTTGAACACCTTTGCCTCAAGGTAAGGAAAACCAAAGAAAACTCCATTTCCTTCACTTTTGGTGTTGACCGAAATGCACCTTGTAATGGTGTCTTCTCTTGTCTTGTTTTAGCTTCATTTAAATCTTCCAAGGGCTAGGAGGAGTCCTCTCTTGATACTCATTCAAGCTCTCTTTCCATTCAAGGTAAAACAATTACCTTGATGTGTTAAAACATATATGTAACTAGGGTTTACAATGAGATGAAGCTTAAAGCTTATATACTCATTACAATGTTGGTATATTGTTTAGTTGTTGACAAGGAATGAAATGCCTTACCGGTTTTATGAAGAAACAAGAAAGAAGTTGTGAGGAAAGAGGTAATGTGTTATCTCAATGTGTTTAATGCCTTAGGAGAAATGAGCTTATAATGCTTGTTATAAACTACCTAAAGAGCAAATGGTGAATGACTTAGTAAGTGTTCTCAAGGAGACTAGTAAAGGAACATATGTCTTGGTGTGTGTAATTGCAGGTCAAAGGCATTACTTATGTGGGAAATTCAGTGTTTAAGGATTATGCAATTTAAGGGCCTAAGAGCCATGTTATTTAAGGGCCTAAGTGCCAAGCAAGTTTAATTATGCACTATATTGTGATGTAGTGTAAATTTGGTGAAGTTTTGTGAGTGATAATGTCCTTGATGGATTTAGGTGTTCTTGAGTGCTTAATGGTGAAACTATGAGTTTGGGAATGATGATGTGCTAAGAGACCCATGGCGAAATTTGTAAAATGTATAAGGAATTCTAAGTGCTTAAATGAACTTGGGTGAACTAGGAATTGTTAGGAATGGACACATGCTTCACTAAGGAAGAACACATGCATTAAGGTGTTCTAAAGTGCTATAAGGATTTAGGCATTGTCTTGGAAGTTCTAGAAATCCAATGAGTGTTTTTAGGATATATTAAAGTCTTGGAGAAGTTTGTTTAAGGTTTAGGTCATGTTGATGAATAAGGAGAGAATGATTTTAGGTAAGGTTTTGAGAAAGGAATTTAAGGAGTTATGAAAGAGAAGATTTGGTTAGTAAGAGAAGATGCTTGGGAGATGATGTTATGATGGTGAGGAAACACTTTGGTATAAAGGTTATTAAGGATGAAACACCACTTGTAAAACTAGGAGAAAACATTGTAAGTGTTAGAAATTTTGTGAAGATATAAGTGAAGGTTTAAGGAATTAGAGAAAGAGTTTTGGGAGTGTTAAGGATATCCTAAGGTGTGTTTGAAGTGCCCAAATGAGGTTAGGGTATACTAGGATATATGGGGTGAAGTTTGGAGTTGAATGTAAAAAGGAAAACAAAGATCTGGGGCAGACCGGACTTGTGACCGGACTTGCAAGTTCGGTCGGGCCCAGTTTACCCTGTGGGAATTAGTTTCTGGAATGGACCGGACATAGGACCGGACTTACAAGTCCGGTCGGAGTAGAAAATTTTGACGGAAATGTGTTCTGGAATCGACCGGACTTGGGTAAGTCCGGTCGGCAAGTCCGGTCGGACCAAAAATATGGTTTAAGGTTATGAAATGATATGTAATGATGAGGATTGATAGGTAATGATGTTATAAGGTTGTTAAGGACATGTTAGGTGAGTTTTAATGACAATTAAGTGGGTGAAAAGTTGTATTGAAATGTAAAAGTAAAACAAGTTAAAAAGTAAAGTTATGTAACTAAGTTAACGGGGAAAAAGTTATAAGCATTAGACATTAAATAATCATGCTACCCCAATGTTAATAAAAGTACATGTAATGTTATCAGTTGTTCGAGAATTGCTCGAGGAACATAAGTGGACGTGGTAAAGTGGACTCCGGTGACAGGTATGGTTTTCTTGCAACCTGTGTCCTACCGGATTACACCGGCTTGTATGCCAATATGTTTTCTTGAGTGTTTGCCACCTTGTAAGATTTAAACATGTAATGAGTTTATAGTAATTCATTTATGTGGCGAATTTGGCCTCCGATACCATTTAACCTCAAGTATGTGTTAAACCTTAGCTAACCAAAACTAGGAACACATGAGTGATCGGTATACGGAGTTGACGGCCCAAACCTTGGGAACGTGCTAACCACGGCTATGTGTGAGTTAGTTGGATATTGTTGTTGTATGCAAGTGTGTGAACCTCCCTTGTGTGCTTAACTCGGTTATGATACCGTATGGTGTGTGGATGTGGTAGGCTCCATAATGGATCTCTAACTACTTATTTATAAGTGTATATGTACTAATGGGGGGGAGGAGTCCGGTTGTTCCGGCCACGCGTGTGATGGACGGGAGTCGATATCATATCCGGTTCGGCTCTCTTGGTGTATGTATAGGTGGTATTCCAATTTGGTTTCTACCTTCCCTTAGCTTATCCAAAGCTAGTTACTGACTCACGTCGGGCCACAGGGGCATACGAATGTTATTTCGGTGTGCTTGGGATTACTATATCCGACACACCTTGGGTATAAGTTAACCGTTCTATATAACCGGACGGTAACGAGGTTGGTAACGAGCTTAACATGGGATTGGTAATAATCTCTAGGCTCACTATGTATACTAACTATGGTGGAAGGTTCCTTGTGAGAACCGATTTACGGTGTTATGTATTGGTGTTGTGCTATGCAAATTCCCTTGCTATGCTACGATATGTATACGTCAGGTGTTTAAAATGATTGTGATGCTGTCATGTGTACGACGAAACAAAGAGGTTTGTTATGTTTTGTTATGTGAGGATTGAGATATGTTGTAGGATATGGAGTGTGTGGATCATGGAAATGAATCCCAGTTTGTGACAAGAGGCGTTTAAGGATAACCCGATTAATGGGTACATGTCGTTCGTTAAGGAAGTAGCTCCGTTTTAGAGGAGAGCCACTCTAGGGTTTAAGGAATCATTGAATGGTTGGTTAAGTGTGGATGTGATGGTTATAGGTTGAGCCCATTGAGGCGAAATGTTATGTGTTGAATGTTTATGGCTTGTATGCGTGATTTAAATATAATCAACTGCATGCTAAGACAATTAGTTGTGCGTGGCCCGGTAGCATGTGGGCTGCGGGATTACCATACCAGCAAAGGTGCTGAGCCCCTTGGGGGCCACCCTTTCTCTTTTTTTCCTGTTTCAGGTACAAGAGCTGGAAGCCGTTCGAGAGTAGGACGGGGTAGCCATTGTACATGGGTATTCATTTAAGTGTATATTACAGTAGGTGTAGTAAGACCGATATTGTTGTCGGCATCAGTTGTAAATACTCGGTACAGTGGGAATGTATGTATATAATAAATGTTGGAAATGGAATAGGGTTGTATTGTGTAGTTGCTCGGGAATCTAGTCCATCAGACCGATACAATGTAAATGTATTAGCCTTGTTAGCCACGTGGGTGGTTAACGGCGTGTAACACCAACGAGTTAAGTAATGGATGAGTTGAGATTTCCGCTGCAGTTTGACGTTAAGTGTGCGGTGGTGGTTGGGGTGTTACAAAAAGTGGTATCAGAGCGAAGTATCGCTCTGATGGCTGAATTACCGAGCTTAGGAGTACCGAGTTAGGATTTAAGTACTTTGGGTTAAGGGTTGAGTGATAGCGTGAGAGATACGCTAGTAAGGAACTACCAGTAATACTGGAAACCTACTATATCCATCCCCCCTCCACAATCCCTGTTATATAACTTGGGAAACAACGCCAGAGAGATGGAAGTCCACTCTCATACTCGGGAATACCCGATCTGGCTGTTATTAAATACCTTTAGGGTACGGAGAACCTGTCATACGGTAGATCCCGAAAACTGGGAATCCCGGAGACGGTCCCCATCTAAACAGTGTTAACCGCATTTCATAGCGAAGAGCGAAGAATCGGTGTACAGAAGAAGAATTTCTGGCAACCTGGGTCGACATGCTGAGCAGTCGAGAACAACCAGCTTGCAACGCACCGACCGTGCAACAGGCAAGAAATGGATTAATAAAACCCGAGACGAGTGTCTACGGGACCACAGTTGATAAATAATACACCAACGGTATATCAACCGACAAGGGAAACTACAAGGTAGTGCCCAAATACGTGGAACGGGCTACAAAGTGAATACAACACTATGAAAAAGGGGTCTCCCAGAATGGGAAACACCCTAGTTAATGATTATCATGTGAAAACAGTGAGAAGTTACCTAGAGGAGAGTATTTATCAAGGCAGTAAGATCAGTGAGGGCCAACAAGGCCACTGATGATAGTACGGGTAAAAACAATACCACAGCCGGTATGTGTTGAACCGATAGCCAGTTAACATGGCGCACTTGCCATAGCAAGTGCTGCTATAACAGGGCTATTCGAGGAATTTATAACCTCTACAAAATACTTGGAGAAGTACAATAAAGTTAAATGTGATTGTCATAACAGTGGAAGGGCCTGTTAGCCTAACCTCTGTAATTGGAAGTACACCAGTCAGCAAGAAGCTAGACTTGGCTAAGGTAAGAAGATGTTGTGAAACCATGGAAATTTTTCTTTCAAACCTAAATTTATTCAAACCCTTTCTTTTCAAAACCAGATTTTCTTTCAAACCAACACTTCTTTCCAACCTTCTTTTAAACCAAACCAGTGAAACCAGGGGCAATTGACAAGGATACAACAGTGGATAAACCTTCCCTTGATTAAGTTCGGGAAGCAAAGAATGAATATTGTCACGGGACAATATAAGGGAGTTGACAACAGAATACTTCACCTAGGCGTGTGACGGACACTACGAGTGTACCAACTGTGTTGTGGGACGACCGCACTCCGATAGGAGCATGTGGGCCTGACAGACCTACTTGTAGGTTAGTTGGGTAAGTAGTAATGTATCAGTATGATACCCCATATATGTATACGAGTAGAGTCCGAAACACGGGAAGTAGTCGACTCCGTCTACGGTCAGCAGTATAAATCAAACGAGAGCTAGAGATTACAAGGAATGGTTGAAGTTAAGGAACTCAGTTAAGTTAACGAAACTAAAGGAATTAGTGAATTCCTTTCAAGGAAATGTTTAAGAGTCAGGAGGTGCGAAGTGCACTAACTGAATGTAAAGACAGCTTATATGACTTAAGGATCCCCAGGGATAAACGTGGAAGCTGGAATGGTGACCCAGCCTAGTGTGGACACAGTAAAGTGCAATGGATGGGATGAAATTCCCAGAATGAGTACCTACATTATTAGGAAATGATGACCTTCACAGAAGAAAATAATAACCAGTGAAGAACGCAAAAAGGCGTGGCTAAATGAATGTACCAATAACTGTGAACCAGATGTAAAGGCATAACTTAACGACACCCAGGAGAAATCCTTGAAGGGTGTGCGCATCAACAATTGTTGAACGAAATACATGACAGAAACGCAAGGGTTGAAATTAACACCCAGTTTAGACATAAGTTGTCAGGAGACGGACTGGCAATCCTAAGGGACATCCCATGAAAGGAAATGTGATGCAACAACCTTGTCATGGATGCCAATACAACCTCTAACCAGGTAACATGGTATAGAGAAGTACATGTGTGTGGACAGCCTACAATGAGCCCAGCTCAAGGCAAATAAGGCTTATAAGCCATAAGCAAGATATGTTATATAAATTCGATTGATTGTAGAAGTTTATGTGGTAAAAGGAAATAGAGCGGAGAACGAACCACTGCATTAAGAGTGGGGATACCTCTCGATATGGTGAGACCGCAGGAGCGGTAGCTATGTGAACCAAGTTCGAGGAATATGTTAGGGATTGACCATGTTGTTATTACCGTAGAATAATTGGAGTAACAATAATACAAAAAGGAAGTGTTGTGCCAGTTGTGTACACAGGAAGAGTAATAAGTCCGATAGCAATCACCATAGGTGTGTGAAGCTAAATGAATAGCGAACAACGCTCAAGAAACATAAAGGCTCAAGAAAAATAGTAGTATATTCAAAAACCAACCAAATAAGTGGCCAGATAAGCCCAGCGTAATAGCGGAAGCTAATATAATAGCGGATGCAGTATAAGTTGATGTTGTATAATGAGTAAGGATACGGTGCGCAATAAGCGACCGTTGTATGAGTATGGTTAGATGATTAAATGGTGAGTGAGCAGAGTTATGAGTTAACCCCAGTGGAGGTGCAACAGTAAGTGATAGCAAACGAACCGAGCAGAAAGCCGGTGACAAGTATTATGTGATAAGAATTTCGGTAAAACACAGTGTGAATTCCTATCGCAATCGCATGAGAGATTTACTGTCAAGAGTTTACGCCTCTGCACTCTGTATGACTGAGTGTTTTGGTATTGCATTTGCGCAGTAATGATCGAGTGGGATAGCTAGGATTTGGGAAATGTTAATTGTGGTGGATGTAGAAAGAAACCTATGGTACTATAATGATCAATGCATAGGAAATGCAAGGTCATACCAATGGAAGAGTACTTGTACGAAACCAGATATGGAGGTATGATTAAGAATAAGTGATAACAGTGGCAATGAATACCAAATGTCGGTATGAAATATACCTCATGGTGTGGGAAATAACCGAGAGAGCACTACACATTAGGTAGTAGCTCAATCTCAACCGACAATAAGTCGGTAGAAGCAAGTCAAACATTGTGCAGTTTACGTAGTAAGCTATTGGAGAAGTGGATGGAAAGTTTTGGAACTCACCGAATTCGCTCAGGGTAAGAGATACCATGCGTCGGTTGAGAAACCATCCTTCCCAAGATAAGGGTAATACATTGGAGATGTACAATAGAGTAACAGTAACGAATGGGGCAAACTAGCTCTATAATTATCAGGGTTGCGCAACAGAGGCCAGCGAGCCCATGCGTCAGATACCGGATATACATTGTGAATATGAATGGATGGCTAGTTATCAATGCCTAAAAGCCTTACAGGCCAGGACCGAAACCGTTATGAGTTAGAACTCCAATGCGAATTCTTGGTTTAGGGACTAAACCGCCAATATGGTTAAGATCCTCTAATCAGAATCCATTGTGTAATAGACCGCGTGGAAGTCAAAACACTTCACGACGGCAGAACATTTTAAAGCCAAGGTTTAGTGATTGATTACGTGGGCGTAATCCCTTTTTAGGGGGGTAGAGCGCAAAACCACTTAGTGTGTTTTACCGTACAAGTGTACGTGAATTGGGTTGTGCATAGCACAAAATGATTTGTTATGATGGTTGGCGTGTGTTATATAAACATACGCATTTATTTGTGGTTAAATTGTGGTAATTGCGCACAGAAGATGCGAATACCATTGTGGGAGGTGTGTTTATTTTGTTAACAGTGGTGTGTGAGAGTACAGGTGGAAGGGAGTAAAGAAACTCCCGGGGAACTAAAACCCCGACGGTGCATAAATGTAAACCATGTATTGTATTTTGATAAAAAAAATATATGTATATATATACAATGTTGTGATTTATGAAGGAGTTTGAGACCGACATAGAACCTAGTGAGAATTAAATTTCCTAGGTAACTTGAATTAAGTTGGATTTGGGTGATGATTGATAGACGGAGTTCTATCCCTTGGAGATGTAATGATTATGACTAGAAGGATTTAAAGATAGAAAATGGGATACGCTTGAATTAGTTGTTGGTTGAAAAAGAAGTGGGAGGTGAAACTTGATTATCATGAGATCAAGGGAAGCCGAACACAAATTGGGGTGGAAAGATAGTTCAACACTGATGCTGATCACATCAGGGTTGGATGACTCTTGAAGCTCCCTGTAAGTGGTCACGAACAACCAAGTTAAGAAAGATGCAAAGGCATAAACTGGACTTGGAGTTGTGTTGTGTTTTCAAAAAGGATTTTCAATGAGTATTTCCAAAACAATCGATTAATATTTTGAATAAAAGATCTTCTTATACTTAACCTAGTAAAGAATATTTTTGTAGTACTTGCTCACGAGCTGAGGACGTATGAGCCTTTGTCTTCGGACCGGTGACATGAGAAGTACATATGTTGAAAATTAAGTGAATGTTTTGACCTCCCAAAGGAACGGGGACCAGAAGGTGTCCATCGCGACCGGGTTCTGCGGGATCACAGTGTATATGTACTCAACGTGGGATTCGAACCCATGGAGAGATGGAAAAGGTATTTCTGTTTGATATACATGCTATGACATGTTGTTTGGTATGTGTGATAAAGGTTATTTTGACTTTGATCTCCTAAAGTGTATGCTATCAAGACCTATGAGTCTAAATGTGTTGTGTTACCCGGGCCTACGAGTCCAAATGTGGTTATGTCACCCAGACCTAAGAGTCTGAGGGATATTATGTTAGTGTAAGTGTGGTGAAGGTACCCGGACCATTAAGTCCGAGGTTACCATGTGAGTATGATATTTTATGTATAATGTGGATATGTTGCCCGGACCATTAAGTCCGAGGTTGGATGGAAAGGGTGGTTAGTAATGGAAGTTTTATGGCTATAAGTAATTCCCGTATTCTAATCCAATGATGCGAGGAAATGTGAACTTCGAGGACGAAGTTCTTTTAAGGGGGGTAGATTGAAATACCCCAAACCTTGGTATGTTGTGTAAATGTTAAACTATGGTATTTAAAGGCTAAAAAGTGCCTTAGAAACATAAATGAAACATTTAAACCATGGTAAAACACAATAAAACACTAAGACACGGTTTGAGCAAAAACATGCTCTAAGCTTGGAGTGAACTTGGTTAGGACCCAAAGAGCCTACCAAGACTTGATAAGGTTTAATTATGACTTTATAAGGCTAACTAAGTCCTTAGGAAACTTTGGTAGACAATGAAACCAAACAAAACACAAATAAATACCTTAAGGTCAATATGGGCTAAAATGTGCTCTAAGCTTGGGATAAATGTGTATAAGACCTAATGGTCATACCTATGCCTTATTTATATGTTAATGAACATATTAAATCAATTACCAAAGAAAACCAAGCTTGAAAACAAGTTAAAACGCAAAATGTGCTTTAAGGAGTCTTAAAGCACGTTTTTGAAAAATTGTCTTGTAAATGAGTTTTGAATGGCTAAATGTCCATCATTACTCTTTAATTAACATGTGTACTATATAGTATCACATTTGGGTGGCTATATCAATGGGAAATCAAAAATTTCACTTCTATGTGCCTTGTTTTTGGTGAATAGTGATTTTTATAAGCTAGTTTGTAACATATGTTACTATAAGTGAGACAATTGATTAATAAAGTCTAAAATACCCCTAGGTACTATTTGGGGCCGGTTTTTAAGGTGTGGTGACTCACCACCCTTGTTAGTTTACTAAGAAAAGAAAGAATGACTAATTAATGTACTATTTGCTTTAAAAGGACAAATATCTTCAAAAAGCAAAGGTTATCTTCATTCTCTCATTCTTTTCTTCATTTCCCACGATGGCCACCTTCTTCCTCCTCTCTCCATCGGTTTCCAACAGAACCATGCCATTCTTCATCCTTCTTCACTTGTAACTTATGACTCCATGCTCCGAATTTAATTCCGAGACTACCGTTCTCTTAGTTGGAGCAAGCTCTACAACATTGTCCTTTCAAATCCTCAAAACCACCATTTCGGTGCCAAGGAGAACTTCCATGGAAAGAGCTTGAGCTAATATTTTTATGCCTTGTTGATCACCTTTGCCTCAAGGTAAGGAAAAACCAAAGAAAACTCCATTTCCTTCACTTTTGGTGTTGACCGAAAATGCACCTTGTAATGGTGTCTTCTCTTGTCTTGTTTTAGCTTCATTTAAATCTTCCAAGGGCTAGGAGGAGTCCTCTCTTGATACTCATTCAAGCTCTCTTTCCATTCAAAGGTAAAACAATTACCTTGATGTGTTAAAACAATATATGTAACTAGGGTTTACAATGAGATGAAGCTTAAAGCTTATATACTCATTACAATGTTGGTATATTGTTTAGTTGTTGACAAGGAATGAAATGCCTTACCGGTTTTATGAAGAAACAAGAAAGAAGTTGTGAGGAAAAGAGGTAAATGTGTTATCTCAATGTGGTTTAATGCCTTAGGAGAAATGAGCTTATAATGCTTGTTATAAAACCTAAAGAGCAAATGGTGAATGACTTAGTAAGGTGTTCTCAAGGAGACTAGTAAAGGAACATATGTCTTGGTGTGTGTAATTGCAGGTCAAAGGCATTACTTATGTGGGAAATTCAGTGTTTAAGGATTATGCAATTTAAGGGCCTAAGAGCCATGTTATTTAAGGGCCTAAGTGCCAAGCAAGTTTAATTATGCACTATATTGTGATGTAGTGTAAATTTGGTGAAGTTTTGTGAGTGATAATGTTCTTGATGGATTTAGGTGTTCTTGAGTGCTTAATGGTGAAAACTATGAGTTTTGGAATGATGATGTGCTAAGAGAACCCATGGCGAAATTTGTAAAATGTATAAGGAATTCTAAGTGCTTAAATGAACTTGGGTGAACTAGGAATTGTTAGGAATGGACACATGCTTCACTAAGGAAGAACACATGCATTAAGGTGTTCTAAAGTGCTATAAGGATTTAGGCATTGTCTTGGAAGTTCTAGAAATCCAATGAGTGTTTTTAGGATATATTAAAGTCTTGGAGAAGTTTGTTTAAGGTTTAGGTCATGTTGATGAATAAGGAGAGAATGATGTTTAGGTAAGGTTTTGAGAAAGGAATTTAAGGAGTTGTGAAAGAGAAGATTTGGTTAGTAAGAGAAGATGCTTGGGAGATGATGTTATGATGGTGAGGAAACACTTTGGTATAAAGGTTATTAAGGATGAAACACCACTTGAAAAACTAGGAGAAAACATTGTAAGTGTTAGAAATTTTGTGAAGATATAAGTGAAGGTTTAAGGAATTAGAGAAAGAGTTTTGGGAGTGTTTAAGGATATCCTAAGGTTGTTTGAAGTGCCCAAATGAGGTTAGGGTATACTAGATATATGGGGTGAAGTTTGGAGTTGAATGTAAAAAGGAAAACAAAGATCTGGGGCAGACCGGACTTGCGACCGGACTTGCAAGTTCGGTCGGGCCCAGTTACCCTGTGGGAATTAGTTTCTGGAATGGACCGGACATAGGACCGGACTTACAAGTCCGGTCGGAGTAGAAAATTTTGACGGAAATGTGTTCTGGAATCGACCGGACTTGGGTAAGTCCGGTCGGCAAGTCCGGTCGGACCAAAAATATGGTTTAAGGTTATGAAATGATATGTAATGATGAGGATTGATAGGTAATGATGTTATAAGGTTGTTAAGGACATGTTAGGTGAGTTTTAATGACAATTAAGTGGGTGAAAAGTTGTATTGAAATGTAAAGTAAACAAGTTAAAAAGTAAAGTTATGTAACTAAGTTAACGGGGAAAAGTTATAAGCATTAGACATTAAATAATCATGCTACCCCAATGTTAATAAAAGTACATGTATGTTACAGTTGTGTTCGCGATTGCTCGGGAACATAAGTGGACGTGGTAAAGTGGACTCCGGTGACAGGTATGGTTTTTCTTGCAACCTGTGTCCTACCGGATTACAACCGGCTTGTATGCCAATGTTTTCTTGAGTGTTTGCCACCTTGTAAGATTTAAAACATGTAATGAGTTTATGTAATTCATTTATGTGGCGAATTTGGCCTCCGATACCATTTAACCTCAAGTATGTGTTAAACCTTAGCTAACCAAACTAGGAACACATGAGTGATCGGTATACGGAGTTGACGGCCCAACCTTGGGAACGTGCTAACACGGCTATGTGTGAGTTAGTTGGATATTGTTGTTGTATGCAAGTGTGTGAACCTCCCTTGTGCTTAACTCGGTTATGATACCGTATGGTGTGTGGATGTGGTAGGCTCCATAATGGATCTCTAACTACTTATTTATAAGTGTATATGTCTAATGGGGGGGGTAGGAGTCCGGTTGTTCCGGCCACGCGTGTGGATGGACGGGAGTCGATATCATATCCGGTTCGGCGCTCTTGGTGTATGTATAGGTGGTATTCCAATTTGGTTTCTACCTTCCCTTAGCTTATCCAAAGCTAGTTATACGATCACGTCGGGCCACAGGGGCATACGAATGTTATTTTCGTGTGCTTGGGATTACTATATCCTGACACACCTTGGGTATAAGTTAACCGTTCTATATAACCGGACGGTAACGAGGTTGGTAACGAGCTTAACATGGGATTGGTAATAATCTCTAGGCTCACTATGTATACTAACTATGGTGGAAGGTTCCTTGTGAGAACCGATTTACGGTGTTATGTATTGGTGTTGTGCTATGCAAATTCCCTTGCTATGCTACGATATGTATACGTCAGGTGTTTAAAATGATTGTGATGCTGTCATGTGTACGACGAAACAAAGAGGTTTGTTATGTTTTGTTATGTGAGGATTGAGATATGTTGTAGGATATGGAGTGTGTGGATCATGGAAATGAATCCCAGTTTGTGACAAGAGGCGTTTAAGGATAACCCGATTAATGGGTACATGTCGTTCGTTAAGGAAGTAGCTCCGTTTTAGAGGAGAGCCACTCTAGGGTTTAAGGAATCATTGAATGGTTGGTTAAGTGTGGATGTGATGGTTATAGGTTGAGCCCATTGAGGCGAAATGTTATGTGTTGAATGTTTATGGCTTGTATGCGTGATTTAAATATAATCAACTGCATGCTAAGACGACAATTAGTTGTGCGTGGCCCGGTAGCATGTGGGCTGCGGGATTACCATACCAGCAAAGGTGCTGAGCCCCTTGGGGGCCACCCTTTCTCTTCTTTTCCTGTTTCAGGTACAGAGAGCTGGAAGCCGTTCGAGAGTAGGACGGGGTAGCCATTGTACATGGGTATTCATTTAAGTGTATATATACAGTAGGTGTAGTAAGACCGATATTGTTGTCGGCATCAGTTGTAAATACTCGGTACAGTGGGAATGTATGTATATAATAAATGTTGGAAATGGAATAAGGGTTGTATTGTGTAGTTGCTCGGGAATCTAGTCCATCAGACCGATACAATGTAAATGTATTAGCCTTGTTAGCCACGTGGGTGGTTAACGGCGTGTAACACCAACGAGTTAAGTAATGGATGAGTTGAGATTTCCGCTGCAGTTTGACGTTAAGTGTACGGTGGTGGTTGGGGTGTTACAAGCCTCCCTTGATCTGACTAGGACCAAGTTTGACCTCCCACGTCAGTTTCAACCAACAAATTTATTTAACCAGTTCTAGTCTTATACTCTATTAGTCTTGTCACATTGTGATCAGTCGATACACACGTCTAACTTGTATAATTAATTAGTCATAGGTATGAGGATTGTATAAATCCTAAGTCATGGAACTAAGTTCCTTTTATTCACCACTCATCCATTTACTAGAAGGTTTTAACTTCCACTAGGCTACCAAACGGTTTCATACCGATTCCCGTATCCAAACATTTTTTATACTCAGTTTCCTACCAAGTCACAAATCGCAATACCACATAAACATACTCGGCTTTATACCGAGTCATAAATCATGATTATCACTGGAGTTTCTACTCCCCTTACTTGAATTCTCGCATCCGAGATAGCAAGATAGGCATTTGTGTGTATAGTATTCACGATATTTGTGCGTAAACACTCGCAGCTAGGGTGAGAACACTTTTTTCAGTTCTCCCTTTCCCATTCGTTATCACTAGTGTGAACTACTAATACATACATATATTTATATGAGTATGCATATCAAGGTACCATCCAAGTGCTTAAAGCGTGTAAATATAACAACACATCAAGTATGCCCCGCATACGTTCAACAACAACACCAAAATTCTAATGCACTTTGGTGTACGCCAAGAGGCTCTACCCCCCTTAAAAGGGTTACGCCCCCGTACCCCACAAGTATACAACAGCAGCTAAGCAAAGAGCGTTGGATACTTGGCTCTCATAGAGTTCTCCAACTTCCATGTGGCCTCTTCTGCCTCATAGTTTGACCAAAGGATTTTGACCTTTTTCATGGTCTTGTTCCTGGTCTCCCTCGTTTTTGTATTGAAGCTTCAGAGTGGAGTCTCCTTATATCTGAGAGACGGGTCTAACTCTAGCCACTTGGGCTCTAAAGAATATATGAAGGGTGAGGCGCGGACTTTTCCAACTAAAAGGCATAAAATACTTTGTGCGCTCTCCCAAATACATTCTAATGGGCCCACTCCGCTTCGTAATGGGGTGCAGACCCATGAAAATAGGGCTCAATTTACCCATTTCCGTTCTTATCGATATATTGTAGATTGTTTATTAGCAGCAAGTTATTGTTGACTCCGTTCCAATGTGATGGTGCTATACACGTTCTTTCATACTTTTGGAAACAAAGGTATCTTAATCGGCCAGTATCTTTAATTGTACGCGCGCACAACTAACCCTAAGTTGTAATTCTGATGTTTTGGATTACTGGCGCACATGCGCATCATATATTCTCTGTCTTCCCTCACCGACTTCCAGTTCGAGGTGAAATATGACATTGGCTATAGTTAATACTTAGTGTTCTTTACACTTGCCTTTGCAATATAGAGATGTACTAGCCTATATGTCCACAGAGATAATCATTGTCATCCCGTGTTTCCAGGTTGTTTTGTTCTAGAGTAATATGTTTGTTGCAGTATGTATTATGTACTTCATGTTGATGTATATCACATTTTTTGTATGCCGGTCTAGCAACAATATTCGTATGGTTCACCCTGCTTCCTGCCTCGGGAAGTCCATTCATTGTGCTCATATTTGCGCTCTGCATCATTCGGCATCTGATACGGGTATGCTCTTTGGAAGTTGAGGCATTTGCCCCAAGGTATAATTACTATCATTTCCTTATTGATTCACCAGGAATGTATTAATACATTTTTGTGTTTTGCATGGTTGTATAGCGTTGAACGCGGTATATATTTTGGGGTGTTTCCTTGAATGGTCTAGACTATTGTATAGTCTGCCTTCAATTTTAGTTCCTCGTCATTGAGTATTATGCGAGTTTCACTCGTTTGTTACCAACCAACGCATTTATTACTAATGGCTGTTTATAATGGTTGCTTATATGCATACCGTATCCTAATCAATTCGACAGTTATAAGTCATTATAACACTTACTTTCTAGCTTAGGACATCCGCTAGTATACTAACTTTGCCTTTCTTGTATTGCATAGCCGTGTTTTTATGTTCAGCCCTATTTGGGTGAGAACGTACCGATCCTCTTATGATTTGAGCTCATGGCGATTGTTACATTATACGGTATTACGTTATGTTTTCAGCGTGAAGAATAATACACTTTATGTCCCTATCTTGGTGGCATATTCACACCGTTCAGTAGGTTCCTTCTGGATGGCAAGAATTATGCTATTATAAGCAAACTCTTGATCCTTGTGAGGGTTTCATATATTTACTTGCCCATTTAATGGGTTTTCATGTCTTTGTCATTGACTTGACCATCAGCTTTCTCGTCTTTGGGGAGTTTCCCTTGACATCATTGTGTATTAAGTACTCCTTTGTGGAGTTACAACTTGGTCCTGTTATATTCAAGGTTTTTGGTTTCTCTAGCCTCGTTGGTTTTACTGAGATCCTTCTTGTTAATTTATTCGAGGTAGTTATTTGCACTAGTCTAGATTTGTATCACTGACCTTGCCACGGAGTTGGCTACTTCTCGTGTTCCTTACACTACTTTTCTACATGTATGAGGTACCCTACTGATACATTACTACTTACTTGACTAACTTATGAATAAGTCTGTCATGCCCACAAGCTCCTATGGAGTGCGGTCATCCCATATCTCATTTTTGTATACGCGTAGTGTCCGTCACACATTTACAACTTTGTGAAGTGTTCTTTTGTCAGTCTCCTTCTCAAACAATATTAGGGTGTCCCAAAGGGATTTTTAGGCTCCCTGGGTCCCTTGCCCAATGGGCATGATTACGTGTTTTACGTTTGGTAAGTGTTCGTGATATTGCACCATAATAGTTAGGTTTATATGGTAATGGTACGAGGTGGTTTTCTCCTCTATCATTGGTTTAGTGATGGTCATAAGTTCACTGATGTTGGTTTTACGACCACTTGTATTGACAAGTCATTATTTGTCTATTGTTTAATAAGCTCTTTATTGGGGTTGCTTGAGCATTGGTTCCATATTACTGTTATCCAATTTTCCTGTTTCACGCTCTTGTATTGTTTCTAGGTTATTTGGCTGTTCACGGTACATACTATAGTTCTTCTAACTTTACCCTATTTCCTGGGTTACATCATTTGTTGTAATTCCGGGCTCTATGGCGAAGGTTCGTGTTCTCTTATTTCATGGAAGTCCTTATGGTAGTTTGATTTTAACCAGCTCTTGTTAGTGGTCCTATCATTTTAGATGCAGTTGCCCTTGTGGCATACAGTGGAAAGGTAGTCGGAGGCAGTAATTTCGCTCTCCTAGACTCACGTCCATGTAGGGGCACATTGGATATTTTCACTTAGGCTTGTGCCTTATAGTGTTAGACTTAGAGTCTTGTATTATTTTTAGGCTGTTGCCATTGTTTAACTTACATAATCATTATCACTGACAGTCATCACGTTAGTAGACAACATGTCTTAAACATGTACTCTATTTGTCACCTTTTGTGTGGTGGGATACCAACGGTAATAGCCATTCCCTTTACGTGGGAATTCCGTTCAGTGATCAGTGTGATCAAATGGAATAACAATACATATTTCTATCCCGACATTTGTTCGTCCTTTGTTGATTATGATACTCCTTTGTAAGGGTAGTGCCTTGGGTGTTGATTGTTTAAGCAGTCAACGCTGGTTTGCATTTATGGCTGAAATTGGTTTAAGTAATACCCGTGTTGTGGTATAATATATTCAATCTTTCTCTTGTCGTGGTCATCATGTTTCCCGACATTTTGGTAGGTTCTCGCTCGGCTTCTTGCCTTTGTTCTCCTTATTGGAGTTTAATGATATTGGTGGTTTTTCATCCCTATTCTATTGAGGATCATTAGGTTTTTCCCCCTTTTCCAAGTATTTATTGTATATTGGCGCGTGCCGTTATGGGTATAGTATTGGTCCTAATCGTTACATGATTATATCTCATCTACCATTTTTCGATGAAATTTGGAATGAGTTGTTACGTTGCGTACTCGTATCTGGTACCCCATCCGTTAAATTGGATATATTCTAGCCGTTTAACAGCTGGTGTATCACGATTCCTTGATTTCCTACCATCAGTAAGGATGGTGGTGCATCTAGGAAGTGTTATAAATCTCATATGAGGTCGTGTTAATCCTAAGGACTAAACATTCATCACTGGTAGTGATTGGCATTCAATGCCGATACATATCTAGGGTACTTGGCTCATAAGCCGTAGTTGAAGGTTCACTAACATTTAACCGTTGTAGTTTGCTATGGGCTGTGTATGCCCTTTAGTTATAGTGGTCGGACTCATCGGGTCTTACCGAGGTTTTTATAGGCCTCTAGTCTCAAGGGTTTGTGACCCTATTTTATGACAAGTTGTAGTTACCGAATTTGTACAAAAGTTGTACGAATATTTGATGGTTACCGGTGGCCATGGTATCATACCCTCTGGTCCACACGGTCTTGTAGAATTTGGTTATAGGTGCAGCACTTGCGGTAACAAGTGCGTAAGGTAGGCGGAATTATTAATATATTGTTTGTCATAGCGCTTGCTGTAGCAAGTGCGCCATGCAAGTTGAGTTGTCGGTATTGTATTTATTGGTCTCGTTGACACTTCGGACGTTTGAGAACGGTTTAGATGATTCGTCTAGAAAAGGTAGTAGTGAAGTTACTACAGTTCGTTAAGGTATGGTAAGTTTTCTAGGGTAATTCTATTTCTAGGTTCTCTGAGTTAGGCTCTTTCTGAGTTTCGTTTCACACGTTCATCATGGTAGAAGAAAGGTTCCGACGCATATATTCATGTAGTCAATTAATTAGGTTAAGGAGTTGGGTTATCTAGATCACGATGAGTACTATTACCAGCGCCTAGGGTTCCCACAAAGTTTGGGGCATTCTGAAATACCCCGTAATTAAAAATAGTGATTAATTAGGCTAATAAGTAATTTAGAAGCTTAATTAAGCGTAAATAATCATAAGGGAACAAATCCCAAAGAAAACGGACCTTTAAAATGGATTAAAATCACTAATGAGCCTTAAAGCGCGTTTTTCGAGGTAACCGGAAAACGTGTCTTTAAGCGGGTCAAATAGACTCGTAACAATTTTGGTCAACTAAATAATCATTAATAAATATTAGTGAGACTTTAGAACCAATAAAATCAAGAAAACGAGAAATTAGTAAAAAAAAACTGTCAAAAACGGGAAGTTGTGGGGTAGAAGTATAAATAACCAAGACTTATGTGTCCAATAATGTAAAAAGAATTTTTAAAACCCTTGTGGGTCTGTGGGCTATCGATTTTGTGCCCCCTCTCACACTCACCTATCCTCTCCATGTACAAAAAGACAAAAATAATAAAACTCCCTCACTCTCACTTTACACTCTCTCTCCTCCCTATTCTCCTTTCTCTCACGTAATACCCTTCCCCCTCACTCTCTTTTCTTCTTCTCCTACCTCTCCATCGATTTCCATGGTGAAAGAAGAGAACCCACACAAAACTCACTTCTCTCCTTTGTAACTCTCTCCAAACTTCTCCAAAAATTATAAAAACACCACCATTGTAATCCTCTCACCAAGAGCTACATTTCCATCTTTCCAAAATTCAAAATCAAGCACTTTCGATTTTATGGGTATACCCCATTTGGAGTTTCAACACCACCATTAGAAGGCCCCCCTTCTCCTTGTTCTTTTAAGGTAAAAACATTCTCAAAAACTCCACCTTTTCTAGCCTCAAAGGCAAAACGAAAACTTAGCTAAACCTTGTTTTGGGTCTCTGTGCAGCCGATTTGCACTTTTGAAAGGTGGGGAAACCATTCTTGAGCTATTCCAAACAGCACTTAAGCTCTTGCAAGGTGGAAAACTCCTAAACCCTAGACTGTACATTTCTTAAATGAGAATTCGTGTTTTTAGTATGACAGATATATATAAATGTTGTAGTGTTAGAGGAATTGGGATTTACAAACCGTAGAGAAGAAGGGGGGGAGAAAGAGAGAAGAAAGAAAAAAAAAACTACAGAGAACAAGGTAAGGTACTCTTTTGTATAACTTGTATATCTATATGTGTATGTAACAGTTTTTGGTCTTTGAAATGAGTAAGAGAAATGGTTGTTGTAGCATAATGTGGGAGGAAATACAAGTGTTTTGAAGCTTCAAAAGATGTGTAAAACTTATTGAAAACAGATTGGGAATTAGTGTTGATGTGCAGGAATTTTATGAGTGTTTAGTGGTTCATATTAGTGTTTGAGAGCTTGGCTATTATTGCTGTTTTGAAACAGGTGAGATGTTGATAATAATGTGAGCAAAACAATGTGGTGAGAGTGTAAAAATATAGGGGAGGTTATGTCAAAATTTGCCTAGGATTAGAACACTTAGAGAATTAAAACTAGGTGACTAATGTGAGTGTGTAACAGATTTTGATGAAGGAAAATAGAGGGTAAGTTGAGAGAGCTAGATAATGTATTCTAAGGCATTGAGAGTGCTAGAAATGACATTAGAAGAGAGAGCTATTGTTGGGAGAGGGTCAGAATAAAATCTGTAGCAAAACACAACTAGGAAACAACTAGTGAAAGTGTGAGTTGAAACTTAGAAAATTAGGTGAGTGAATGAGTATAAAATTGTGTAAGGAGTTAGGAAATGAACTAGGGTGTATTAGGAGGTTTAAATAGTGTTAAAACATGTGGGATTAAGTGTAGGAACAATGGGGAAGTATTGGGTAAAAGAGAGGACTGAAAACAGAAAGTAAAATGCAAATACTGGGCCAGACCGAACTTGCGACCGGACTTGCAAGTTCGGTCGAGCCCAGACTTACAAGACGGGTGAGCTACTGGAATCGACCGGACTTGCGACCGGACTTGCAAGTTCGGTCGGACTAGAAAATTCTCCCGTCTGTAACATACTGGAATGGACCGACCTTGCGACCGGACTTGCAAGGTCGGTCGGCACAAAAATTTTCCGTCAGGTAAGCTACTGGAATGGACCGACCTTGCGACCGGACTTGCAAGGTCGGTCGGGCTAAAATTCGCCGGTAGCAAAACTTACTGGAATGGACCGACCTTGGGACCGAACATGCAAGGTCGGTCGACTCCAGAATTTCGAAACCAAAACTTACTGGAATGGACCGACCTTGGGACCGGACATGCAAGGTCGGTCGACTCCAGAATTTCGAAACCAAAACTTACTGGAATGGACCGACCTTGCGACCGGACTTGCAAGGTCGGTCGGCCAGAAGGATTTCAGTAATCTGAGCTACTGGAATGGACCGGACTTGCAAGGTCGGTCGCAAGTCCGGTCCGGTCAAAAAAAAAATTATTTAAATTAAATAATATATATGTATATATGTATATACCTACATATATATATATATATATATATATAATATATGCCAAAGTTAAGTAAGAAAGTAAAACTTAAGTAATGAAAAATAAGTAAGTAAAGTGTAGTGTAGGAAGTGTAAGGACATAGTAAGTAGGAGTTAAGTTGATGATAGGTAAATTAATCATTCAATTGTATGTATATAATAGGACTTGAATTGTGACACCGGAGGACGTTTGGAAACACGTGCAACGGAGAACGGTATGGATTCCTCATGCCCCGTATGCTATCTTGGTTACTCTGATTTGTGTGTTGTGTGCTAATTGATCACCCAATAAGATAAATGCACGAATCGGAGTTAATATGCATACTTGTGAATATGTAGTGTTGTATGTTGTGAATATTTTCTTAAATTTTAGTTTGTATAATTCATGAAATGTTTGGATGAATATGAATGTGCGTATGTATGATGTACTATATTGTGACCGATTGTGATGCGTTTGGACTTCTAACTTATTCCTAACAAGCTAACCATCCTAACTTAAAATGGTAATTAAATTGGAATGAGTAGAAGTCCGATATAGTTTCGGCCACGCGTGAGGATGCGGAGTCACGAGAGGTTGGCTCCAATTCCTGACTCTTAAACTGGTCCGCGGCCCAAATCCCTTAAGTGGGTAGCATCCCGGATTGGTGAGTCAAGTAAATCCCGGAGGTGGGACGGCGTAGTCCCCACGACCGGAGGTCCCGACGACTTAACTTGAGTATAAGTAAGTAAGTAAGAATGAGTAAGTAAAGTAATTGAAAGTAAGTAATTGTAAGTAAGAAAAAGTAAGTAATGAGTAAAAGAGTAAAGCATTCCGATTAACCCGGATGCATAATTTGGCTAACCTTGTGAAGGTAAGTGAGATGTATGCTATGATATTGTTGCCTTGAATTGTGTAATGAATTGTATAGCATGTATGATGTATGAAAAGCATGTATGTATGAAATAATGAACTGCATGTTTAGTGGACGTCAAATAGTCGGCGTGCCCTAGCTAGCACGCGGTATATGCGGAGTCCATATGCAGCGTTTGCTGAGCCCCTTGGGGCATCATTTTTACTACACGCAGGTACTCGAGAGTGATGAAGATGTGAAGATCTATTTCCATTTCTTTTATCTTCTTTTGGAATGTAAACGTGAATTTATGACTGGTGTACTGAGTAGTACATGGCTGTAGTTTTTGAATAGCCGGTGTACCATGGGGTACACCTTTTTGGATTTTGATAGGATGGGAATTGGTATAGATGAGTAGTTGGTAAACTCATTCCTTTGGGAAGATTGGTAAAGGATGTAATGTAATACTTTAAATACTCGGTGATCCAAGAATGTAAGTAGGTTATTTTGTATTCAGTATGCATCATATTAGTAGCTCGGTACGTTATGTTCATCAGACCGTTACTGTAAAGTATTAGTAGCCTTGCTAGCCGTATGGGCGGCTAGCGGCATTGTTTCACCCGCCGTGGTAAGTATGTAATAATTCCGCTGCGAACTCGTAGGATTAATAGGACGATTAGACGGTAAGCATAGGATTAGCGGTTAGGGTGTTACAAAAAGTGGTATCAGAGCGTAGTAACGCTCTGATGTCCATAGTACCGAGCATAGGAGATTACCGAGTTAGGATTTCAACCGTCTTAAGACGGATACTTAGAAACCCAACTAGGAACTACCGTTGTTGACAACGGATACCCTTAACGTTCTTATGAACGATACCTTGCTTAAATTCCAAGACCTTTGAGTCATATCCTGCAAAGCCTAACGTAACTGTTAAATATTCAGATGTCAGGCAGAGGTCCAGGTCGCCCCAGAGGAGGGGGCAATGACGGACCCGGCGCGCAGATGATAGCTGAGATCGTTGCCGCCACGGTAGCGCAGATGCTACCTCAAGTAATCCAAGCTGTACAACAATCCCAACAAAACCAACAAACTCAAACGGGGCCAATCCCTCCCCCGCCACCCAGAGAAGCGAACTGGGTAAAAGCTGTAGCGGAACTCCGCCCTCCCTGCTTTAGGGGCGAGAGTGATCCGGCTAAGCTCGAGTCCTACATCTCCGAGATGGAGACGGCTTTCGAAACCCTCGAAGCTCCTGCTGGAGTTCGAGTCAGAGTGGCAGCCTACTACCTCAAAGATGCTGCAATGGATTGGTGGAAGCTGGTCAAGCATGAGCATGTCAGCGACCCCACATTCGATTGGGATTCTTTCGCCTCACTCCTCCGTTCAAAATACTACCCCGAGCATGTAAAGACAAAGAAAAGGCTAGAGCTAGACGCCTTGAAAATGACAGAGAAGATGACTATCGATGAGTACTACCGCACCTTCACCTCCATTCTCCGTCTCCTCCCTGATCTAGGATACACCGGCCAGGTGTTGGTCGATCGCTTCTAGGGCGGTCTGAGCCATCGCCTACGGTACGGTATGGGCTATACCAGATTTACCTCCCTTCAGGTAAATAACGGTTAACCCTTAGTATCATTTCAATTCCTTAAATTCCTTGAATTCTTTGAATCTTTCTTTATTCCTCCTTAAATGAGAATCCCGGCTAATACCTGAGATTTCAGGAGTGTTATCACGCGGCTTCTCGCGTTGAGATCACTTGCCAGTTAAGGGATGAAGAGACCGCGCTGAAGCGCAAGGCTAATAACAAGAACACCAGCACTGAGGAGCAGAACCAGGGGAAGAGCTGGAAAAAGAAGAAGGGGAATTTCTTTCAGCAAACCCAAAAGAAATCCCAGGGTGAGAGCAGTGCCCATGCTGAGCAGGGCAAACCAGCTGAGCTTCTTCAGCTTGGTTATTCTGCACCGGTGGCAGCTAAGCCACTGAGATCACACCCACCAAAGGGTAAATTCCTAATCCAATTTGTATTCGTATAAGTAATGTATCTAGTATATCCACGCACACATGTGCTAACCCTCTAACCTCAGGTTCTAGCTCCGGTGTCGCCAAAACCTTCTCCGATGGCCGCACCTATGTGTGCAGAAAGTGCAACCAGGACCATCCTGGTAAGGACTGTTACGGGAGGGAGATCAAATGCTATAATTGCCAGAAGCTGGGACACATAGCTAACAAGTGCCCAGAGAGTGGAAAGCCGAGGGGTACCTTCCAAGGCTATAAGCAGAGAGAGGGCAAGGAGGTGGCATCTGGCGATGCACCGGCCCAGCAGGCACCTCAGAGACAGGGATCCCGGGGCCCTCAGAGGCAGCCTGTTCTGCATGTGATTGACCGTGATGGGCCCGGTTCGAAATCCGGCCCAGGTAATCATCTAAACCTTTAATCCTTGAAATAACATGCCTAGTAGTAGAGTAACTGTATGAGTGAATGCATGAGTAAATAAATGAAGTGTATATTAAGCATGAAATGAAGTAGTTGAAACTAGTACTCACCGTAGATGAAATTTGTAACCATAGGAAGCTTTAGTATCTGTTACCCGATACCGGTAAACTTGGATCAAGAAGAGATCGACATCACCAACCACGACTACACCAACAAACAGTGTCAGGTCATCCGCCCAGGTATGATCTTATTAAGGGGATACCTGACACCCGAAGCGCAAATCTCAATCATTCGACGATGCAACGAGCTAGGAACGGGTCAAGGTGGATTTTACACACCCGAATTCCCCGGTGGAGCGAAGATGAAGCTGAAAATGATGTGCTTGGGAAAGGACTGGAATCCTTATACCAAGACATACCAGGAGACACGAACACAAGACGGAGCGACGCCACCGACAATACCACCAGAGTTTCAGACACTCGTCACACAAGCAGTAAAACTTGCACAACAATGTGAACCTGAACCGATCCCCGCACTTGAAGCGGATCTCTGTATCGTCAACTTCTACGAGAAAGAAGGACGACTTGGGTTACACCAAGACAAGGACGAGACAGCGGAATCTCTCGAACAGGGAGTGCCCGTAGTGTCTTGGTCCATTGGTGATGACGCCGTATTCCTGTATAGCGAGCAGAAGCGTGTGGACCTCGCACAGAAACTGGTATTGAGATCAGGAGATGTCCTAATCATGGGTGGAAACTCTAGGATGCTGTATCACGGGATCAACAAGATCAAGTTGAATACGGCACCGCCGGCAATAATCAATGCCACACACATGAAACCAGGACGCCTGAACCTTACCTTTAGAAAATATTAAATTCCTAGTATCATGTAATCTATTAGTAACGTGTATTAGAGACACGGTATGTATGATGGTTGGTTTATCAATAAAGAGCAGTGTTGATTTAATTCCACTTGTGTCCACCATCAATACTTATCCAATTGTGAATCCAATAGGTTGTGGACTCGGTACCGAAGGTAACCTGAGCATCCTCACCGAAGCACAAGCCAGCAGAAGCGGCACCATTCTAACGGGAACCTTCCCAGTAAATGGGATTGATGCCAATGTGCTATTCGACTCCGGCGCCTCTCACACTTTCGTATCACCATCCTTTGTGAAGAGGTTGAAGCTAGATGCGGATGAGCTACCGAACTTCATGGTTACTCTCCCATCGAAGGAGCGAGTAAAGTGCACCAAGTACTATCAATCAGCCACAATCCAAATCAAAGGCGAATCGTTTCCCATTTCCTTCATCGAATTCAATGGATTGGGATTCGACGTAATCATTGGAATGAATTGGTTGTAGCGGCACAAGGGTAGAATCCTCTGCGCCGAGCATCGTTTGCTGCTCAAGAGTCCTTCTGGGGTTACCGTATCCTACCGCCAGAGACCGAGAGAGCCTTCGACCACACTTATATCTGCCATGGCCATGTACCGGGAGCTCAGAAAGGGCCAAGAAGTGTATCTTTGTTATGTACAAGACCTGGAGCGAGATCCAGAGTTCAGTGACGAAGTACCCATTGTATCCGAGTATCCCGATGTATTCCCTAAGGAGCTACCCGGCATGCCACCACCGAGAGCAGTGGAATTCGAAATTGATCTATTGTCAGGTACCGGTCCCATTGCCAGGGCACCGTACCGCATGGCACCTGCAGAAATGACCGAATTGAAAGAACAGTTGAGAGATCTTCTAGACAAAGGGTTCATACACCCGAGCGTATCACCCTGGGGAGCACTGGTCCTCTTCGTGAAGAAGAAGGACGGTAGTCTCCGACTTTGCATTGACTACCGCGAGCTGAATGCGGTCACAGTCAAAAATAAATACCCACTACCACGTATCGACGACCTATTCGACCAGTTGAAAGGAGCCTCAGTCTTCTCCAAGATCGACCTCCGTTCAGGGTATCATCAGATTGCAATCAAAGAGCAAGACATTGAGAAAACGGCATTCCGCACCAGATATGGCCACTACGAATTCACGGTGATGCCATTCGGTTTGTCAAATGCACCAGCTAAATTCATGGACCTCATGAACCGTTTATTCAGTGAGTAGTTGGACACTTCGGTTGTTGTCTTCATCGACGACATCCTTGTATATTCCAAGTCACCAGAGGAACATGAAAACAGTTTGAGGAAAGTGCTAGAGACACTGCGCGAGAACCAGCTGTATGCGAAGTTCTCCAAATGCGAGTTTTGGCTTGATCAGGTATCATTCCTTGGACATGTCATCTCGAGCGCAGGTATCTCGGTGGACCCTTCTAAGGTAGAGGCTGTACGATCATGGCCTAGACCCAAGACTGTTACCGACATTAGGAGCTTTCTTGGTCTAGCCGGTTACTACCGGAGATTTGTAAGGGACTTCTCGAAAGTCACCAAGCCCATGACTACACTGATGAAGAAAGATGCACCGTTTGTATGGACACACGAGTGCGAGCTATCATTTCAGAAACTGAAAGACTCATTGACCTCAGCGCCCGTCCTTACTCTCCCAGAGGGCACAGAGGGATTTGAGGTGTACTGTGATGCATCAGGCAAAGGAATGGGATGCGTACTCATGCAGCATGGCAAGGTGGTTGCTTATGCCTCCCGCCAGCTGAAGAAACATGAGGAGAATTACCCGACTCACGACTTAGAGTTAGGAGCCATTGTCTTCGCCTTAAAGATATGGCGACACTATCTCTATGGGGTAAGCATCACCATCTACTCCGACCATAAGAGCTTACAGTATGTATTCACTCAGAAAGAACTCAACTTGAGACAGAGAAGGTGGATGTTTCTCTCAGACTACGACATCAACCTGCAGTATAAGGAAGGGAAGGCAAACATCGTAGCCGACGCCCTGAGCCGTCGAGCACACTCGCTCCATTCGCTACTCGCTTCTTCTAGCTTGGTTGACGAGATGCGAGACGCTCAGTTGAGCGACCCTTACCTAACCGAAATCAGACAAAAGATCGAGAACGGTATATTTGAGAAGAAAAAGTATGATTTTAAGCTACATGAAGATGGCTTGATTCGGTTGAATGGCAGGCTATGCGTCCCCCGAAGCAATGCTGGGCTAAGGGATCGCATCCTGCGAGAGTCACACTGTTCCACATTGTCAGTCCATCCGGGAGCCTCAAAGATGTACAAAGACATGAAGAGGTACTTCTGGTGGTCTGGAATGAAGTCAGATGTGACAGAATTCGTATTGAGATGCTTGACATGCCAGAAGGTAAAATGTGAACACCGTAGACCGGGCGGAATGGTACAATCGATGCCAATTCCGGAGTGGAAATTTCATGATATCTCCATGGATTTTGTTGTAGGACTCCCACCTGCTAGGGGAGGACTCAACATGATCTGGGTTGTAGTAGATCGCCTTACCAAGGTTGCCAGATTCATACTGATGAAGGACACCTGGAAGGTAGTAAAGCTAGCTGAGCTTTTTGATAAGGAGATTATCAGACACCACGGAGTCCCTAAGACCATAGTATCTGACCGCGACACCAGATTTCTTTCGAGATACTGGAGAGCTACAAGGGAAGCGTTGGGTACAGAACTGAAGTTGAGTACCGCCTTCCATCCTCAGACCGACGGTCAGACAGAAAGGACCTTCCAGACACTGGAGGACATGCTTCGGGCATGTGCCTTGGACTTTCAGGGGAGTTGGTTAGATAAGCTTCATCTTATCGAGTTCTCGTATAATAACAGTTATCACGCCTCGATTAAGATGTCGCCTTTCCAAGCTCTATACGGTAGACCTTGCCGTCCACCCTTGTGTTGGGATGAGTCAAGTGAAGCGGTCATAATAGGACCGGAGTACCTTGAGCAAGTACAAGCCGAAGTGCAACAAATCCGAGCTAACATGAAGGCAGCCCAAGATAGACAGAAATCCTATGCGGATGTAAGACAACGCGACCTGGAGTTCGCCGTGGGCGACCAAGTGTTCTTGCGAGTTTCACCTATGAAAGGTGTCTTCAGATTTGGTCAGAAGGGCAAGCTAAGCCCAAAGTTGGTAGGGCCATACACTATCACCGAAAGAGTTGGATCCGTAGCCTACAGGTTAGCACTACCTGAGGACTTGGGGCGTGTCCATGATGTATTTCATGTGTCACAACTCAAGAAGTATATTGTCCATGAGATATGTCGAAACCCCAGTGAGAATCCTTGATAGGAAGACCAGAGACACTCGCCATAAGTCTATATGAATGGTGAAGGTCCTATGGTCAAACCACGATGTCGAAGAAGCGACATGGGAGCTGGAAGATGCCATGAAGGCTAAATACCCGCAGTTATTCATAGACTAGAGAGTCTAGTATTTAGTATACAGGTACGGGTCGTACCCCTTTTAAGGGGGGTAGAGCCCTTTTGCTTTTGCATTGCTTCGGGGTAAGCATTGCATTTTGTATGGCACATGTAGTGCAAGGAATTTAGTATGGACGTGTATGTATGTATAATGTGTAATGAATGATGTGTATGTGCAATGTATGGTGTATTGGTGTAATGTGTATTGTGGATGGTAATGGTGTATTGTGTATTGTGGTATGGTATGAATGGAAATGATGTATTGTGTATGTGAATTGTGTATGATGTTGAAATGTGTATGCTTGCAATGTGGAATGAAGTAAACACCTCATAGGTGTAGTAAGACACATTATGACGATTGGTGTGCATAATGAGTAGAATTATAAAACTATTAACCTTGAGCAACTTTGAGGGCAAAGTTTCTTAAGGGGGGTAGATTGAAATACCCCGTAATTAAAAATAGTGATTAATTAGGCTAATAAGTAATTTAGAAGCTTAATTGAGCGTAAATAATCATAAGGGAACAAATCCCGAAGAAAACAGACCTTTAAAATGGATTAAAATCACTAATGAGCCTTAAAGCGCGTTTTTCGAGGTAACCGGGAAAACGTGTCTTTAAGCGGGTCAAATAGACTCGTAACAATTTTGGTCAACTAAATAATCATTAATAAATATTAGTGAGACTTTAGAACCAATAAAATCAAGAAAACGAGAAATTAGTAAAAAAAAAACTGTCAAAAACGGGAAGTTGTGGGGTAGAAGTATAAATAACCAAGACTTATGTGTCCAGTAATGTAAAAAGAATTTTTAAAACCCTTGTGGGTCTGTGGGCTGTCGATTTTGTGCCCCCTCTCACACTCACCTATCCTCTCTATGTACAAAAAGACAAAAATAATAAAACTCCCTCACTCTCACTTTACACTCTCTCTCCTCCCTATTCTCCTTTCTCTCACGTAATACCCTTCCCCCTCACTCTCTTTTCTTCTTCTCCTACCTCTCCATCGATTTCCATGATGAAAGAAGAGAACCCACACAAAACTCACTTCTCTCCTTTGTAACTCTCTCCAAACTTCTCCAAAAATTATAAAAACACCACCATTGTTATCCTCTCACCAAGAGCTACATTTCCATCTTTCCAAAATTCAAAAACAAGCACTTTCGATTTTATGGGTATACCCCATTTGGAGTTTCAACACCACCATTAGAAGGCCCCCCTTCTCCTTGTTCTTTTAAGGTAAAAACATTCTCAAAAACTCCACCTTTTTCTAGCCTCAAAGGCAAAACGAAAATTTAGCTAAACCTTGTTTTGGTTCCTCTTGTGCCCAGCCGATTTTGGCAGTTTTGAAAGGTGGGAAACATCATTCTTGAGCTATTCCAAACAGCACTTAAGCTCTTGCTTGGTAAGGAAACTCCTAAACCCTAGAATGTACATTAAAAGCTTAAATGAGAATTAGTGTTGTTTTAGTATTGAAGCATATATATAAATGTTGGTAGTGTTAGAGGAATTGGGATTTACAAACCGGTAGAGAAGAAGGAAGGAAGGAGAAAGAGAGAAGAAAGAAAAAAAAACTAGAAGAGAAACAAGGTAAGGATACTCTTTTGTATAACTTGTATATATATGTGTATGTAACAGTTTTTGGTAATTTGAAATGAGTAATAGAAATGGTAATGCATTAGTAGCATAATGTGTGAGGAAATACAAGTGTTTTGAAGCTTCAAAAGATGTGTAAAACTTATTGAAAACAGATTGGGAATTAGTGTTGATGTGCAGGAATTTTATGAGTGTTTAGTGGTTCATATTAGTGTTTGAGAGCTTGGCTATTATTGCTGTTTTGAAACAGGTGAGATGTTGATAATAATGTGAGCAAAACAATGTGGTGAGAGTGTAAAAATATAGGGGAGGTTATGTCAAAATTTGCCTAGGATTAGAACACTTAGAGAATTAAAACTAGGTGACTAATGTGAGTGTGTAACAGATTTTGATGAAGGAAAATAGAGGGTAAGTTGAGAGAGCTAGATAATGTATTCTAAGGCATTGAGAGTGCTAGAAATGACATTAGAAGAGAGAGCTATTGTTGGGAGAGGGTTAGAATAAAATCTGTAGCAAAACACAACTAGGAAACAACTAGTGAAAGTGTGAGTTGAAACTTAGAAAATTAGGTGAGTGAATGAGTATAAAATTGTGTAAGGAGTTAGGAAATGAACTAGGGTGTATTAGGAGGTTTAAATAGTGTTAAAACATGTGGGATTAAGTGTAGGAACAATGGGGAAGTATTGGGTAAAAGAGAGGACTGAAAACAGAAAGTAAAATGCAAATACTGGGCCAGACCGAACTTGCGACCGGACTTGCAAGTTCGGTCGAGCCCAGACTTACAAGACGGGTGAGCTACTGGAATCGACCGGACTTGCGACCGGACTTGCAAGTTCGGTCGGACTAGAAAATTCTCCCGTCTGTAACCTACTGGAATGGACCGACCTTGCGACCGGACTTGCAAGGTCGGTCGGCACAAAAATTTTCCGTCAGGTAAGCTACTGGAATGGACCGACCTTGCGACCGGACTTGCAAGGTCGGTCGGGCTAAAATTCGCCGGTAGCAAAACTTACTGGAATGGACCGACCTTGGGACCGGACATGCAAGGTCGGTCGACTCCAGAATTTCGAAACCAAAACTTACTGGAATGGACCGACCTTGGGACCGGACATGCAAGGTCGGTCGACTCCAGAATTTTGAAACCAAAACTTACTGGAATGGACCGACCTTGCGACCGGACTTGCAAGGTCGGTCGGCCAGAAGGATTTCGGTAATCTGAGCTACTGGAATGGACCGGACTTGCAAGGTCGGTCGCAAGTCCGGTCCGGTCAAAAAAAAAATTATTTAAAATAAATAATATATATGTATATATGTATATACCTACATATATATATATGTATGTACATGTATGAAAGTATGCCAAAGTTAAGTAAGAAAGTAAAACTTAAGTAATGAAAAATAAGTAAGTAAAGTGTAGTGTAGGAAGTGTAAGGACATAGTAAGTAGGAGTTAAGTTGATGATAGGTAAATTAATCATTCAATTGTATGTATATAATAGGACTTGAATTGTGACACCAGAGGACGTTTGGAAACACGTGCAACGGTGAACGGTATGGATTCCTCATGCCCCGTATGCTATCTTGGTTACTCTGATTTGTGTGTTGTGTGCTAATTGATCACCCAATAAGATAAATGCACGAATCGGAGTTAATATGCATACTTGTGAATATGTAGTGTTGTATGTTGTGAATATTTTCTTAAATTTTAGTTTGTATAATTCATGAAATGTTTGGATGAATATGAATGTGTGTATGTATGATGTACTATATTGTGACCGATTGTGATGTGTTTGGACTTCTAACTTATTCCTAACAAGCTAACCATCCTAACTTAAAATGGTAATTAAATTGGAATGAGTAGAAGTCCGATATAGTTTCGGCCACGCGTGAGGATGCGGAGTCACGAGAGGTTGGCTCCAATTCCTGACTCTTAAACTGGTCCGCGGCCCAAATCCCTTAAGTGGGTAGCATCCCGGATTGGTGAGTCAAGTAAATCCCGGAGGTGGGACGGCGTAGTCCCCAGGGCCGGAGGTCCCGACGACTTAACTTGAGTATAAGTAAGTAAGTAAGAATGAGTAAGTAAAGTAATTGAAAGTAAGTAATTGTAAGTAAGAAAAAGTAAGTAATGAGTAAAAGAGTAAAGCATTCCGATTAACCCGGATGCATAATTTGGCTAACCTTGTGAAGGTAAGTGAGATGTATGCTATGATATTGTTGCCTTGAATTGTGTAATGAATTGTATAGCATGTATGATGTATGAAAAACATGTATGTATGAAATAATGAACTGCATGTTTAGTGGACGTCAAATAGTCGGCGTGCCCTAGCTAGCACGCGGTATATGCGGAGTCCATATGCAGCGTTTGCTGAGCCCCTTGGGGCATCATTTTTACTACACGCAGGTACTCGAGAGTGATGAAGATGTGAAGATCTATTTCCATTTCTTTTATCTTCTTTTGGAATGTAAACTGTGAATTTATGACTGGTGTACTGAGTAGTACATGGCTGTAGTTTTTGAATAGCCGGTGTACCATGGGGTACACCTTTTTGGATTTTGATAGGATGGGAATTGGTATAGATGAGTAGTTGGTAAACTCATTCCTTTGGGAAGATTGGTAAAGGATGTAATGTAATACTTTAAATACTCGGTGATCCAAGAATGTAAGTAGGTTATTTTGTATTCAGTATGCATCATATTAGTAGCTCGGTACGTTATGTTCATCAGACCGTTACTGTAAAGTATTAGTAGCCTTGCTAGCCGTATGGGCGGCTAGCGGCATTGTTTCACCCGCCGTGGTAAGTATGTAATAATTCCGCTGCGAACTTGTAGGATTAATAGGACGATTAGACGGTAAGCATAGGATTAGCGGTTGGGGTGTTACACATTCAGCCCCTGGGTGACTCTCTTCCCTTTCTAGTTGTACCAGCTGGGGTCTGCCCCGCGTGGCTACCTCGTGGTGCTTCAGGTCCAGCAGATGGAGTCCCCTGGTCGTCTTTGGTACGACACTCCTCTTCTTTAGTGTTGCGTTATAGCAGTTTTAGGAGGGTTTTGGTTTGTAAGCTCATAGAGTTATCACGTTTACAGGTCAGATCTTACTGAACCTTCAACGTTGCATTGACTTGGTTCTATCCCTTTTTGAGAAGGACTTCTAAGCGGTTATTGGTTCTGCATGGTATGCTTTCTCGTCATCTTAGACTCATTTTTTCCATCATTCGATCTTCAGGTGCACTTGTCCGTGCTTTCCTTTGGATAGTTGGACAAGGTTTCAGTGTATGATTACAAGCCGACCCATTTGTCCTATGGGTTTTCTATCCCTCTTTAATCGAGGTTTAATGTATACCTTTCTCTGCGTTTAGGCAATGCTTCTAGATAGTGCGTAACTATCAGGACCTCCGGTCCTTAGTGTTCCATGGTACTACATGCTCTCTTATCTATCTTGATGTCACAACAATTATAGCGACCACTTCGGTCTTCCCGAATGGGAGGATCGTCCCGTCTCCTTGGTGCCTTTTACTATTTTTCCTCTATAGGCGATATTCGAGGTGTGGGCAGCGGCGGGTAGGGTACACCACTGTTTCCCTGGAAGTTCTCCCAACAATCTAGAGCGGTCGTTGCTGTCTTAATGCTATTTGGAATTGTAGGACCTTTATTATCCCCCGACATGCCTTGCTTTTTGTGACCTCTACCTCTACTCGACAACTGAGAATTAGGTGTCGTATATAAGTACTCGGTAAATACCGTATTGAAAACACAAGGAAACCCACGTTAGTCTAGAATACGCTTTCGTGCTCTAAGCACGCTTGGAACTCTAAGAGTCTCGTACCTCACAGACGTTCCCGTTTACCCATGGTATGTCCTATGCTCACTGTTCCTTAATCCTCATCTTAAAAAACACATTCTTGTTATTTGTCTCGTCATCAGAATGGTACTACGCTCTGATACCAGTTTTTGTAACACCCCCGTCTATTACTCCTCACTAGTAGAAAAAGGGCCTATTTCGGCGGTTCCAATGGGCCTATTTCGGCGGTTGTAAACCGCCGAAATGAGCACCGCCGAAATAGGTACACCTATCTCGGCGGTTCTTAGAGCACAACCGCCGAGATAGACCCATGGGATTGACCGATGCTGAGTTTGACCATGAGTCTATCTCGGCGGTTCTTATATAACAACCGCCGAGATAGACTCATGGTCAAACTCAGCATCGGTCAATCCCATGGGTCTATCTCGGCGGTTGTGCTCTAAGAACCGCCGAGATAGGGGTATTTTTTTTTGTTTTTTTCCATCCTAGCTTATATATATATTCACCGCATTTGTTTCAATGAGACCTGTAATAAAGCTTCATCCATACAGGGAGCTCCAGCACACATTTTAAAAGTTATAAAAGCTCCCAATTAATACCAATGACGCACCACAATTTGAGAGTTAACAAAACCAATGCAATTACACTTATTTACACACTTTCATTACAAATAAAAAACAACATTACAATTCAAATCTACCATTACACCATCCACAAGTGTACAGAGTTACAATTACATACTCCAAAAAGTTCACAAAACATCTTCATGATCATCAATTCATTAAACTTGTGCAGACGAACTCCGACCATTCCTCAAGCATCTCAACAATTTGAGCATCATCATACTGACCATCTTTGAACACTTGTTCGTAAGCCTTGAAAAAAAATGAACATTAATCTAAAACGTGCAAGTCTAACAACATGTAAAGATCATAATTAAAACTTTCAAAGAATGTTACCATGTCTAACGAGTGCTCTGGTAAAAGGTTTGCCGCTCCTACTATGTCACTCATGAATCTCATGACATAGTATCCACATTCTGAACCCCCAGGCTGCATCGGACACTATACAAACGCACATATTGACAGTTATAAACAAGTTTAAACATTATAACACAAATTTATCAATTAATAGACCTTGACTAGGTTCCAAGGGATGTCACGCTTCTTGTGTTTTCTGGAGAGATAATGCAGCTCTCATGGAACTATATACATCAGCAATACATATAGTTTTAAGCATCAGTAGCAAGTTATGAAACCGTTAATGTTAAGTAATAAAAATTGTTGTTTACGATAACAAACTAATTACCCCAGTATTGCGGTGGAGATCTTCGGTCTCTTGGCAGCCTTACCAAGTGAGTCAAATTGTAAGATTCGTGGGTGCTTCAACATCACCAGCACAATCAATGACCAATGTCGACTGTCCACAAATTACACAATGTGTTGTAATCATTAAGCAACTAACACAAACTATATGTTTTAGATAATACTAAGAGAAATAGTAAAATATCATACTTTGAATGATATGGCAGCATAATAAATGACTTGTTAGAACATTCAAAGAGGGCATTCGTCATATACTGCATAAGGCCTTCCATATCACTTGTCATCTGGACTTCACTGCACATAGCAGGACACAGGAATCCGAATATGTGATCTTCTTAGACATTGATCGCCTTATCATGCACCCACCTATGAGGCAATATCATTAGTCGATCATTAACTTTTTATTCAAACATCTAATTCATCATCAATCAATGAATTCAAAATACAAAAGGTAGAAGTCACTCACATGGCGGCTGACTTGATAATCGACACTTCAACCAATCCCTCCTGAAGCACTCCTCGAAGTCGGACATATACATCCCAAATCGATGTATATCTTCTCCTTGAACTCTAAAGGGAAATATCCGCTCGGGATCTTCCACAGTGAGGGAATCACAATCAGGTGGTAGCAGCAACAAGGATGAATGCAGAATCTGCATATTAGTCGGCAGGCCGGCCAATATTCTTTTCTCCACCAAAGCAGGTCTAAGTACGAAATTTGTGGATGCCTTTGATTGCACAGGCGCAGCAATTCTTTTTCCTTTGCCCTTATCAGTCTTCGGTCGGCTCATATCCTATGATATTAGTATAATTAAGTATATGGATGCAAGGTGGTACACCAATAGTTTTATAGCAAGGGTTAAGAGTAAATACCTGCCCAGGGAGTCTGACCAATCGTACAGGCCACTACACTGTCGCAGTTTGTGCGGAACGCAAGGTAGGTCTTTGTTTGACCGGCACCGGTAAACCGACGTCAGCATGCTCTGCAACAAATTCATCCAGAAGCACTCGTGCATGGTAATGTCGGAGTGGTTCACCGTGCACAATATCACTTGGAAGAGAGGGGAAAAGTTTTCCCCATGCAACCATGACCTCTTCTACTCCAATTTGTAAAAACAGATGGCACTCAGTGGGTTCCTGAGTGTTATGTGGAACTTGTTTAGATAAAAATTGAGAATTCTTCTATGATGATATTAGTGATCAAGTGAAAAATCTTAATCGTCATGTACTCAATTGAAATGTTAGTCTAACCTTTAGAGATGCATAGGGAAACGGATCAGCCGAGTGGACACTACTTCTCACTACCGGTGCACTCTGCTACTGAATGGGTGACTGATCAACTGGTGGTCGAGAAACCTCTTGGCTGTCATGCTGCTGTGGCTGAAGCCTTGACATAGCATGAGCGATCCTCTCGTCGACGTTCTGAGTAATCCTCTGCTCCATCTCAGCCAACGCTCTCAGGTGCTCCTCGTAGCTAATCGACTTTCCCTGTGCACTTCTGGACCCGGGTACGCCAAATGCCTGGCGGATACCAACGTGCCCACCAAACCCAATGGCACGACCTGGATGATCCTTCTTACCAAGAGCGCGTGTAAGAGGATCATCATTCCTATGTGAGGTCCAGGTGCCCTGGGTGAGCTGAGAGCTTAATTCACCCTAATACAAACACACAAATACAGTTATAGTTTAACATAAGTTCATATACAAAATGAAATGAACAGTTTGACTAAAAATGAAATGATATCACTTACCATTTGAGCAATAACTGCTCTCGTGGCTTCATCGTATTGAGGATTTTCGGGAGTAGAGTTCTTCGGAATGTGGCTTAACTCCCACACTTTCATTCTTCTGCCACTGGCATCCAATGAGCCATCCGTGGGCAGATATCCCTTTTGCTCCCATTCTGGTACCCTTTGAGCAATACTTTTTCCACCTAAGTGGTGAGGGTACAGATTCTTCTTAGCATTTGCTTGTTGTTCGCACGGAGAGCCTGCATAAATTAATGGGATCATGTTAAGTGAAATTGAACACACAAAAACATAAGAAATTAAGATTAATTTATGTATGTATGACAATAAAGTGCACCTGGAACTCCGGTGTGTGACACCTCTCAACAAATTGTAGCCATTGCTCTTCTGTTATGCCCTCGTAAACCTCCCATGGTGGTCTCTCACCGTCTCCACCATGATCTGGCTCATCTGGATCTTCTGGAGTAGGCATCTTGTAGATGAACTTGTCAGCCAACTTATTCTTGTGGTCCCGGAACTGTTTCGACATCGCTGATAGCACATCCTTTCTAAGTGCGGGATCCACGGAGAAACGAGACTACGTACATGATCATTCAGTTAGTAAAGTAAACATAAATGTTCTATTATTTCACAAAAGATCATAGTAATAATGTAGAGATTTACCTGAAGACGCTGAAACATAGTATCCTTCAATGATTGAGGCACTTGCTTCCAGTTGTGGTTTATGTTGCAATATGACTTCACCAAATGGCTACCGTAAGCGGTGAAGTCATTCTTCCAATTCCATGGGGTTGGTTGAACTGATTGAAGTCCACCGGTTTTGTAGGAGGGCCCTTGTTAGCCTTCAGCCCACGTGTTGCACCTCTCTTCTTTTGCTTCTTCGCCTCTGTGGGACAACTGACTCCTCTTCGGTCTGCTGTGAAGGGCCAGCCTCAGTCTCTGTACTGCTAACTGGTCCTTCTTCTTCTTTCCTCCTCTTGTGACCCGCTTACTTGGTCTATTCTTGTGGCTCAGGTTCTCCAGTCATGAGAAGCCGTCCAATGGGGTCATCCATAGGGTGATCATCCACTGCAAAAAAAATAACAAAGCATTTTCATCAGATAAAGTCATAACATAAATACTATGATGCATAACAATAACAGTTAAGATGACATTACAGTCTACATTCTACTAACAACATTACCTCACGTACAAAAACATAAATCATTTCATATTTTCTACCCAAACACCCTCATCATGGTCTGATCGTGCGTAGAGCAAATCGTTTTCGGTATCATCAATCGAATCCGGTAATCCAGTAGGAAACAAGGATGTTTCCTCTACAGTCCATTTTCATCGTTATCCTCATTTTCATTTTCGATTACAACCGGCCTTCTTCCTGGAAGAACAACAGACCATCTGCAGTCTTTCGGATCCTCAACATACCACACTTGTTCGCAATCCTTTCCCAGAACAAATTGATCATCATTATAACCGTGTAACCGTGAAAGATCAACCAAGGTAAGCCCTCCATCATTTTGGTACCCGCGTCGGTTGTCCACCCACTTGCACCGAACAACAGAAAGGAATCAATGTCATAGTCTAGTTCCCAGATGTCCTCGATGACACCATAATACCAATTACTAACTGGTTGAGATCGGTTACCGCTGTGGTACTCAGTGGCAGCAGCTTCAATTTTTACCCCACTATTCTGGTTTATCGATTTGGCATCTTGCGTGCAGTGTAGTATGTATACCCACTAATATCATACCCCTCAAATGATGTAATATTAGTTTCAGGTCCGATTGCCAAACATCTGATCTCTTCGCTTACAGCTTCTGGATCTGATGATGCTAATGTCAACACATGATCTTTGAACCATTGGATAAAAACTCGGTTTTGTTCCTTTGTCAGCCAAATGTGGCCTTTCAAAGGATTTTGATGCCTTAACTCAACCATATGGGTTTCCAAATAAGGTTCAACAACCTCAAGATGTTGTAAGACAAACAAATGTGCTTGATAATAAGTAGACGCGAAACTTGCACGATCTTTCTACCAATAACACCTTTACCCTTAAACCTGCCATAGTGTCGTGGTTTTGGGATACCAATAGACTCTGCCTCACTCAAATAATCGGTCACAAATTCCGTGACTTCCTCAGTCACTGTTGCTTCAACAATGCTCCCCTCTGGTCGATACCTATTCTTCATTCTACTTTTCAGAATACCCATGTACCGTTCAAAAGGGTACATGTACCGTAAGTATACCGGACCACAGAACTGTATCTCTCGAACGATGTGCACAATTAGATGTACCATTATATCAAAGAAAGATGGTGGGAAATACATCTCTAGTTGACATAATGTGATAACAATTTCACGTTGTAGATCATCTAGAGACGTTACGTCAATTGCCTTGGAGCAAACAGCGTTGAAAAAGAAACATAACCGAGTTAAAGCATTTCTGACATCAGATGGCAATATCCCTCGAATTGCGACCGGAAGAAGATGTAACATCAGTACATGATAATCGTGAGATTTCATGCCTAAAAGTTTTAAATCCTTCATCGATACAATGTTCTTCCAGTTTGAAGAGTACCCAGACGGTACTTTTACCGAGTGCAGACATTTGCAGAAACTAATCTTTTCAGCCTTTGAGAGCGTGTAGCATGCAGGAGGTAGGTAGATTCGTTTCCCGTTCTCTTGTGGGTGTAACTCCTTTCGTATACCCATGGTTTGCATGTCCTTTCTGATTTTCAATCCGTCTTTTGTTTTGCCGGGTATATTGAGTAAAGTCCCACTCACTGCCTCACCAACGTTCTTCACAATGTGCATGATGTCTAAGCAGTGTCTCACAGAAATATGACGCCAATAAGGTAGTTCCCAAAAGATAGAACACTTTTTCCAAATGTTTTTCGCCGGTTTTGATGTGTTTCCAAATACATTTGCAATGTCCTTAACCTTTTCGTACACTTCCTCAGAGCTCAGAGGTAGACGGGCCACACGAGTTTCGGCTTGACCATTGAACAACTTTCTCTTCGTTACTCGATAAGGGTGATCTTCGGGGAGAAGACGTCGATGACACATATAAACATTCTTCCCACAATGTTTTAAACGGTCCGAACAAGTGTCTTCCTCGCAAATGGGACATGCAAATGCTCCTTTAACCGTGTAACCGGACAAGTTCCCATACGCAGGGAAGTCATTGACGGTACAGAACAACAAAGCCTTGAGCGTGAAATTCTCTCTTGCATAAGCATCATATACCACGGTCCCCTCATTCCACAATAGCTTCAGATCGTCGATCAGAGGGGCAAGGTACACATCAATGCTATTACCTGGCTGCTTGGGACCAGATATCAGGAGAGATAACATGATGTACTTTCGTTTCATACACAACCATGAGGGCAAATTGTAGATCACTAGCAGAACAGGCCATGTACTGTGTTGACTACTCAATGTGCCGTACGGGTTCATTCCATCAGTACATAACCCAAGCCTCAGATTCCTATCTTCATGTCCGAAATGTTTGTACCGTCTATTGATGTTTCTCCACTGAGGCCCATCTGCTGGATGTCTTAGTTTCTCATCACTCTTTCTACCCTCCGCATGCCATCGTAGTTCTTTGCATCTTTCGGATTCGCAAACAACCCAACCGTTTGAATCTGGGTATAATCGGCAAATACCAAACAAGTTTTGCTGGAGGGCTTTTTTTCTGAACGGAGGAGTACTCACCATCTTTATGCTTATACCGGGACAACGAACATTTCGGGCAATTGTCCAGATGTTCGTATTCACCCCTTACAACACACAGTTGTTTGGACACGCGTGAATTTTTTTGTACTCTACTCCCATTGGACACACCCATTTCTTTGCCTCATACGTGGTCGTAGGGAGACCGTTCTCATCCGGTAGCATATCATGAATCAGCTCGAGGAATGCCGTGAAACCTTTGTCACTCAATCCATATCTTCCCTTCAGGTTGAACAAATTCAATATAGCTGTCAATTTCGTGTACTTAGTGCAAGTAGGATACAACGCCGTTTTGGATGCGTCCAACAACCTTTGATACTCATCCGGCCGGTCGACAAAGTTATCCTCAACGTTACCAAGCATCTCGTCAATTTGTTCATCATGATAAGTCGACTCACTGTCAACATTGACTCCGGAAGCGCTTGGGAGTTCTGACTCGTTAGTAGTATCGAATGTCTGCTCGGTTCTTGAGTTACACCGATCGTGACTGTAGGAAGATGAAGCATTATCTTCAACACGTTCTCCATGAAAAATCCATTTTGTATAATGTGGCATGAAACCACGGGTCTTCACATGGAGTTGTACGAGGTTGATGCTTGAATAATGTCTAACCACACCACAATCAACACAAGGACATGGAATTTTCTCCGCCTTTGTCCTGTCCTTGTGTTGCACTGCAGCTTTGCAAAACTCTTTCAGCATTTTGTCAAAATGTTCGCCTCTATCACCATACATCCAGTCACGCTCCATACTACATGTGCAACAGATCACAGGTGTGAGTTAGAGCCTTTGTAGAATATGGCCTGTATTAAGTTGCACATGTTTATTTCTTAATGGAGCATGACTGGGATGATTGTCAATTAGTCTAGCCTAACTCTAAGGTTGCAAACACAAAATAAACTAGCATTTTAAATTTAAGAAATTGTTGCACTTCTAAAACAGAAACCGGTGTTTAAAACAATATTACGAATACTTTTTCTACAAAAAATTTGGCATGACCTTTGCATAATTGTACACATCCCGTGCTTATTATTCAGCACTCACCAAAGTCATCACAACCACAAACATTCCAACAATGGCAGCAACCAACAATTAAAATAAATCAATTCTTTACTAGCTAACTGAAAACCAATTGCAAATTCAGATCATCAAATCAACGCTTTCAATTCTCCACTGTATAAGTTCAAACCGGTTTAGAGATTAACAAAGAATCGAGAGTTAAATACGTACTTGTTTTTTAAGGATTTATGGACAGGGGAGACTGGTGCCTGAGAGGTAGGCTTCTGTGCGAGAGATGCAGCAATACCACTTCTGATATGTCTCTGCAAGGGAGCAACAAAAAATAAATTAAAAAAAATGCATCAACAAATAGGGAATGAAGCTAAATTATGTACTAGCACTTATATTTAAATACATAATTGCATTTATTAAACAAAAAATAAGGTTTAGTTACTTACTTGTGCACAGAGGAGGAAAGTGCAACAGTAATGGAAGAAGGCGGGAAACAAGAGAGGTGATTCACGGACTTGAATGTAGTGAGACCTGATAAAAAAATTAGATATTGTTAGACATATACACATACATCAAACAATATTAATTACGAAGAGATTTAAAAAAAAACGGCATGACTTTTGCATAATTTTACCTATCCCATGCTTATTATTAAGCATTCACCAACCATTCATCAACACAAATTTCCATCACAAATCAAACTAATACCAACTTTATCCATCAAAAAACCAAATTTTAATAATTTATGGAAATCAAATACAAAGTAAAAAAAGACACAACCATGCCTATTATTAAGCATTCACCAATTATTCAACAACACAAATTTCATCATAAACCAAACTAATATATACCAAATTTATTCATCAAACGAAATTCCAATAATTTGTGGAAATCAAATACAAAGTACAAAAGAGAAAAATGATAAGTTAGATTATATTACCGGTTCCAAAATGAATTGTTCTCCGCTTTCAATCTACCATCAAATGGTAAAGAACCTTCTTAAGTATTTATCTGTAGAGACACAAATACGTATAGACACAAGAGAAACTCAGTAGTTGTGTTTGTTCCTTATATGCAGTTAGGTTGCAAATTTACAGTGAGTGAAGAGAATGAAGAGAATGAAGAGTTAAATTAAAAAAAATACCGGTTCTAAATGAATTGTTTTCAGCCCCTCTTCTCAATCGGGCGTGCGAGACGCGTGTAGCAACACCATCTCTACAGAGGCAACGCATAAAGATTGAACAACATTCAGATCAATTAGAATAATTTTATATTAAACTTAACGACTATACAATACTCATATATATATATATACACTACCGAATGTTTATTAGTATTTTTACCAATGAATGAAGTTGTTCATAACAACTCATAAATGACAAGATCAAACTATAACTTACATAACAACCTAAATTGTATTTTTCATGTTTAACATGTTATCCATAATTTTCAATATACCACTTATGCATCACACTCTTGTATTAACGATAATATAATATCATAATCAAATATGTAAATTATAAACATTATCGTTAGCTCATTCAAACAAGCACAATAAGAATTTTTTTTAGTATAACGCTAATACAATCTACAGAGAGTGGGGAACTTAGTGTCAAAGATGATAACTCATCAACTCGACTACATTGTTTATGAAGACAAGGAGAAACTCTTAATTGCTTAACTTATATTACTTGTTCGAACAAGTAAACTTACATTTGTGATTAGTACAAATTTTGCTTAACTTATATAACTAGCAGAGATCTCACTCACCAATGTATATTTACTTATGAAATGTGAATTAACAAGTAATTTTAAGTGGACAAATAAGCTAACCTAACTATACTTAAACAAATAATGCTCAAACATTGTTCCACCCCATATATAAGCATAATAAATCTAGCCCAAATAAGCTAACCTAACTATACTTAAAAGAAGGGCCAAAAACAGCAGCACAAAAAATCATCACTCATTCACTCGGACATTTCGTCGAACACCTTGTGTGCATACATAAATTTAATAGTTTAACAACCAAATCTTGCAAAGATTTCACACACACAATAAATATATCATCATCCACAATCACAATGTGACAACAATCTATCAATTTTAACAACATTAACAATTAAATAAACAAAATCGAAAATCAAAGTTAGGGTTGCTCTCACCTAGCTAGCGCCTCTGTTGCTTGCTGGGCGGGAACGGCGGCGACGACACCGACCACCGACGGCGCGACGGCAGGCGAAGGCGGAGGGCGGGCGACGGCGGTCTGGTGGTGGTGGCGTCGGGGTTCGCACTCGCCGCGAGAGAGAACAGAGAGAGGGGTTAATTAGGGATAATGAACTCGTAATGCGTCGAGGGGTCTGGGGGTTTAATTAAAACGATCTATTTCGGCGGTTCCTAACAAAGAACCGCCGAAATAGACCCTCAGAAATAATAAAAAAAATAAAAATACCTATTTCGGCGGTTCCTAACAAAGAACCGCCGAAATAGGTCATTTTAATTAAAAAAAAGAAAAATAGAAACACCTATTTCGGCGGTTTCGTAGAAGGAACCGCCGAAATAGGTCTCTTTTATTTTTTTTATTATTAAATATGGTCTATTTCGGCGGTTCCTAACAAGGAACCGCCGAAATAGGCCCCTTCTTTACAGACCGCATACATCTCTAGCCCCTATTTCGGCGGTTTTGTCTACAACCGCCGAAATAGGGGCGTCGAAATAGACGTTTTTTGTACTAGTGCCTATTCCTCACCGTAGTTACCGTGTAATCGCAACATTAATTAAAGACGTTCTAAATCGCAGCGGAAACACTCACTAACTAGGCGGGTGTCACAACCATCCTTCCAAAGACTTAACCAACCATCTGCAGTGATGATCGAGACCAAATCAACCACAAACGCTTACCAACAACTCGTCACGCCATTCGACCAAAATAAATTCATGTACCATCCTAGGAACTAGTAAGCGTCTAATTGTGAATTTACAACAATCGTAAATTGGCATATTTAATAGCCACCAATGCCTATGACAAATTCAAAAACACCATAATTTAATCGAACTATACATACCGCCAAATCAAATTAACCAAAACCCAAAACCCGCACTCCGTCGTCACGGCAATTGCTTGAAAATAAAATGTCGGTACCCATGGAGGGATCAGCACTTGGCCGAGTATGTTAAACTATGTTATCTTAGACCCCTTTAGGTCACTTAGGTTAATTAGCCATCTTAACATGCCACCCAATTTACATATTTTTTGGTTTACAAGTAAGAGTAAAACTGTAAATGCGGTAATGAAAACACCCAACAATTCATACAAGATAATCATAATCCACCAACCCAGATATATCATCTAAACATTAAATCATCCATTTTAATCCTTAAGTAAGGATTAAATAGCTGAGTCGAAAGTCGCACTCTCATGTTCATTTACCATCACTGGAAGCCCCGCTTCCACCAACACTCGTATTATCTTGTGGGTGTCACGTTAGATGGACAATTCCCCATTAATACCACACCAAGTTATACTTATAATTGGATAGTAGTCCCATTGCCAATGATCATAGACCATTGGACTTCCCTGTGTCTCGAGAGAGACGTCCACATGGTCGTAGCCGTGTGCCAAACAGCAGCACCCTCTGCCAACCAATCTAAGACGACCAATTGGATTTCCACAACGAGAGGTTCCACACTTGGATCATCTCTGGTGATCACACTGCGTAACCTGCTGGAACGTATGCAAACCTGGATATCCCGTACATATACCACACCACCATACCATCCACCATTTCTCCACAGTTAAGCGTTTTAACCGACTCACCATTATTAGTTTGAGTTCGTTGGAAAATTGTAACACCCCTACTACGTACTTAACAAATAACCTAGATCGCAGCGGAAATTCATAACATAAACGGTACTATTCGAATCGGTGTCACAACGCCGTTAACCACCCACGTGGTTAACAAGGCAAAATAAATACAAGTGTACCGGTCTGATGATCAGACTCCCGAGCGTTAGTTACTAACATCCATATATATACATAACCAACAATACCGAGTATTTAAATCACAACGTCACTGTAAATTGTAAACCATAAACTGCCACTGTAAACTGTCAACAACCGCCACTGTCAAAATAACGGTACCAAAATAAACGCCACGGGAGCACAGGCGCATCCCGGGCTCAACATCCAAAATATCAAAAGTATTCCTACAACCTATCACTCGCCATTCCGCTTCTTCGATCCTCATCCTGTAAATAAATAGGAGCCCCGAGGGGGTCAGCAACCCTTGGCTGGTATGGTTAACGCGCAGCCCCATCGGCTACCGGGATATGCGCAACTATTGTCACGATAACATGACATTGATTTTAGACATCAACATAAATAGCATAGCAAGAATATTGCATAGCAACAACATCACACATAACATACAAGAACGACTCCTTTTAGAAACCGAACCAACATAGTTAGATCACATGGAGAGCCTAGAGATTGTTGCCAACTCATGTTAAGCTCGTTACATAACTCGTTACCGTCCTGTTAGATTGAACGGATAATTTAACCCCAAGGTGTGTCAGATATAGTAATCCAAGCTCACCGAACAAACATAGTATGCCCCTGTGGCCCGACGTGAGTCAGTAAAATAGCCTTGGATAAGCTAAAGGGAAGGTTGAAAACCAAAGTGGAAACAACCATAACATACAAAGAGAATCGAACCGGTTATGACATCGACTCCCATACTCACACGCGTGGCCGGAACTACCGGACTCCTCACTCCCCAGTTAGCACTTGTTAGAAGTTCCACATTGAAACTTAATAATTGAATTCACAAGCAAGTGTTTAGGTCTAGTTAGCCACACACAAGGGAGAATGAGTCACATCTTAACAACACAATAATATTAACAACTGTAAACTCATTACATGACTTAAGTCTTACAGGGTCATAAACACACAGAAAAACAAACAACACACAAGCCGGTGTAAACCGGTAGGCAACAGACTGCAAGAAAGCCATACCTTGGTCCCTGCTTCGACTGGTTTCCACCGTTGAAGAATCCTATACACATTTAGTAACGTCGGTTAATTAACGTACTAGTCCGTTGTTAATTTATTACTTCACATATCTAGTTTATTTTATTTTCACACTTTGTTATAACTTCTCACCTTTTAAATTGTCATTATAACACACCTAACATGTCTTAGACAACCTCATAACATCATTACTAACTAATCCCCATCATTAGACATCATTATTTAACCTTAAACTAAGTTTTTTAAGTGGTCCGGGACTTGGTCCTCATCTAAGGTCCTGGACCTAGTCATTGTAAAACTCTCGGGTTGTTTTTATGGGGTGGTCCGGGACTTCATACATGACTTAAGTCCCGGACCAATGTAGGCGGATACTCTCGGGGGTAAATCAGGGGGTGGTCCGGGTCTTAGTACAAGACCTAAGTCCCGGACCAGAGTGCTTATGAACTCTCGGCCTATTTTAATGCATGGCCCGAGACCTTACCCTAGACCTAGGTCCCGGACCACTGCTACAGATTTGCATTTTAACATTTTCTAAGTCTTGTTGCAATGGTTCTCCACATCCATTATATGTATAAACTACCCAAATGATCTTAGGTATATTCTAATGCCAAAATATCATTTAAACTCACCTAGTTCTAGTCCAACTTGTTACTCAATTTCTTACAAACTTACCAACACTTATAGCATTTCTTACTAGGTTTCTAAATGATGAAGACAACAACTATCCTAAAACACTCATTTGCATTCTAAATCCTCCAAGATAATGTCTAAGTCCTTTTTGCATACTAGAACACCTTAATACATGTTTTTCTTCTCTAGTAATACACTTATCCATTTCTAACACTTCCTAGTTCACCGAAACCATTTAAAACACCTAGAACTTTTATACATTTCCTAATTTTTGACATGGGTTCTACTAACCTCTTGCTACACCAAAACACATAGTTTTCACCATTAAACATCCAAGAACACTTAAATCCATCAAGAACATTCTTATACACAAAACTTCACCCATTTAGCACTACATCACAATATAGTGCATAATTTAAATTGCTTGGCACTTAGGCCTTAAATAACATGGCTCTTAGGCCCTTAAATTGCATAAACCTTAAACACTGAATTTCCCACATTAATTTGCATTTGACCTGCAAATACACCCAACAATACATATGCCCTTAATAAACTACTAGAGAGCATTTTACTAACTCATTTACCATAAGCTCCTTAAGTAGTTTATTAAGCATATCAAGCTCATTTTTCCTAAGGCATTTAAACTACATTGAGGTAGTTATTTACCTTTTTCCTCTCAAACTTCTTTCTTGTTTCCTTGGTAAAATCGGCAAGGACCTTTGATTGCTTGTCAACTTTAGTCCAATACACAAGTAAGATAATGAGCATTCAAGCTCCAAGCTTAACTCATATTAAACCCTAGGTTATATAACCTCTTAAAACATTAAGATAGTTTTTACCTTGGAGATGGAAGAGGATTTGAATAAGTAGCAAGAGAGGACTCCACCAAGTCCTTGAAAGATTGAAATGAAGCTAAAACAAAGCAAGAGAAAACACCATGAAGAGGTGATTTTCGGCCAACACTAAAACATGGAAGAAATGTATTTTTCTTTGAGTTTCCTTACCTTGAAGCAAAGGAGAACAACAAAGCATGAAAAGATGAGCTCAAGCTCCTCCCATGGAGATTCCTCTTGGCACCGAAATGGAGCTCTTGGAATTTTGAGAAGACAAGATTGAAGAGCTTGATGAGACAAGAAGAATGGTGGTCTTAGAATTTTTGTGGTAAATGGAGCTAGAAGATATAAGCTATGGAAGTTGAGAATGGTGAAGTTGCTGTAGCATAACCGATGGAGAAGGAAGAAGAAGATTGGAGACGGTGGGAACATGAAGGAAATGAGAGAATGAAGTTTGAAGTTGCTTTTAGAAGACATTTGTAAGTTAAAGTAAATAGTACTTATTTAGCCATTCTTTATTTACTTAATAAGCTAGCAAGAGTGGTGACTCACCACCATAAAACCGGCCCCCTTTAAGTACTTAGGGGGTTTTGGTCTTTGTTGACCAATTAAATCACTTATATTGACTTATGTTATAAACTAGCTTAATTTAGTTACTATTCACAAAACAAGGCACATAATTGTGAAATTTTTATTTCCCATTGATTTAGACTTCCTAATGTGATACTAAGTAGTACCATGTTAATTAAAGAGTAATGATGGACATTTAGCCATTCAAAACCCATTTACAAGACAATTTTTCAAAAATGTGCTTTAAGATTCCTTAAAGCACATTTTGTGTTTAACTTTTTTTCAAGCTTGGTTTTCTTTGGTAATTGGTTTAATATGTTTATTAACATATAAATAAGGTCTTGTAAGCTTGTTAAGTCTTAACCAAGATTATCCCAAGCTTAGGGCACATTTTCGCCCATATTGTCTTTAAGGTATTATTTGTGTTTTCTATGGTTTAAATTGTTTACTAATGTTTTTAAGACACTTTTTAGTCTTAATATATCATAGTTTAATGTTTAAACCACATACTAAGGTTTGGGGTATTTCATTCTACCCCCCTTAAAAGAACTTTGTCCCCAAAGTTCACACTTCCCACATATCTTTAATATTTGAACACGGGGATACTTATAAAAAAACACTTCCATAATAACATTTACAACATATTTACATAACATCGGATACAAGGTCCAAACACATCATTCAGACACAACGGTCTGCAACATAACCACATAACAATATAACATAGACGATGTATTTAAATACATGTCGTACACACATAACCGAAACGGCTCTACCCCCCTTAAAATAGGGGTACGCCCCATACCCTATACATACAAATACTAAGAAGTAAACAACGACGGGTACTTCGCCTTCATCTTATCTTCCAGCTCCCAAGTGGCCTCCTCGACGTCCTGGTTAGACCAGAGGACCTTCACCAGTCTCACAGACTTATGGCGAGTGTCTCGAGTCTTAGTATCCAGAATCCGTACGGGTGTCTCCACTGATCGCATGGTTGGCTCTAAGGTTAGCCTTTCAGGCTGAAGTACATGAGACGGATGAGATTTCTTCAACTAAGACACATGAAATACATCATGTACCTTGCCCAGCTCAGCAGGTAAATCAAGTCTGTAAGCTACTAGGTCTATCCGCTCCGTCACAACATAAGGCCCCACATATTATGGGCTCAACTTGCCTTTCTGGCCAAAACGAAACACTCCCTTCATGGGGGATACTCTAAGAAATACCTGATCGCCCACGGCGAACTCCAGGTCACGTCTGCGCACATCAGCGTACGATTTCTGCCTATCCTGAGCTGCCATCATGTTAGCCCGGATCTGGCGTACTTCTGCTTGTACTTGCTCCAGATACTCTAGTCCTATAATGACCGTCTCACTCGACTCATCCCAGCATAATGGCATGCGGCATGGTCTACCGTACAAAGCCTGGAAGGGAGACATCTTGATCGAAGCATGGTAACTGTTGTTGTAGCTAAAATCAATTAGATGTAACTTATCAATCCAGCTGGTCTGAAAGTCAAGTGCACATGCACGTAACATATCCTCAAGCGTCTGGATGGTGCGCTTACTCTGACCATCAGTCTGCGGGTTGAATGCCGTACTCAGCTTCAGCTCGGTACCCAGCGCTTCCCTTGTGGATTTCCAGTACCTCGAGAGGAATCTGGTATCCCTAACAGACACAATCGTTTTTGGTACCCCATGATGTCTTACAATCTCTCTGTCGAAGAGCTCTGCTAGCTTCGCCACTTTCCAAGTGTCCTTCATCGGAATGAATCGGGGCACCTTGGTCAGTCGGTCAGCAACAACCCAAATCATATTCAGACCTCCCCTTGTAGACGGAAGCCCTACTACGAAGTCCATAGAAATGTCATGGAACTTCCACTCAGGCACTGGCATTGGCTGTACCATACCACCAGGCCGTCGGTGCTCAAACTTGACCTTCTGGCAAGTGAGACACCTCAACACATAATCATTCACATCTTTCTTCATTCCAGCCCACCAAAAATATCTTTTCATACCTTTGTACATCTTTGAAGCTCCGGGGTGAATCGAAGTAGTAGAACAATGGGATTCACTCAGTATGCGCTCCTTCAGCTTAGCGCTACTCCTCGGAATACATAGTCGGCCATTAAGCCTAATCAGGTCATCATCGTGGAGTCGGAAGTCGTACTTCTGACCCTCGAATGTGCCATCAATAAGCTTCTGCCTGATCTCCATACTGATCCGTCATCTGAGCACTCCGCACCTCTTCAACCAAGCTAGTATGAGAGACTAGCGAATGGAGAGAGTGTGCTCGGCGACTCAATGCGTCAACTACCACATTTGCTTTTCCCTCATTGTACTGTAAATTGATGTCGTAGTCGTTTAAGAACTCGACCCACCTTCTTTGTCTCATGTTCAACTCCTTCTGAGTGAACAAGTACTTCAAACTCTTGTGATCGGAATAAATTTTCACGCTTACCCCATACAAATGATGTCGCCATATCTTCAATGCGAAGACAATGGCACCCAGTTCTAAATCGTGGGTAGGGTAGTTCTCTTCGTGTTTCTTCAGCTGTCGGGAGGCGTATGCTACGACCTTCCCGTGTTGCATCAATACACAACCCATACCTCTGCCTGATGCGTCGCAATAGACCTCAAAACCATCTGGACCGTCGGTATTGTCAGGACTGGTGCAGATGTCAGAGCATCCTTGAGACTCTGAAAAGAACTCCCGCAGTCATCTGTCCACTCAAATGGTGCATCCTTCTTCATTAAGGAAGTCATCGGCTTCGAGACACTGGAGAAGTCCTTCACAAATCTCCCGTAGTATCCTGCCAGACCGAGGAAGCTCCGAATGTCGGTAACTGTCTTCGGCCTAGGCCAGGTGCGCACTGCATCTATCTTTGCCGGATCAACAGCGATCCCGGCCTCAGAAATCACATGTCCAAGAAAGGAAACTTGGTTCAACCAAAACTCACACTTAGAAAATTTAGCATACAACTGATTCCTTCTCAATGTTTGTAACACACTCCTCAGGTGGCTTTCGTGCTCACCCCTTGATTTCGAATATACAAGTATATCGTCGATGAAGACTACCACTGACTTGTCCAACTGATCTTGGAACAAGCAGTTCATTAAGTCCATGAACTTGGCTGGTGCATTGGATAAACCAAACGGCATAACCGTAAACTCGTAATGACCGTATCTGGTTCTGAATGCGGTCTTCTCAATGTCACTCTCCCGGATAGCAATCTGATGGTAACCGGATCGTAAATCTATCTTGGAGAATACTGATGCTCCTTTCAACTGATCAAATAAGTCATCGATGCGTGGTAAAGGATAACGGTTCTTCACCGTAACTGCATTCAGCTCTTGATAGTCGATGCAAAGGCGGAGGCTACTGTCCTTCTTCTTCACGAAGAGGACCGGCGCTCCCCATGGTGAAACGCTAGGGCGGATAAATCCCTTGTCGAGTAGGTCTCTCAGCTGCACCTTGAGCTCTGTCATCTCTGCTGGAGCCATACGATAGGGCGCCTTCGCAATTGGTCCGGTGCCAGGAACCAAATCAATCTCAAACTCAACTTCCCGTGCTGGCGGCATGCCCGACAGTTCCTTAGGAAAGACATCAGAAAACTCTGACACTACCGGCACATCTAGGCTAAACTCTGGGTATCTCTCTATATCCTGGACATAGCAGAGGTATACATCATTCCCTCGTCGTAGTTCACGATACATGGCCATGGCGGTGATGATCTCAGTCGAAGGCTCCCTGGGCCTCTAGCGGTATGATATAGTAACCCCAGACGGACTCCGAAGAAGCAGACGATGCTCGGCACATAGGATTCTGCCCCTGTACCACTCCAACCAGTTCATCCCGACAATCACATCAAATCCAAGTCCCTCGAACTCTATCATGTCGATCGGAAACTCTTCATCTCTGATTTGTACAATAGCATCTTGGTGGTAGCGGGTACACTTGATCCGCTCTCTCGACGGGAGAGTGACTAAGAAGTCAGGCATTTCTTCACCGTCTAACCCCAGCCTCTTCGCAAATGATAGCGAGATACACGTATGTGAGGCTCCGGAGTCGAACAAGATCGATGCGTCCACGCCATTAACTGGAAAGGTACCGGTGAGGATTGTGCCGCTCTTGCCGGCTTCTGCCTTATTGCAGACACTCAGTATACCTCCCGTTCCGAGTGCATAGCCTAATTCATTGGCAAACTTATAAGTACACGGTAATAACACGGTTGATATACTTCAAAACAACATCTCTTTATTCATTAACATACTCTTTACACCACAAGTTGGTTTACATTGTAAACATAGCTAAATATAGCATCCTTAACATACAACTGGCTTAACACATTACATGATTACACAAGGCTTTAAAACTGCCTGAAGGTCAAATTCAAACGTCCTGGTTTCATGTGTGTGGCATTGATCACTGTCGAAGGTGCGGTATTCAGTTTGATCTTCTTGATACCATGATATAGCATCCTTGACTGCCCACCCATGATTAGCACATCTCCTGATTTCAACACTAACTTCTTTGCGAGATCAGCACGCTTCTGCTCGCCATACATAAACACTGCAGTATCACTAATGGACCAAGACACCACGGGTACTCCCTTACTTAGAGACTCGGGTGTTTCATCCTTATCTTGGTGTAAACCTAACCGTCCACCTTTCTGGTAGAAGTTCACAATACATAGATCTGCTTTAACACTCGGAATTGGATCCGATTCAACTTGTTGAGCAATTCCCACAACGTGGTTAACGACCGCAAGAAACTCCTCAGGTATAACTGGTACAGTTGCTCCATCTTCAGCTCGCACGTCTTGATATGACTTGGTGTAAGGATTCCAATCCTTACCGATGCACATCATCTTCAACTTCATTTTCAATCTGTTCGGGTATTCGGGTGTGTAGAAACCTCCAGGTGCTGCTCCAAGTTCGTTGCATCGTCGGACAATGTGAATTTGAGCTTCCGGTGTCAGGTATCCATTTAAGAGTATCATACCTGGTTGGATGACCTGACATTGCTCCATTGGAAAGTCGGTGATGCTGATGGTGGTTTCTTCAGGGTTTGGTGCGGGTGGGATTGGATAGCAAATAGTGAAGGTTCCTAAGTTTTCAAATTACCTAATTTAGGTGACTTTCACATTATACTTTAACTCTTTTACTTACAAGGTTGTACACTTAGACTCACTAACACACATGCATGAAATGCAGTATGCAATCACTTATTTCATTTAACGGTTTAGGCGGTACCTGGTCTAGAAGAGGGTCCTGGTGCCTCAGACCGGTCCACCACATTCAGGGAGGCCTTGCCGGATCCCGACCCTTCCCCTTCTGGGAATCAGTGTACCTCTAATCTATGGGTGGCTGATTAACCGTCTTCAGGCCATCGGTGGTCGCGGCGGCCTTACCCTTCCACTGCCCCTTGGGCTTGTAGTTTCTGCCATTCGGGTTCTAGAAGCACTCGTAGTCCCGATGCCCCATCTTCTTGCAGAATCGGCACTGCACATCGTTGCCCTTGCAGTCCTGGCCGGGGTGGTCTCCGTTACACCACTTGCAGTAGTAGCGGCGATCGGATCCAGATCCCGCGCTAGCTACTATCACATTACACATTCAGTACACACTTCACATTATAACATCACACACTTAAACTCGATATTCAGAACTAATTGTTTACCCTTGAATGGTTGAGAGCGCAGGGGCTTAGCCGCGTATGCATAGGTGAGCTGCAACGGCTCCTCAGCAGTGGTGGTCTGGGCTTGGCCCTTGCCACCCTGTTGCTGTCCTTTCTGGGACTGGGGGTATGGCTTTTTCTTCTTTCCTCCCCCATACCCTTGTGTGCTTTGACCCTCGCTCGTGGCCTTGCGCTTGAGCGCATTCTCGTCATCCCTCAGACGGACGGTGATCTCTACTATAGCAGCGGCATGATAGCACTCCTATTATTTATGGTGTTAGTTATGCCCCACAAAACAAACTCACAATTACATTCACACATTGTACATACTTATTCACATCACACTGTAATTCATTACCTGCAAAGTAGTATATCCGGTTGGCCCGATACCATAGCGTAGGCGGTAGCTCAGTCCGTTGTAGAAACGGTTCACCAGTATCTGGTCTGAGTAACCCAGATCTGGTAGCAGGTGGATAAGTCCGATGAAAGCGGAGTAGTACTCATCTACCGTCATCTTATCGCCTTGTCTCAAATTGTCCAACTCAAGGCGCTTGGCCTCTTGCACATGTATCGGGTAGTACTTGGCTCACAACAGAGCCGTGTACTCCCTCCACTGAAAGGTAGGGTCAGCAACTCTGCCCTCCTATATCAGCTTCCACCAACTCTGTGCCGAACCCTTCAAGTAGTAAGCGGCAAGTCGAACCTTGGCACCAACAGGCACGTCCAAGGTCTCGAAAGAGGTCTCCATCTCGGAGATGTACGCCTCCAACTTACGAGGATCGGTCTCCCCACTAAACGACGGGGGTCTCAAATCTGCCAACGCTTTGACCCAGTTGGTCTCGCGCGGCTATGGTTGCGGTTGTGGCCCTTGTTGGTCCGCACCGCCTTGCTGCTGATGCATCGCAGCTACTAACTGGGGTACCATCTAGGCTATGGTGGCTGCTACTGCCTCAGCAATAACCTGTGCCGTAGTGTTCTCGCCCTGGTCACCTGTATCACCAACACCGCGCCCGCGGCCTCTACGTGGTCTACCTGCCATCTGAATTCACATGAACATTCATTAGCATTATGCTTGCACACTTATCGGTCCAACGGTCGTAACATCTTCCCGACAATAAGGTATTTCCACACTTAGTTAGTGGTTAACCTTTCCATAACTGCCCTCTTAGGTAACTATAGCTAGATTTCCTAACTCGGTATGTTCCTAACCTCGGTATTCTAGTCATCAGAGCGAAGTATCGCTCTGATACCACTTTTTGTAACACCCCTACTACGTACTTAACAAATAACCAAGATCGCAGCGGAAATTCATAACATAAACGGTACTATTCGAATCGGTGTCACAACGCCGTTAACCACCCACGTGGTTAACAAGGCAGAATAAATACAAGTGTACCGGTCTGATGATCAGACTCCCGAGCGTTAGTTACTAACATCTATATATATACATAACCAACAATACCGAGTATTTAAATCACAACGTCACTGTAAACTGTAAACCATAAACTGCCACTGTAAACTGTCAACAACCGCCACTGTCAAAATAACGGTACCAAAATATAACGCCACGGGAGCACAGACGCATCCCGGGCTCAACATCCAAAACATATCAAAAGTATTCCTACAACCTAGGATCTACAGCCATTCCGCTTCTTCGATCCTCATCCTGCAAATAAATATGGAGCCCCCGAGGGGGTCAGCAACCCTTGGCTGGCACGGTTAACGCGCAGCCCATCGGCTACCGGGATACGCGCAACTAATTGTCATGATAACATGGCATTGATTTTAAACATCAACATAAATAGCATAGCAAGAATATTGCATAGCAACAACATCACACATAACATACAAGAACGATTCCTTTTAGAAACCGAACCAACATAGTTAGATCACATGAAGAGCCTAGTGATTGTTGCCAACTCATGCTAAGCTCGTTACATAACTCGTTACCGTCCTGTTAGATTGAACGGATAACTTAACCCCAAGGTGTGTCAGATATAGTAATCCAAGCTCACCGAACAAACATAGTATGCCCCTGTGGCCCGACGTGAGTCAGTAAAATAGCCTTGGATATGCTAAAGGGAAGGTTGAAAACTAAAGTGGAAACAACCATAACATACAAAGAGAATCGAACCGGTTATGACATCGACTCCCATACTCACACGCGTGGCCGGAACGACCGGACTCCTCACTCCCCAGTTAGCACTTGTTAGAAGTTCCACATTGAAACTTAATAATTGAATTCACAAGCAAGTGTTTAGGTCTAGTTAGACACACACAATGGAGAATGTGTCACATCTTAACAACACAATAATATTAACAACTGTAAACTCATTACATGACTTAAGTCTTACAAGGTCATAAACACGCAGAAAAACAAACAACACACAAGCCGGTGTAAACCGGTAGGCAACAGACTGCAATAAAACCATACCTTAGTCCCTGCTTCGACTGGTTTCCACCGTTGAAGAATCCTATACACATTTAGTAACGTCGGTTAATTAACGTACTAGTCTGTTGTTAACTTATTACTTCACATATCTAGTTTATTTTATTTTCACACTTTGTTATAACTTCTCACCTTTTAAATTGCCATTATAACACACCTAACATGTCTTAGACAACCTCATAACATCATTACTAACTAATCCCCATCATTAGACATCATTATTTAACCTTAAACTAAGTTTTTTCAGTGGTCCGGGATTTGGTCCTGATCTAAGGTCCCGGACCTAGTCTTTGTAAAACTCTCGGGTTGTTTTTATGGGGTGGTTCGGGACTTCATACAGGACTTAAGTCCTGGACCAATGTAGGTAGATACTCTCGGGGGTAAATCAGGGGGTGGTCCGGGTCTTAGTACAAGACCTAAGTCCCGGACTAGAGTGCTTATGAACTCTCGGCCTATTTTAATGCATGGTCCGGGACCTTACCCTAGACCTAGGTCCCGGACCACTGCTACAAATTTGCATTTTAACATTTTTTAAGTCTTGTTGCAATGGTTCTCCACATCCATTATATGTATAAACTTCCCAAATGATCTTAGGTATATTCTAATGCCAAAATATCATCTTAAACTCACCTAGTTCCTTGTCCAACTTGTTACTCAATTTCTTACAAACTTACCAACACTTATAGCATTTCTTACTAGGTTTCTAAATGGAGATGACAACAACTATCCTAAAACACTCATTTGCATTCTAAATCCTCCAAGATAATGCCTAAGTCCTTTTTGCATACTAGAACACCTTAATACATGTTTTTCTTCTCTAGTAAAACACTTATCCATTTCTAACACTTCCCAGTTCACCGAAACTCATTTAAAACACCTAGAACTTCTTATACATTTCCTAATTTTTGACATGGGTTCTACTAACCTCTTGCTACACCAAAACACATAGTTTTCACCATTAAACATCCAAGAACACTTAAATCCATCAAGAACATTCTTATACACAAAACTTCACCCATTTAACACTACATCACAATATAGTGCATAATTTAAATTGCTTGGCACTTAGGCCCTTAAATAACATGGCTCTTAGGCCCTTAAATTGCATAAACCTTAAACACTGAATTTCCCACATTATATTTGCCTTTGACCTGCAAATACACCCAAAAATACATATGCCCTTAATAAACTCCTTGAGAGCATTTTACTAACTCATTTACCATTAGCTCCTTAAGTGTTTATTAAGTATATCAAGCTCATTTTTCCTAAGGCATTTAAACTACATTGAGGTAGTTTATTTACCTTTTTTCCTCTCAAACTTCTTTCTTGTTTCCTTGGTTAAAATCGGCAAGGACCTTTGATTGCTTGTCAACTTCTAGTCAATACACACGTAAGATAATGAGCATTCAAGCTCCAAGCTTAACTCATTATTAAACCCTAGGTTATATAACCTCTTAAAACATTAAGATAGTTGTTTTACCTTGGAGATGGAAGAGGATTTGAATAAGTAGCAAGAGAGGACTCCACCAAGTCCTTGAAAGATTGAAATGAAGCTAAAACAAAGCAAGAGAAAACACCATGAAGAGGTGATTTTCGGCCAACACTAAAACATGGAAGAAATGTTATTTTACTTTGAGTTTCCTTACCTTGAAGCAAAGGAGAACAACAAAGCATGAAAAGATGAGCTCAAGCTCCTCCCATGGAGATTCCTCTTGGCACCGAAATGGAGCTCTTGGAATTTTGAGAAGACAAGGTTGAAGAGCTTGATGAGACAAGAAGAATGGTGGTCTTAGAATTTGATTTGGTAAATGGAGCTAGAAGATATAAGCTATGGAAGTTGAGAAATGGTGAAGTTGCTGTAGCATAACCGATGGACAAGGCAGAAGAAGATTGGAGACGGTGGGAACATGAAGGAAATGAGAGAATGAAGTTTGAAGTTGCTTTTAGAAGACATTTGTAAGTTAAAGTAAATAGTACTTATTTAGTCATTCTTTATTTACTTAATAAGCTAGCAAGAGTGGTGACTCACCACCATAAAAACCGGCCCCCTTTAAGTACTTAGGGGTGTTTTGGTCTTTGTTGACCAATTAAATCACTTATATTGACTTATGTTATAAACTAGCTTAATTTAGTTACTATTCACAAAACAAGGCACATAATTGTGAAATTTTTGATTTCCCATTGATTTAGACTTCCTAATGTGATACTAAGTAGTACACATGTTAATTAAAGAGTAATGATGGACATTTAGCCATTCAAAACCCATTTACAAGACAATTTTTCAAAAATGTGTTTTAAGATTCCTTAAAGCACATTTTGTGTTTAACTTTTTTTCAAGCTTGGTTTTCTTTGGTAATTGGTTTAATATGTTTATTAACATATAAATAAGGTCTTGGTAAGCTTGTTAAGTCTTAACCAAGATTATCCCAAGCTTAGGGCACATTTTCGCCCATATTGTCTTTAAGGTATTATTTGTGTTTTCTATGGTTTAAATTGTTTACTAATGTTTCTAAGACACTTTTTAGTCTTAATATATCATAGTTTAATGTTTTACCCACATACTAAGGTTTGGGTATTTCAAGAATACATTTTTATTTACTTGATGCCTCCTAAGGTCTTACACAGACCTAGAGGTTATCTAGGTTATATTCATGTTTGAGACAAGCTCTAAGATCGGTAATACCGGATCTTTCCCTAAGTTGTAGACTTAGATGTTTTAGAAGTAATTTTCAACCGTGTCATACTTCGCATGTCCACCATCCTTGCTTGTGTCGTATTCGAGTAATAGTCGTTACCCATAGCCCAAAAGGCGTTCGCGCACAATCATAAACGCTTGAGAATCGATCAAATAATAATCACAATAACACATGCATTAACATCCATGTCACCTTAAGCAAGTAACACACAAGTTTGTCCGAACCCAAGGAAGCCCTCACGGGTTCAGACCACACAATCCAACATACCGTAAACCAGTAGTCGCTATCTCTGAGAAGTAGACGCCAACCCCGCGACCGTCAACCCCGCCACTCCTACTGATCCTTTACCTCAATGTACTCTAGAATAGGTAACTCTAAATATTAATACTTGTGTATTGAGTCCCACTATATGTTCCAAATTAATACTAATCCCTTCCCGTTGATTAATCCCTAGTTGGTTAATTACCCTTTTTTTCGGGTTGTCATTAAGTTCGGGATTAATTTTAGGGAAAATTCATGATATACCCCTGTTTTCTTTCGTAATTCACAATATACCCCTGTGGTTTTTGTAATTCAACTTTAAACATGCTTAAATGTTGTCAAAAGTTGATGAAACTTTACATGGACTATGCTAAAGTGTTATATTTTGGTTCAATTCCAAATTTGAAGTTTTTTAAGCTCACATGTGACCTGTGGGACCCAATGAACATGTGACATATTCATTGGGTCCCACATGTCACATGTGAGCTTAAAAAACTTCATATTTGATATTGGATAAAATATAACACTTTAGCATCGTCCATGTAAAGTTTCATCAATTTTGGACAACATTTAAGCATGTTTAAAGTTGAATTACGAAAAAAACAGGGGTATATTGTGAATTATGAAAGAAAACAGGGGTATATCGTGAATTTTCCCTTAATTTTAAAACTATACTCTATTTGTTTATAAGAGTATTAATGTGATATTTACTTATCGCTTTAGAGTTTTAATTCCTTTCATTGCATATTTTATTAATCCGTAGGTAGTATGTACTCATACATGATTTTAAGTACATTATGTATACATACTTTATTATTATCATATGTATCAGTGCATAACCTTAATATAACCGACCTTGACTTCTCCTTAGTTATTTAATCCATTCCCACCTTATAACATATTTCATTAACATCCCATGTGACTAGACAATCACTTCTACTTAACCTCATACATTTCTATTAATTAATATGGCTTATAATCCACGTTTATTATATGGATTATTCTATCATTTCATGAGAGGGTACTTTAACATAAGAACTTTATATCTAATGTGTTATAATTTATTTCCCACCTTATAACACCTCTTATTTAATATTATATGGTTCCCACTCATACCATATAATCCATTCACTTCATACATTTATATATATATATAAGCCGATCATGGTCTATATAGCCCAACCGCCCAGCCCGGCCCGCCCTGTATATTAACCCAACGGGTATGGGTGGAAAAAATGACTGGGCGGGTTTGGACAAAAAAATCAGCCCGAATATTTTTTCGGGCCGGGTTATGGCTAAAATATTTGCCCAATTGATGGCCCGGCCGGCCCGTTATCATAGTTACATTACATTATCAGTTTATTATATATGTTATAACATGGACTTCTCATTTTATGTGCATAATGTTATAAAAAAATACAAAATAAAAAAAGCGTGCATACTTTCCACGCTCCAGCCAGCCCATGTAAGGAAGCCAATTAAACAAAGTTACAAAGCATCAAAACCCAATCGAGCTGACCATCTCTCATTTTATCTACGTTGCCTAGAAGCTGGAACATTCCATACCCGAAAAAGCTTCCAACAAAATCCAAATTCTTGCCTCTGTAGGTCCTACTCTGTTCGCCGGAAACTCATTCAATCACCCACCTTTTCGGTCTCGTTCCTCTACATTCATCAATATATTAAGTTTCCGTTACTCCTCCCAAGTTTTTTCAAATTTCGCTTAGTCTTTTTCCTTTTGTTGTCTTTCTGTTAAGTTTTCATACTCCTCTCGATTTCTACTCCTCATTTTCGCCTAGTGAATCTGAAGCGGTGATGGTTGGAACTTTGAAGTATATTACTTGAACAAAGAACTAGTGTGAGTTTTTGAGAAACATTGGGTGCACATTAGGATTATACTATGTAAATGTCATCGATGGTTTATTGCAACTAGTTATGCTAGAGAAATAGATCATTCACTTCGCATTATATTGTAGCACTTTGGTAGTTCTAATCATGCTTGATTTTTAAGAAAACATTTCAGACAAAGAGAAAAATGAGTTAAAACTGGACCGGGCGGGCCGGGCATTGGCACAGGTAGAAAAAAACCGGGCCTGGCCCGGCCCGGCCCGAATTTTTCTAAAACGGGCTTGGACAAATTTTTTAGGCCTGACGGGCAGAAAAATCAAGATCAGCCCAGCCCTAACCCGGCCCGCCCGCCCGAATGATCAGCTCTAATATATACATATATAAGAATTATAAAACTCATTTATTAAATGGTATATCTTGTCCGTTTATGTAAGGTAATTAACCTCACTTAGTTGCGTTATTTTACACAACCCCATATTAGGATTATAATTCTAATGCTATGTGACTTTATATAATATATTATTAGACCTCCAAAGTCTAATTAATATTCCATATTATTTTATAACCTTATTATTTCATCACGTGTACTGGTTTCATTTCTAATGACATTAACACTTTATAATTGCTATAACTTTTATACCTCATAATCATAGTATAAGATTCATTCCTAACTCTTTATATTTTACTTATAATACATAACTTTTATTGATTGCTAATATCCTTAATGGTGTTACATTATTCAACCAAGTAACTCCCAATCTTATAACTCTAATTCAATTATACTATATTTTATGAGCTAATTCCTCTCTTACCTAGTATAATCTAATCCTTTAACTATATATACATACTTATACACATATATATACATAGTCTCATCGATCCATCTAAGTTCCTAGGTAATTAATATCACCTTATTACTTAAAAATTAATACAATTTCCTAGAATAATTCCCTAGCCATTCAACCTGTCGATTGATCCATTAACAATATTCATTAATCTCCTTACAATTAACTAATCAAAACCTAATCATTCAAGGTTGGCCCAACCCAATATTCAAATTCCTATCCATTTCTAGCTTGGGTTAAAGCCCTTAAAATTCTGGTCAATGGGCTTGACTAACTTCCAAATCAATTTGACAGCCCAATTTGATTTGTCTTTTATGATTTTAGTGGACTATCCTTTAAGCCCAATTCCATTTTTGTTATTTTGACTTCTTTAAGCCCAATTTAGTTTGACTAACCCATAATCAAGTTGACCCAACCAACATTCCAAAATCAATTTGAATTCTAAAACTCTAATTTTTAACTAAGTCAAAATCCCTAATTTAACCAAATTTCAATTTTGACTTTCCAATTACAATTTTGACTTGGTCAAAACCCTAATCCAATTTTGACAAATTCAATTTCAATTTCTGACTCGTTCAAACCCCCATCTCGTTCTGACCAACTTGAATTCAATTTTGACCACTCTCTTCTCAAACTGCAATTGAGCCCTTAAGTTTTCTAGAATTATAAATTGACCCTTAATTTTTCTAATTTAGGTTTTTATCCCAAGTTTTATTATATTTCCGTTTCTGCCCACAATTTTCTCACAATTTTTTCACCCCAATTTTAATTTATCCAGAAGCTTTAGTTCCGATTTTGACCCAAAATTTTCCCAAATTTCACAATTACCCTCAAGCTTAACTAAATTTCCAATTTTTACTCTCTATTTCAATTAAGTCAATTTCCAACTCCAATTCTTAAATCTACTCCCCAAATCAAATCTTGTTTTCATATAATTCGAAATTCACTAACCAAACCCTATTGTTCGAATTTCTAATTGCACCAGATTCCCGACACTCAAAAACTAAATATAGAAATTCACACTCAAAACAGAGGGTACCAAGCCTTTAATTCCGAATTTGCTAGAACACAAACTCACTTAACTACCCATCATTCCAGAACACTTAACAACGTAGTAGGTCTTCTTTACTTCAGATCTATAATTGAAACCCTAGTTATAAAATTCAAACCCTAATTTCTATGTAGAAACCGAAATCGATTTTAGCCACGCGAGTACTATGTTTTTCATTTCCGGAACCCTAAATTAGTTTTAGGGTACTAATTTCCTGAACGAAAACAACCCAAAGTCCTTTTTACAGAAAGTTCAGTATTTGTAGAAATATTGCTACAAAATTCAAAACGTTCGAACCACTATAACCACTCTCAGCCACAATTTTTTTGCCATAAACTATACAAAATTTTCGCAAGGGAAACAGCTCCAACACGCTGAAAATCAGAGGGGAAGGAAGGGTGATTTGTAAACTAAAATCACGATTTAAATCTTGCCTCAGTGCCTAGACACTAACTACGAAATTGAAAAGAAGGATAAACAAGGAAGGTTCTACCTCCCCGGCGTTTGAATGGGAATCGAAATCTGGCCTCCTTCTCGGTTCCAATGCGGCTCATTTTTTTCGGCTCCTCCTCCCGATTAGTTTGGGGTTTTCTCCATATTCCGCCAAGGGGAAAAACTTCGGTCTTCATATTTCGAATGAGAAAGAAGAGAGGAAGGAAAATGAGTTAAGATTCTGGAAATTTAAATTCGAACAAGACAAGGGATGAATGACCCATTCTACCTCAGATCCGACGTGAATTTTGGAAGAAAACGAGAGGATGCGTGTTCCTTGTCCCTTCGCCAGTTTGGGTTGTCTTTGCAGAGAATGAGGAAACAAAAACGAAGAGAGGCACGGTCATCATTCGCTAGTTAGGGTTGATCTGCTGAATGAGATTGAGAGCAAGAGAAGGGAAGGGTGGCAGAGTGTTGTTCGCCGGTTTAGGTTTTTTTTCTTCTTGTTTCCAAGGTAGAAGGGAAAGGGAAGTGACGATAGAAGAAAGTGAGAGAGGCGCTGTGTTGTGCCCCCCATCGCTAGTTAGGGTTGAGAATTACTAAGAAAGGAGAATGAATAGATTGGGTTGTTATTTTTTTTTAATTTGGGTTGGGCTGGTATTATCGGTAGTTAAGAGAATGACTGAGCCGGGCCAGCCATGGGGCGGGTCGGCCCATCTGTTATTTAAAAACAAAATTACACACATAATGTCGTTTTTGACCCATTTCATACCCATTTTTAGTACCGTTCACGACACGATGTCCCGTTTAACGAGACAAACCTTTTTATGACTCCAAATTTATACTTCCAAACACTAATGATCATTGTTATTTATAAATTTAATTTATTTGTATTTAATTTCTAATTGGTTTGTGTTTCGCTATTTTAGGCGAAAACGCGACATCTTTTATACTGATTGTTTAACCAATTTTCCAATGCCTTGTTAAACTTACCCAAATGACATATGAGGTATTTAGGACCTCGTTTTTAATTTCTCAAATATTTGAGGATTGTTTTTCAATGTAAAATGATTAATTTCATTTTTGTTTATATTTCTGTGTTCATGTAATAATGTACAACATGATAAATCAACTTGTGAGTTGATTTCCTCTTTTATAATGCTTCACTTGTGTCCATGTTTATGTAAGGTTTAATAACCTTCATGGAATTTACTTCCATGATATAATATAAGGTTTAATAACCTTCATGGAATATATATATATATTGTAACACCCCTACTCCTAATCTCGTAATATCGCAAGTCGTAGCATAAACAAAAACATAATTCGCAGCGGAATATAAAACTAACTATCGTTTGGTGTTACACGCCGTCACTCACCCATATGAGTAACAAGACAACCTTATTCCATCAATCAACTCCAACTCTCAACCGCTGTGACGACCAGATACTGAATAAACTTAAAATTACAATCCAAAACTAAACCACACAAGTGAGCAACTAAACCCAATACATCAGAAACTCCATAACACGGTACATCATATAACTAAAGAGTACTTCATTGGAAATACATTAACTGCCCCACGTCCCGCAATCCGTCTTCGTGACTCTGTTCAGTAACCTGGAATGTTTGGCCCAATGAAGGGCTCAGCAAACTATATGCTGGTATGCTAAATGTAGTCTTAAATCATTTGGATCCCTTAAGTCGTTTAGCCATCTTGATATTAGATTCATTACATGCTGAACCGGCTTCCAATAATAGTATCAACTGTAAATGTTTAAATAAACACACAGCAGTTCACCCAACAATATCATCACATATCCAATAACCAATACCAAGCAAGATACGAGTATTAATTAACCGTTCTTATTACCTGGCCTTATGGCCCTTATCCTTTTAACCAACCACTTAAACCTTCCAATTAATTTCAACTTCGGGTGTCATGTTAGGACAACCCTTAATAACTTTATACTGGACAGTAGTCCCCTGAGTCCTAAATAAATGGAACCATTCGCCAGCTGACTCTTTGGTCCTGGTCTTCTGATTTGCCTTGAAGGCGTCCAATTCGGCCGAAGCCTACACCAACAGCAGTGCCCTCTACCATCATCAAGTGTGGATGTATGGACTTCCTTGAGTGACTCTTGATAGTAGTCCCTCGTAGTGATCACGCTGCGCAACCAGGTAGTTGAAACTAGCTAGATTCCTCTTCCAAATCTTTATGTAACTTAGTCCTTTAATCAATGGCACAAGATCCAATCCTTAAGTTTAAGACTATCACAATTGACCGCCGGTTAGGTTCTCGTAATACCTAAAAGGTCATCTAGTCTTGTTCGAGTTTAGATGTATAAACTTTCAGTCATAAGACGTTCGCATAAAATAAAACGTAATGGTGTCGAGCAATACAACTTACAAGATCATATGCATAAATCACAGATATCGCTCTTAGCAATTAAACACACAACATCTGGACCTTAGGAAAATCCTTAAGACACTCAGACCACACAATGAACATACCGTTCACCGTGACAGTTGCTAGTGAAATACCCCAAACCTAGATATGGTGTTTATATGTTCAACTAAGATATAAGAAGGCTAAATTATTCCTTAGAAACATTGGTAAATAATTTAAACCAAAGAAAACACAAGGAAACGTCATAAGAGCAATTTAAGCAAAAACATGCCCTAAGCTTGGAGTAACTTTGGGTAACACCCAAATACCATTCTTAGACTTTAGCAACATGCTAAGGGACATGTTAAACCAATTACCAAAGAAAAACAAGCTTAAAAAAAAGTTAAAACACAAATTATGCTTTAAGGACTCTTAAAGCACATTTTTGAACAATTGTTTTGGAAGGAGGTTTTAAGTGGCTAAATGCCCATTATTACACCTTAATCAACTTTTGTACTACTTAGTATCACATTAGGAAGCCTAAATCAATGGGAAACCAAAAATTTCACAAATATGTGCACTAATTGTGAATAGTAACCAAATAGTGCCCAATTTAAGCTTAAGTCAACTTAGTCTAATTAATTGGTCAACAAAGACCACAAATATCTTCATTATTAAGGGGGGCCAGTTTTTGAAGTGGTGACTCACCACATGTGCTAGCCAACTTAAGAAAAGAAGAGGGAAACTAAATAAGGTACTATTTACCTTTTAAGATAAATATCTCACTTTGACTTACCTCTCTCCTCATCTCTTCATTCTCTTCTTTTCCCCTGATTTCACCATCTTCTTCCCTTCTCCATTCGCATAAGAACATACCAATTGTTGCCTCACCTTGCTTTGCCCACCAAATCTCCATTTTAGCTTAAAATCAAAAACTAAACACATATTACTCTTAGTTAGGTCAAGCCCTTGCTTTCTATCCTTTCAAATCTCCAAAAGCTTCATTTTGGTGCCAAGGAAAATTGCCATTAGATGATGAAAAACTAGCTTGAAGAGTTCATTAGCTTCTCCATTCATTCAAGGTAAGGAAAATGTAAGAAAAATCATTTTTCCTTCATGACCGAAAATCACCTTCTCATTGGATATTGTTTTATCCCTTGTTCTAGCTTGTTTCTATTCTACAAGGACTAGAGGAGGTCCTTCTTGATTCATATCCAAGCTTACCATAAGACTTCAAAGGTAAACATTGATTTTGTTTTTTTAAAACACATTTTTAACCTAGGTATGATTCCTTAAGGTTCGTGTATTCTTTAGCACTAATTAGAGTCATTGTATATTGATTAGAACATTGGCAATAAAATTTAAGTGGTGGCGAAAATCAAACAAGGAAAAACTAAGGAAGAAAGTGTGAGAAGCTTGGAAAAGAAACAAGGTAAATGTCTTACCTTAAGGTGTTTTATTGCTTTAAGGGATGGGATTTAGATAGATGATAAGTGTAGCTTAGAGTTTACATTAGGAAAAGACTAAAACCTAGGAGAAACAATGATCATATTTGAGAACTTGTGACTAAGGAGCAAATGGGAAAGGAGATAGATAAACAAAATTAAGGAGAAATTCAAGAATATTTATATTGCAATGGGAGCTTTGTTGTGTGTAATTGCAGGTCAAAGGCTATTATTATATGGGAAATTCAGTGTTTAAGATTTATACATTTAAGGGCCTAAGAGCCAAGTCATTTAAGGGCCTAAGTGCCAAGCAATTTAAGTTTATGCACTATATTGTGATGTAGTGTAGTTTGGGTGTATATTGTTTGTAGAGAATGTGTATTAAGGATTTGAGTGTTCATGGTGGTTTAATGGTTAAAAAATAAATGGTTGGGTGTAGTAATATACTAAAGAAGCCATGCTAAATTTTGGTTGTGAAACTTGGTGTTTACGATGTTCTAAGGAGATTTTATGAGCTAGGAAGTATTAGTGAACACTAAGGTTGTTTTGGTAAAAAAATGGATAAGTTAAGGTATTCTTGAGTATTAAGATGACCTAGGGATGTCCAGGAGGATTTAGGGGTTGCATTGGTGAATTTTAGGCACCAAAACCATGATTAAGGAAGTTTGGAGACTTGTGTGAAGTTTGGAAGGAAATAAGGTATAATGACTTGTGAGAGTGTAAGTGTAAACTAGGATATATGGCTTTAGGAATGTTTAGGAAGCTTGAGTAAGGAAAGATGGATTGTAATAATGCTTAAGGAGAAGTTGTAGTGGTGAAAAAGAAAACACTTTGGTTGGTTGAAGTTTTAGACAAACAATTCACATGTTGGAAGTTTAAGTGGTTTAGTTCTAAGTGTTAGAAATTTCTTGTAAGAATTTGAGGAAATGATCAATGGATTAAGTGCAGGGTTTATCAATGGTTTGATGGATATTTTAAGGTGAGTTTATGTGCCTAAATGATGTTCGGACATATTGGGGAACTTGTGGAAGAGTTTGGGAGCAATTAGACAATTTTTGGGAAGATTCTGCACTGGACCGACCAGGGGACCGACCCTGTGTTAAGCCAGGCAAAATCTTTCTGGAATCGACTGACCTAGAGGGCCTTGGGTCAGTCGGGCTGGCCTTGGGTCGGTCAGGCAAAAATTTAACGAACAAAATGTTTATGGAATGGACCGACCCAGAGGGCCTTGGGTCGGTCGTGGGTCGGTCTAGAGGAATTTTTCGAGCCAGAAGTTACTGGAATGGACCGACCCAGGGGTTGGGTCGGTCAGTGGGTCGGTCGACCCTTAAGACATATAAAAAAAGAAACTTTAAGAATGTTAAGTGGTATTAGTAGCAAGCCATTAAGAAGATATTGATGATTAGATAAATAAGCATATGAGGACTTAAGGGATTAAGTTAAGTAAATGGTTTTAAATGTTTAAGGTTAAGTTTGTAAAAACTTAAGAGATGTTAGATAAGGATCATGAGGGGATTAAGTGAGTTAAGTAAGTTAAGTAACATGGCAGTAATTAACAACCTAAATCGGATGATTGTTTTAGGACTTGAGAATTGGGATTCGGGAGGAGGTTAGACAACCGACACGAATCGACAGTGAACGGTATGATTTTCTTGTAACCTGCTTGCTAACGAGGTGTCCCTCGGCTTGTGTGCTACTTGTTTCCTTGCTATGACTAAGACAAGATAAAGCATGCAATCGAACCATTATTTTCTTGTGTGTTTGCTTTACACTAACACACTAGACCTTGAGATTAGTTACTAACATTACTTAGTAACATTGTTTGAGATAAGAAATTCACTCCTAAATTTGTTGGTTGGTTAATACCCGAGAAAGGTTTAACCAACACTTCGTCTATAAGACTTTCTACTAACTGGAACTTGGGGGGAGTGAGGAATCCGGGACTGACTCCGGTCATGCATGTTAAGGAGGGGGTCGGTATCTGAATCAGATCCGACTTCCGCTTGAGGACTTGTCTTCGGACTTGTTGCCTAGAGTTGAATGTCGACTCAGCCACCTTGGGCTACAGTTCAAGGTGGGAGGCAGATTAAGATGGTGCGGTAGGATCACCTAAATCCTAAATTTAATATAAGTTGTTTATTCAACCAACGAAGTTAATAGCTCGTTGGCTAGGGTTACTTTTGACCCGACAAAAATAAACATTGAGATAAGATACAACCATTTCTATTTAAAGAACGGTTTGTATACTGATATTGAGATAAGGATTAAGATTGAGATAAGTTAAGAATGGACTGAGATTAAGTGGAAGCATATCTTAAGGAGTTTAATGATTAACTCATTTATTAAGGGAACGCTTTTAAGTTGTTCATTGTTATGAATTATGTTGTTCATATGTGGCTTGTTGTTTATTGCACTCCTTATTTATGTTGTGCTCTAATCAACTCCATGCTATGGACAATTAGTCGTCGTAGCCCCGTTAGCTTGGGGGCTATGAGAGAATCGTACCAGCAAATGTGTTGACCCCCTCGGGGGCTGCTGTTTACATTTTGCAGGTAAGCGCCCTCAGAAGACTCATCTTGAGAGTAGGGGTGGATAGACTTAGGATGGGGTTTAATTTTTGAGTACGGAATGAGCATGTGCACCCGTCTGTTGATATGAAAACTTGTGGAGAATATGTTAGCACTTGAGATACTTGTAAACTCGGTTGGAGTATGTTTTGGATTAACGGTTGTAAATATTTAAGTTCGGTATGTTCTGTTATTTCAGACCGTGGCAAGGTCCTGGTGTTGGTTAAATTCCGCTGGGACGTTTGTTTATGTTTAGTTAAGATGCGATAACCACGATTAGATTAAGACGGGGTGTTACAAAAGTGGTATCAGAGCGTAGTTACACTCTGATCAAGGAAATACCGGACGTAGATAACCACCGAGTAAGGATATGAGTTAAGGCATAGGTTAAGTGTAAGGAAGTTGATAAGTGTGAAACATATAGGCTTTTTAGGGTTTAAATACCTTGTAATTTGTAACAATTCAGGCAATGTTTCCCACTTATTATGTGTTTTTCCTAAAGATTGATGTTTTGATAAGAACTGATGTATTTTATATGCTAAATATAGGAAAAACCCAGAAAATGAAGATTTTACACCATAAGGATTACAACACAACAAACGGGGAACAAATCAGGAGAAGAGACACAAAAATTGGTCACGTCCGGATCGGTTTGGCCGGACTCAAACCCGGACGTCTCTTGTCCGGATCAGTTTCCCCGGACATAGAGTCGGACGTGACCTAAAATCCAGATCCGAGAGTTCTCTGTCTTGTCCGGATCCGGACAGCGATTCGGACATATTTCGAGTTTCAGATCTAAAAGTTTTGTGTCACGTCCGGATCCGGACACAGATCCGGACGTCACACAGAATTGAAAAATAAAAATGCACTGCACTGATAATTAGCCTTTTGGCTCAATTATCAAACGAGACGCAAAGGCGTGAGGCGACGCATTAACCATTGCACTTATTAAGACACAGCCACACTCCAATTATTATCAGCTTACCAAACTTCCCTAACCTTTGTTGCTCTTCTAACCCTATTTAAACACTGCTCAGCCTTCATTTCTAAGTGCACCAGACTTCAGAGTCTAACTCCACTTCTCTCCCTCACTGCATACCCTCTCGTTTACATACACTCAATATCCATTCATCAAACCTCCTCCACAGTCTGCATCTTTCATTCACGACTCATTCATTTACATTCATCTGCTCATCCTCACCAAACTTCCTCCGTAATCCCTCACTCTCACCCACATACACACCCGCGTTCATTCACATCATTTAGCCACGTCCGGATCCGGACACGCCCATTTCATTCACGTCCGGATCGCGTCCGCCTGGACTTAGCCGGACATCTCACGTCTGGGGCTACGTCCGACCCTACTTAGCCGGACACCTCATAAACTCGCCAAAAATTCCACTCTCGCCCCATTATACCCAGTTCACTCCATTGTCATCAAGGCCAACCTCCAAACCAACATAGCGCAAGGACAAAGGACAGAGCGAGCAAGAAGATCTTCGTAACAAATGATTTCTCTCAACTCTCTCTCATTTATAATTATAATCGCTATGTCTAGCTAAGAAGATTTACTCTAGGGGAAGGGATGTTGTAACTAGTTAAACTCTGCATTATTTTACTGCTTTATTGAGACTATTTGGATTGTTCAGGTTAATGCTTTTTAAGTGCTTTTAATAAACGTCATGAATTTATTATCAGCCCTCGAATCAAGTTATGATCAAATAAGGTGATTAGCATTGATGGTCCTATTAACGTGTTACATGTGATAATTGCAATCGGATAGATTACATTAGTCACTAGGAGCTTTAGTCCGGACCAAAATCCAGACTAGCAATTCTGTACAATAAAACCATCTAGATATACTTGCTAGGTCTAGACTAGAACTACATGCCCTGTCTAGATGAGCTATCTGGAATTAAGACTTAATACAGAATAGATACTTGAGAATTACAAGCCGATCCAAGTCTCCGCTTAAGTAGTAGAATATGCAGAACCTAACTAGTGAAGCAACTCCCTGAACCTAGAGTACCGTTCACATTCCCACATCTATCACTTTAATTTATCTGCTATTTACTTTCTTGTCTATTATTGATCCTAAAACCAAAACAAACCCCCCTTTTTTGTTACCCATTGCCTAAGGCTAGACTTACCACATCAAGTCCGGTGGATTGACACCTGGTCGCTTCATAAATTGCTATACTACTACGACCGGGATGTTTCCAACCTGACGATCTATTGAACTGTTAATTTCTAGGATTATTCCTAGGCTTTTAATACACCAAATAAATCGTTTGCAGGTGTGAGAAGTTAGATTGAGTAGAGTCAGATGACCACTAATGAGTGTTGATCGTCTTTACCATCTACGGACGTTATAAAATTCGTGAAGACGAAACGTTGTGAGTACAAGCCTAATGCGTATTTTAATTGTTCAGATGTCAGGAAGGAGAGGAGGCCGAGGCCGTGGTCGAGGTGACGAGGCTGAAATACCTGGTGGGCAGACGATAGCTGAGATCGTAGCTGCCGCGCTTGGGCACATGGGCTACCAGCCTGGCGCACCACCACCTCCACCGCCACAACCCCGGGAACTAAACTGGGTGAAGAGTCTTGCTAATCTTCGACCCGCATCATTTAAGGGGGAGATGGATCCCGCCAAGCTTGAGGCGTACATCTCCGAGCTAGAGACCGCCTTCGAGACCCTTGATGTCCCTGCTGGGATCAAGATGCGTCTGGCTGCATTTTATCTGAAAGGAGCAGCAGACGATAGGTGGAAGCTGGTGAGGGCCGAGCATGTGGCCAATCCAGAGTTTGGCTGGGAGCAGTACACAGCTCTACTACGAGCCAAATACTATCCCGCCTATGTCCAGACGAAGAAGCACCTACAGTTAGATGCGTTGAAGCAGACGGACAAGATGACGGTGGACGAGTATTACTCAGAGTTCACCGTCTTGCTTCGTCTTCTGCCGGGTCTAGGGTAATCAGACCAGATTCTGGTGGACCGCTTCTATGGCGGGCTGAGCCACTGACTCCGCTACGGCATGGGGCCGACGAGTTATACTACCTTGCAGGTAATGAGAACGATTAAGACATAAATAAGTGAATAAGATTTTAACTTTGAGAATGAGAGAAACTAATACTTTGAAAGCAGAAGTGCTATCATGCCGCTGCTAAGGTTGAGATAACCGTCCAGTTGAGGGACGAAGACAATACCACTAAGAGAAAGACGACCGGTAAGGGTATAGAGAACCAAAGGCAAGGCGGGTACAAGAAACAGAAGTACCAGCCTCAGGCCCATAAGAGTCGGAAAGGGAAGGTGGAGACTGAGAAGGCTACTAACGAGCCACTTAAGCTGATGTATGCTATTGCTGCAAAGCCCCTGCGCTCTAAAGCGCCAAAGGGTAAGGAAATACACATTAAATGAATTGAGAATCATTCAGCAACCATTGAGATACAATTACTAATATTGAGAATGATCAGGATCTGAGTCTGGGAAGGCAGACGATGGTGGCTACCAACGGCGCTACATCTGTCAGTGGTGTCACAAGGACCACCCCGGGCTAGACTGCAAGGTAATAAGGTTGAGTGCAACTTCTGTGGGGTGTACAGACACCGAGCTTACGAGTGTTTTCGGAACCCCAAGAGCAGAGCCTTTAGGCCCGAGATGAAGGGCATGGGCAAGACCGATCAGGGTGCTGGATCTGACGGTCAGAAGACGACTCAGTAGGCTACAAACAAGAACCCCCGGGTAGTCCAGAAGTCAGGACCCACACTTCATATGGTGGACCGGGAAGATGAGGCTGAACCCTCATCTAGGCCAGGTACCGCTATAAACCATTAAGTAATAAAATTGCCTGCTTACCGCATTTCATGCATGCTTTGGTGAATAATTAAGTTAGGTGAGATTAAGACATGGTTAGAACTTAAGTAAGATATAACCCATTACCACCTTAGGAAACTTCGACATATGCTATCCTATACCCTCAACACTTAACCTGGAAGAGACTGACATCAAAACTCGAGACTTTCCAACCGAACAATGTCAGGTTATCCGCCCAGGTATGATTTTATTAAGGGGATACCTGATACCCGAATCACAAATAGCCATCATCAGGAGATGCAGTCAGTTAAGAGTGGGACAGGGAGGTTTCTACACATCGGCGTACCCTGGAGGATCAAAGATGAAGTTAAAGATGATGAGCTTAGGCAAGGAATGGAATCTGTCTGCCAAGATGTACCAAACCACGAGAGTACAAGATGGAGTCTCACCACCGGCAATACCCGAAGAGTTCCATCCAGTTATTATGCAAGTCGTGGAGATCGCTCAGCTGTTGGAAGCTGACCCGATCCCGGACATACAAGCAGATTTATGCATCATTAATTTTTACGATAAGGACGGGCGAACGAGACAGCGGTGTCTCTTGAAAGGGGGATACCCGTAGTGTCTTGGTCCATTGGAGATGACACTGAATTTATATACAGCGAGCAGAAGCGTGTGGACCGTGCTAATAAGCTACTACTTAAGTCTAGAGATGTATTAGTTATGGGTGGAGAGTCAAGGATGTTGTACCATGGGATTAAGAGAATTAAGCTAAATACAGCACCGTCGGCAGTAATCAATGCGACACACAAGAGACCAGGACGGTTAAACCTAACCTTTAGACAATATTAGCCATGTAATGTTCTAAGTACGATGTAAGAAAGGAGGGGTAAGAAAGAAGCACATGATGTAAATAGGATGGTTATCAATAAAATAACAGTGTTGTTCATATCAATTGTTACGACTCTTGTTATACCATCATTACTCATGGAAGCTTGTGAAATACAATTATGTTATGGACTCGGTACGGAAGGTGCGCTAAGCATCCTTACAGAGGCACAGGCAGGCGAAAGCAGTACTATCCTCACCTGTACCTTTCCGATCAACGGCATTGAGGCATCGGTTCTCTTCCACTCAGGGGCCTCGCATACCTTTATCTCGGCATCATTTGTGAGAAGGTTGGGGCTAGACGCTGATGAGCTACCCGACTTCACCGTTACGCTCCCGTCTAAGTAGAAGGTACGTTGCACTTGCTATTACCGAGGAGCCACCATCAGAATTAAGGGGGAAGACTTTCCAGTCATGTTTATTGAGTTCAGGGAGTTGGGATTTGATGTTATCTTCGGGATGAACTGGTTGGAGCGGCACAAAGGTCGTATCCTCTGCGCCGAGCACCGACTGCTACTCAGGAGTCCGACTGGGGTAACAATATCATACCGCCAGAGGCCCAGAGAGCCTTCGACCAAGATCATCTCCACCATGGCAATGCATAAGGAATTGAGGAGGAAGGAAGAGGTATATCTCTACTATGTCCAGCACATAGAGAGGGACCCCGAGTTCGACCCCGACTTACCGGTAGTGTCGGAGTTCCCCGATCTCTTTCCACGGGAACTGCCCGGCATGCCACCCACTCGGGAGGTAGAGTTCACCATCGAGCTGCTACCAGGAACCGGCTGATAGCCAAGGCACCATACCGCATGGCTCCGGCAGAAATGAATGAGTTGAAAGAACAGCTGAAGGACTTGTTAGATAAGGGGTTCATAAGACCCAGTGTGTCACCATGGGGAGCGCCAGTTCTCTTCGTGAAGAAGAAGGATGGCAGTCTCCGCCTCTGCATCGACTACAGAGAGTTGAATGCAGCGACTATGAAGAATAAGTATCCACTACCTCGCATTGATGATCTGTTCGATCAGTTGAAGGGGGCATCTGTGTTTTCCAAGATTGATCTCAGATCGGGGTATCATCAGATAGCCATTAAGGAGGGAGATATTGAGAAGACGGCATTCCGGACACGATACGGCCACTATGAATTCACAGTGATGCCGTTTGGTTTGTCGAACTGAAATACCTATAATTAATAAAATATTGATTAAACATATAATCAATTAAATTAAGGCCTAAAAATGCCTTAAAAATAAATTAAACATGACAATGTTTAACAGAAAGCAAGAATTGCACCCATTGACCTTTTAGGGTGATTAAAATCCAAACAAACTCCGTTTGACCTAAAATTTTAACCTGAGCCTTATAGCACATAAATGAACACATTAAAATCATTTCCAAGAAAAAAAAGCTCAGAAACTCATTGAAAGACAAAATGTGCACTAAGCTTGCTTAAAGCACATTTTTGTGAGATTGTCTCCAAAATGAGTTTTATTAGATTTTAGGGTCTTGAATACCCTTAAATATACTAATGTGACATAATTTGCCACATTAAAAATGCTTAAATCAATGTTTTCCAAAAAAACCAAAAATATGTGCATTGTTTTGTGAATAGTAACCAAATAGTGCAAAAATAACATTTAATCACTTAATCATGTCTAGGGTCAATATGTTCCCTTGACCTTGGCTATATTATTCCGCCAATATAAGGCTTATAACCCAACTAGTTACCGCCCCATATGCAATTAAATCCGATTCGCCACATATGCTTTATTAAATTAACATGGGTACATTTTACCATTTAAAAAATACTAACTAAGCTACTTACCTCTTCATTCTTACCACATCATAGTTCCGTCGCAAAAATCGTCGTCGCTAATTAGTCTTGCGATGAATTATTTAATCCGTCGCTAATTAGCGACGGATTGGCGAAGGATAATTCCGTCGCTAATTTAGCGACGGAACTTAGCGACGAAATTAGGGTTTGTGCTTTCACGGTTTTGCGACGGAAATTCCGTCGCTAATCCGTCGCAAAACTGGTTTTTTCCAAACAGAATATCCTTTTTTAATTTGCTCTCACTTACAATAATTTCACCTGCAACAATAATCAACTGCAACATTTTTATTCACCTACATATTAAGCAATAAATTTCACCTGTTCAAAATAATTGAAAATAAACTATTTTTTGTACTAACCAAATTCAAAATAATTGTTAAATTCGTACAATTAGCATTTCAAACAACTGAAAATAAAACTTAATGTTGCAATGTCACTCAAACCATAAAATCTATCTAACGTCCGTACTCCCACCCATGACCATCCCCAGCACGATACCCCAACTGATCACCGTAGCTACCACCACCTGAGCCATCACCACCTGAGCCACCACCACCTGAGCCATCACCACCTGAGCCACCACCACCACCAGAACCACCACCAGAGCCACCACCTGCACCTCCCCACGGACCCCATCCTGGCAGACTAGGAGTCTGAGAGGGAAACATCTGAGAGATCTGCTCTCGTATCATAGCCTGCATCTCTCCTGACGTAGCTCCTGCCGGATGCTCTCCCTCTGAGTCTCGTGGATCCTGTCAAGCACATTTCGCTCAATGTTTGACTGCATCGACTCAATCATACTCTGATCGTAGCCGGTACCACTTGAGCTGTTGCCAGAGGTGTGAAATGAATCAGGGAAATAGACAGGTGCTAACTCGCCCACACCGTAGACCCTCTGCTTTCGTGATTTATCTTTGATAGCCTTGTAGAATAATTGGTTGAGGTCAGTGGGTGTCCCTTGGGCTGATGGATCATCTGGGTTCACTGCCTCTTGAGTTGACGCCTCAACAAGATGCTCATATTCATACTATGTAATGGCAAAACAAAGATAAATGGTTATTCATTATTCAATAAAATTAAAATGTATTACAAACATTTATGCAGAATAGATGTATAAAAAACACTTACAGCAATGTCCTCTGCCTTCGCACATACTGGCACACTATTACCATGCTCATCCTTGGTCGAATGTGTGTGAATAAACAGTGTGTAAGCATCAGGCTCCACACCTGTTTTTTTAGTCTAAAAAAAATGCTTATTAACATATAAAATACAAATTCTACGCAAAATTTGACAGAACCTCCCCTGTTTTTATACATTTTGCCCACATATTAAACAGACAGAACAACAGTAATAGTTCACAGTTCATAGTCCACAAACACATTGACATCCATAATCATACCCGTAGTGACACCCATATTCATATTTCCTAAGCATATCTTTAGGTAAATGTAAAACAACACTATCAAAAAAACTTACCAAGACCTTCTTATGCCCCTTCATTGTGCGTGATCCGCAAGCATGGGTGGAGATACCGCCACCAGGTGTGTGCTCACTCCTTCTGTTTCTGGAGTTGATTTGGCTTTTTGCTTTGTAATCTTCGGTCTGCCACTGTCTCTGCCACTTGCTCCATCCACTTGTTTTAGCAATTTGAGCATTTATTTCAGCCGAACCAACTTCAGTGACCTTCATTAAGCCCAATCGGTTCAGCTCTGTCAGTATTTGATCACCAGTTTTAAAAGGTGGGGCAAATTTGGTCTCTTTGTGCCCTTTCCGAAATGATTTTTATCAGCACGAAACTTGTGATCTGCAGGAAGAAATTTTCTGGAGTTGTCGTACCAAGACTGCTTCTTGCTACAACGTAGTGTGAATGCATCACTATCTGTAGCACAATGGGGGCACGCCAGTCGACCAGTAGTTCTCCAACCTGATAACATTGCGTATGCTGGAAAGTCATTTATAGTCCAAATCAACGCCGCTCGCATTTCAAAATTTTTCTTCTTAGACACATCATATGTTGTGACTCCTGCCCACAACTCCTGTAACTCAGCTATGAGAGGCTGCAAAAACACATCCATTTTTCCTTTAGGATTTTTAGGCCCAGGAACAAGAATTGTAAGAAAGAAGAACTCATCTTTCATACACATCCCAGGCGGTAAATTGTAAGGTGTAAGAACAACTGGCCAGCAAGAGTATTGTCTTCCAGAGGCTGTAAATGGTTGAAAACCATCAGTGCATAACCCAAGTCTGACATTTCTAGAATCCAAAGCAAAATCAGTATGAATTTCGTCAAAGTGCTTCCAAGCTTTTGAGTCAGATGGATGACACATATTGTCATCTTCCATCTTGTGCTCAGAGTGCCATCTCATATCTGTAGCCGTTGCAGGAGAAGCGTATAGCCTCTTCAGCCTTGGAATGAGGGGAAAATACTGCATCTTCTTGTACGGTACTTTACTTTTCCTCCTCTTTGCACCCTCTTTGACGGGCTTGTATCTAGGGCAAGCATAAAACTTACAAACTTCAAGATTTTTATCTTCTCCCCAAAAAATTATACAATGATCCGAACAACAATCAATTTCTTCATAGGGTAAACCTAGACCACGCATGATTTTATTTGCTTCATAAAAGTTGTTTGGAATGTCATTGTTCTCAGGACAAAGATCGTGGTAAGTTTTGCAGACTCGATCAATCAATCCCTTGGGTGCTTGGTAGTCATTCTTAATAGACATCAATTCAGCTGTGAGAGATAACACGCTATGAGTGCCATTGAATAACTTTCTTCTAGAAAATTCCATTAACTCAAAGAATTTCTTAGCTGGATTGGGAGCATCCTCTAGTTCCTCCTCAACCTCCGGCATAAAAGTAGATGTATCCCCTAATTGTTCTGGAACATCTCCAACAGCATGAGCAATCATTTGCTCCATCATTTCAACATTTTGTACCTCACGTGGCGTTGTGGTACTCGTAGTGAGATTAACTTGTATAGGTGTGTTATCTTCCCCATGAAATATCCAATCAAAGTAACCATACATAAAACCTTTCTTAGCTAAATGGAGCTTAACGACAGCAGGCTCGAGGTACTGTCTGTTTCTGCACCTTTTCATGTCGCAAGGACACTTAATTTTACCGTTTTCCATACATTCAGGGTGTTGTAGTGCGAATGAGACAAACTCTTCCATCTTCCTCAGCCATTGGGTAGAGATTCTACCCCTCTCAAGGTTCTCTCAACATACATCCACACCCTATCGGGTCTCATACCTATACTAATCAAACACTACTTTAGTTAATACTAATAAAACACAACTTTAGTGAATACTAATAAAACACTACTTTAGTTAATACTAATAAAACACTACTTTAGTTAATAAAACTCTCATACCTATCGGGTTGATGACGATTCACATTTATCAATCGAAGAACGAACTGGACTGGACTGGAGAAAGACAAAAAGAAGAAGAAGAACAAGAAGATGAAGAAGAAAAAGAAGAAGAAGAAGATAGATGGTGGTGGTGTCCGGTGTGTGCGGTGGTGCTGGTGGGTTTCGTGCCATGCGACTACGCCTGAGGGAGGAGACCAACCGAAATATAAAATACGGTGATTATCAACACTACTTTAGTTCAAACTAATAAAATTTTTAAAAAAATCGACATAGTGTCCCCTATTTTTTTACTTTTCCGCTTATTTCTAAGCATCCCACAAGGACGATACACAAATACCAACAGTTATCAACAAAACCCAACAGATTGTCCACACATTATCTACAACAACATACAACAGATCCAACCACTTGATTCATCGACGCAAATTAAGTAACTAACAAAACACACACAAAAGTAACTAACAAGCAATGGATATTTAAGTTCAAATACACAAATGGCAACTACGTGAAAACCATATAAAACAAAATAAGCCATGTTTAAACGAACGTATAACTATTCGAATACATATGTCGATTATCATAGCACAGTGCGTGTATATATAAAGAGCAAAAGCTATCATCAAACCATAACAAGCTCTTAATTTATTGGTAAATAATAGACTAGCACATGTCTGATTAAAACAATTCGAAAGCAGATGGTATACTCCAGTAAGGATTGTACTTTAGGATAAATAATATACTGTATTTCCAAACTCTTTTAAGCCGTGCGGATACAAAATAATATACTAAAGTATCTTTTAGTAATACATATTATAGAAAATTTACATACGAAAGCTTGTGATGTACAAAATTTTTATATATAAAATTAGGGAAGTTTTGGGTAAGCGTACTCAAATCATGTCAGTTTATCACCTACTTATCGTAAAGTAAATATATGATAATATACAATTTGTCGACGCAAGTATAAGGAAGATATGTCATTAACCAAACATTATTAATTTAATAATAATCATATGATGAACTTATCAAATATCATACATATGCAATATAGTAGCCGAAAAGCAAGTTAAAGTCCGATAAAATAGAACTAAAATAATTCAAAAAAGAGAAAAATTAAATATTAATACTCTACAGCCTTGAAATACTAATACTATATATTAAATAAGAAATAATATATCCTAATATAAAATCAAGTTTAAAATATATATTAACTTAATTGATTTTATCAACTTAATTATACAATTAAATTATCAACTGAATTATTTAATAAGAAACAATATATATTAAAAAATATACAGTTAAATTATGTATATATTCTAAATAAAATCAAGTTAAAATCACGAACTGTCACTTAACTTATAAATTTCAGTTCGAAACATTCTCAATATGTTATTTCCCCAAATCAATTTTCGGTTTCACAATATTATAACCCTAGGTCTACTACAATAAAAAAAATCTACAACTAACATTCATAATTACCAAACAACATCAACAAATTTGTATACTAACAATTTTTGATATACCCATGTCATTTGGAACTAAAATTTGTAAAACTATCCATAAAAGTAAGAATCGACAACTGAAATTAACTAATACAAACTATATAATCATTAATTAGTTCTAACAACACAATTTTGCAAGCACACAACACTGCATTTTGATATACCCATGCCATTTTCGGTTATATATATATGTAACACTAAAATTAGTGAAAAATTAAACAAAAATGCAAAATTAGCCACTATAATACTCACAAACCAACAACACACCAATAACCACCAGTTCATAGCACCAATTAACAAACAATAACCCACAAATTTACAAATTTTTAACACAATTTTCGTAACCCAAGAATTGGCTGAAACTAACCAAATTTACCGCAGTGAAGTTGCAGGAGTATGCAGAGGTTGTCTGGGACGTTTCGGTGGCCGGAAAACTAGCTAATGGCGGCGCCGGAGACTGATTCTGGCCGGAATAGAAATTTGGTGGTGGGGGGTAGCGAGAGGAGAAGAGGAGGGCGAGTCGCGAGAGGAAAAATAGAACGGCGCGAGGGGAGGAAGAAGAAGAAAACGCGTCGGATTTATCTAAAAGAATTAGCGACGGACTGAGTCCGTCGCTAATCCGTCGCTAATATATAAGTAAAACGGCGCCGTTTAACTTAGTGGCAGCGTGTGTTTTCGGAATTAATTAGCGACGGACTATTCCGTCGCTAATTCCGTCGCTAATTAGGGGAAATTTGCGCGCCAATCGCCCCGCCATCGTTCCGTCGCTAATTTGTTGCCATTCCGTCGCTAAAATCGTCCGTCGCTAATCCGTTGCTAGTCCGTCGCTAATTAGCGACGGAATTTGTTCCGTCGCTAATTCCGTAGCAAATAGGCTGTTTTCTAGTAGTGATATGCTTTATTAAATTAACATGGGTACATTTTACCATTTAAAAAATACTAACTAAGCTACTTACCTCTTCATTCTTACCACATCATAGCCGCCCGCCTATTTAAATCTGCAGCCCCTTGTCCACTTGCACAACCTGCAAACCACCGAACACACACATAAAAGTATGGGCATTATTATGACATGTACATGTTTAATGTATAATAACTGATCAATCAACTAGCTTCTACCGTACTACTACTACTACCCAACTTGTCCGACAATTCTGCAAGTATAAGAGATTTTTTTTTTCAAACTTGGGAAGCTTCCCAAAATAGCTAGGATTTCCCACCTTGACCTTTGACCAACCTACACATATCTCCTTATTACCGAATTCTCTTTCTTCTCTTTCAATACCTTTTCTCCTTCTTCCAGCGCAAGCTCCCAGCCATTCCTTGCTGCTCCATAACCGAGAGCACCACTCTATCTTCCATGGCTGCTACTACTTGCTATAGGTAAGTGTTTTTGACTCAAAATATGCCCATTCTTCTCCTCTCTTCTTCCTCTTTCATGAGATTACTCATCTTCTTTTCACCCAGCCATTACTACTTTTGGAGCTTGAAGAAGGAGGGGAATACGGTGGAAAAAACAGAAGAAGAAAGGGGTTGGTCTTCATAACTCTTTCACGATAAAAACCAGCAAAAAAAAACAGCTTAGAACTTCCTCCTATATTACCGTTTTCTTTCCAGTATTTTTCCCAGCTTATGCCTGACTTCTTCACGTACAAAAATAGAGGAAGTTCCCAGCTTTGTGAAGAAAAAAATATCCAGGCACAAGCCATCCATTTCCATCCATCTCGGTAAAGCTTGACCCTTACTTATTCCTTGTCTTACCGGTAATATACCCAGCTTATACTAAGCTCTTTCTTTGCTTTCTTTCACGTACAAAACCAGAGGAGAATCATCCTATCTCATGCAGTCAATATCCAAGTTAGAGCTCCATTCTTTATCCATTTCGGTAAAGGTAAAACCCCACATTATCCTTGTTGTTCTACCGATAATATACTTCTAGTTCCTAGCTTATACTTTGCTCCTTCACGTGCAAAAACAGAGAGAAACATCCATGATCCATGCAGTAACAAGATCCATGCAGAACCACTTTGGTTTAATCACTTTTGGTAAGGAAAAACTTTCCTTATCTACCTTGTCCTACCGGTAATATATGTGTTGGTATATGTAGCAGTTAACACTTGTTTTTTCTCACAAAAATAGGCGTAAAAAACCCTCCATTCTTGGTCATTTCGGTAAGAGTATACCCATGGTTTTCCCTTGCTGTTATCGGTTATCTATGCTGGAATAAATGGTGGTGTAACACCTTGTTTTTGCCCACAAAATCTAGGGGTAAACAAGCCTTGAAACTAGCCTTAAACCAAGGTAAATCCCATGAGTTTTCTAGCTTAAAACAACCATGTTTAGCCCTGCCTTCTACCGGTTATACATGCTGGAATATGTAGTGTTTTAACACTTCTCTTTGCCTTGGAAAAACAAGCGTGAATGAGCCTAAAACCAGCTCCAAAACAAGGTAAAAACTATGCCTTGCTAAGCTTAAACTCAGCACTTAATTACCTACATAATGAGTAACTATACAAACTCTTTTACTACAAGAAATTTATGCCGAAAACACATTGGAAAATCTTGGAAAAATTCTGCACAACATGAAGAACCAAGTCCAAGAAATAAGTGTTGGCAAAGTGAGAATTCCCACTCTATAAACTTGTGTATATTTAAGCTAATGATTCAACATTCAAAACTAAATTAAATCTGGTGTTAACAACTAGACCGAGAGTGCTAGTTGCTGTTTGGAGTGCTTGGAAGCTTGTAAATCAAAAACTAGGTGAGAAATACTTACGTTATTGTATAATATGGTTTTTATGAAACTTTATTACACATATATGTTAGCCGTTGGATTTATGGGGATTATATAACTTAATTGTGTATCAAAATGTTTAATAACATTTTCGGTTGGTTAGTTGGTGTATTAATGACCTATAAGGTCAAGGAAATTAATTATGGGTCAAAAACATAATTTATAAAAAATATGGGGCATGGGAAATAAAGCCGAGACCAAACATGGTCTTAAATGACTAAACTATATATTATAATGTTTTATAACATTTTTAGTTGATAATATAAAGTTTAGATGACATATTATGTCATAAGGGTAATTAAATAATTTTAGGAAACATTACAAAAAAACCATATGACAAACCGTAAACAATATGATTTTTATGACATTTATGTGTAATTCTATTTTATGTTGTTATTGTAACAAGGCCAAGCATTTTAGCCCATTTAATTTAATTGCTATATTAAATTAAAAATGATTTAAAATGAATTTAGAACAAAATGATTTTTATCGTAAGTGTATGGAGTTTAGTTGCAATTTAAATAAATTTTAGGGGCTAACTATAAGTAATAACCGAAAACTATGCATTAAAACCTTGTTTTACGAATTATATTAATTTAATAAAGTTTTGAGACAAAAATGTAATTTATGAAAATTATAGGGGTCAAACTGTAAATATACAAACTTCTGGTCAAACTGAAAATAAATAGGTCAATATAGACCATATTAGGAGGTTTGACCAAATTCAATGTCATAAATAATTAATTTATGAACTTACATTAGCATTATAAGTGAAATGTTGAATTTATGAAACTTATAGGGTCTAGAATGTAAATACTGAAAAGCAGAGGTGTAGATTGGTTAATATGATCTATATCCTAAGTATAAAATTTGGGAATTTTTGGAGTTATATAAGTGGGTATATTAATAAGAGTGTATATATATAGTTTTGTGACATATGGAAGTATATAATATAAATTGTAACACCCCAACTCAATCCAATTGTGGTCTCGCAACTTAACAGCATATATATATACATGTCACAGCGGAATTCTTTACAATCCAGGACCTTGCCACGGTCTGACTACAGAATATACCGAACATTAGTACAACAATCTTAACCATTACCTATTCTTCTTACAATCCTCTCAACAACCTATACATCTTACTAACTCACTTGCCATACGAGTGTATATGCACAACTCGTAGGTCACGCTTAATCCTTAACACTTGTATCCTCTTCTTACTCTTGCGACGGCCGCTTCCTGATGTACCTGTGTAGTAAAAACAGCCCCCAAAGGGGGTCAGCACGAATGCTGGTATGATCCCCTCATGGCCCCCAAGCTAACGTGGCTACGACGACTAATTGTCGATAGCATGGAGGTTGATTAGATGCACAATATAATAGTAAGTGCCGTAAACAACAACTTAGATATGAACAATCAAGTTCACACACAATGAACGAATTAAATGCGTTCCCTTAATTAGAGAGTTAATTATTTAACTCCTTAAGTAATGTTCCCTCTTAATCTTAGTCCAACCGTATCTCACCTCAATCTTAGTCTTATCTTAATCTTAGAAACAACCATCCTTAAATAAGGAGTGGATGTCACTTATCTTAATCTTAATAATACAAACCATCCTCTAAAAAGGAATGGTTGCAACTTACCTTAACCTTACCTTAATCTTAATAATACAAATCATCCTTTAAAAAGGAATGATTGTAACTTATCTTAATCTTAACTTAATCTTAATCTTAATAATACAAATCATCCTTTAAAAAGGAATGATTGTAACTTATCTTAATCTTAATAATACAAATCATCCTTTAAAAAGGAATGATTGTAACTTATCTTAATCTTAATAATACAAATCATCCTTTAAAAAGGAATGATTGTAACTTATCTTAATCTTAACTTATTCTCAGTATACAAACCGTTCCTGGAGGGGATTGGTTGTAGCCTAAGTCCAAACCTGGGATTTAGGTGATCCCACCGCACCATCTTAATGCCACCTACCCTGGACGGGAATCCAGCGTAGCTGAGCCGGCAACCGGCCCTAGGCTACAAGTCCGAAGACAAGTCCTTAAGCGGAGGGCGGATCTGATTCATATACCGTCCCCCTTTTTCCTTAGCATGCATGACCGGAGATCGGTCCCGGGTTTCCTCACTCAAGTTCCAGTTAGTAATAGTCTCAAGACCATGTTTGTTGGTTAACCTTTTTCGGTTCATATCGTCCCTTATAGGGGCGTTCCTTAGTCTCACTCAATTTCTTACTAAACATTGGTTAGTAAGTTCTCACGGTATGTTGTGTTAGTTTTCAAAACATCACAAACCATACAATAAATATAATATTTCGGTTGCATGCTTTATCTTGTTTAGTGAGCACACAAAAACAAATAGCACACAAGCCGAGGGACACCTCGTTAGCAAGCAGGTCACAAGAGAACTGTACCGTTCACGTTGGTCGTTCGGCTGCTTACTCTCTCCGGAGTCCAAACTCCCAAGTCCTAAAACATTCATTCAGTTTTAGGTTGTTAATCACAAACTTAATATGACCCTACTTAAGTTGTTTAATTTACTTAATTCCTTAATGATCCCCCACCTAACACCTCTTAAGTCTTACAACTTAATCTTAAACTTTTAAGTTTATACTTAACTTAACTTAATCCCTTAAGTTCCTAGGGTCCTAATCATTACCACCTCACCAAAGGTATACCTTATTACCTATCACCATTCTTAGAATTTAATTTTTTTTTTTAAGTGTTAAGGGCCGTCCGACCCACCGTCCGACCCACCCTCTGGGTCGGACCATTCCAGTAACTTTCGGGTTTGAAAAACCCTACATGTCCGACCCACGTCCGACCCAACCAACTGGGTCGGACCATTCCAGAAACTTTCCGTCTTCTAAAACCTCACATGTCCGACCCACGTCCGACCCAACCAACTGGTTCGGACCATTCCAGAAACTTATTTGCCCTCTAAAACTCACCCGTCCGACCCATGTCCGACCCAAGACCTCTGGGTCGGACCATTCCAGAACCTTTCCCTGGCGTTAAACAGAGGCCGTCCGACCCAAACTTGGGTCGGACCCCTGGGTCGGACGCCACTAAAACATGCCCAAACTTTGCCAAATCTTCACTAAACCTTTCCTCAAGCCATCCAATGTGTTCTAACATCATTTAGACCCTTAAACCCACCTTAGAGCATCCTCCAAACACATTAAATCATTCACCAAGATTCACCTTAGTCATTATGCATTTTCCTTGTAATAATGCTAACACTTGTAATGTTTTCCTCTAGGTTCTAGGTGGTGGTTCATACCTAATGTAACCACTATGCCAAATGTTTTCCTCACCACTATAACATCATCTCCCAAGCATCTTTCACCATCGAAAATTCTTTCATGCATTTACTTAAAGTTCCTTCACAAGCTTAAGCTTCCATCCATCAACACCTTATTTCCTTCCTAGTTGTTTACCAACACTTGCCTAAGTCCTAAATACTCAATTACATTCTCTTGATTCCTAAATCCTTCAAAGTAATGCCTAAATCATTATAACTCATTACAACACTTTATCTCACCCCTTTTTCATCAAGACAACCTCTAAGACTTCCTAGTACTTCCTTAGTCATTAAATTCCCTTAGAACATATCTAAATCACCTTAAGCATTACACCTTCTCCTTAAACTTATGCACAAGTCTTACATTCCTCATCTCATGATTTTGGTGTGTTCAAAAACACTCACCATTCCTCTAATTCCTCCTAGACATCTCTAGGTCATTCTAAACCTCAAGAACTCCTTAGTTAACTAATCTCCACTCAAATTCCTCATAATGACTTCTAGTAAATCCTAGGTCATATTAATTCACCACCATCGCCTAAACACTTATTTTCTACTCAAATTTTGCCATAGCACCTCTAGCATCATAGCATGCCCAAACACATTATTTTTCCTCATTTAACCATCTCACAAACCTCAAGTTCTTTCTCATCATATCTCATCACCCAAACCAACTCATTCACAACAAACTCAATATATTGCAATAATCTTAAATTGCATAGCACTAAGGCTCTTAAATGACATGGCTCTTAGGCCCTTAAATGACTTAAACTTAAACACTGAATTTCCCACATATATAAGCTTACAACCTGCAAATACACTCATCAATCTTATAGTAGGTATAATGCTCTTAAAATCCACCTTAAACTTATATTACTAACTCATTCTCATTAGCTCCTTAATCACAAGTTCACAAGCTTGTTTAAGTTCTTTTTCTTAGGTTATATAACCCAATACACAATGTAAGCTCTAAGCCACATTGGTACTTATCTAAAACTCATTCCTTAATCTTAAACCACCATTAGGTAAGCATTTTACCTTGTTTTCTCAAGCTTATCTTAATCTCTTCCTTAGACCTTCTTCTTGCATAGATCTCGGCCACCACTTAAATTCCCCTTGCCAATGTTCTAATCAATATTCAAGGACTCATATGAGTACTAAACAATGCACTAACCTCAAGGAATAAAAACCTAGGTTAGAAATGTGTTCTAAGGCATAAAAGTGGATGATTACCTTTGAAGTCTCAAGGTAGACTTTGGCATTGAATGAAATAGGACCTCCACTAGTCCTTGGTGAATAAATCAAGCTAGAACAAGGCATAAAAACATAGCCCCATGAGAAGGAATTTTCGGCCATGTACAAGAAGTGATGGAAACATGGTTTTTCTTACATTTTCTTTACCTTAAGAGAATGGAGAAGCTAATGAGCTCTTCAAACTTGATTTTCCTCCATCAATGAAGTTTTCTCATGGCACCATAATGGAGCTTTGAAAGATTTGAAAAGATAGAAAGATAGGTCTTGACCTAACTAAGAATAATATGTGTTTAGTTTTTGATTTGGAGCTAAAATGAGTAAGTTGTTGCCAAAGCAAGGTGAAGCAACAATGGAGGCTGCTTGGGACGGTTTGGAACAGAGGAAAAGAAGAGAAGAACCGTGGAAGAAGAAGAGAAATGAAGAAGAGAGGAGAGAAGGTAGCTTATAAGGATATTTTGCTTTATAAAAGCAAATAGTAACTTTTCTCACTTTACTCTTCTTTTCCTTTCTCATTTGATGACTCATGTGGTGACTCCCCACATCAAAACCGGCCCCCATCTAATAAATGGAGATATTTATGGTCTTGGTTGACCATCTTATTGACTTATGTTGACTTATGTCTTAACTAGCACTAAATAGTTACTATTCACTAAACAAGGCACATAATCGGGAAATTTTTGATTTCCCATTGATTTAGACCTCCTAATGTGATACTAATTAGTACACATGTTGATTAAAGAGTAATGATGGACATTTAGCCACTCAAAACTCAATTCTAAGACAATTTCTCAAAAATGTGCTTTAAGACTTCTTAAAGCACATTTTGTGTTTTAACTTGTTTTCAAGCTTGGTTTTCTTTGCTAATTGATTTAAAATGACCATTAGGATATTACTAAGGTCTTATCATGATATTTGGGTACTCACCCCAGTCTCTCCAAGCTTAGAGCACGTTTTTGCCCTGATTGCCTTTAAGGCACTTTCTTGTGTTTTCCTTGGTTTAAATTGTCTACCAATCTTTCTAAGGCATATTCTAGCCTTACTACATCATAATTTGATGTTTTCTTAGCATACTTAGGTTTGGGGTATTTCAATGTACCCCCCTTAAAAGGACTTTGTCCCCAAAGTTCCCATGCATCTTTTCTTATTAAAACGCATGTCTTACCTCATTCCTTAGATCATACAGATCGTACTTATGTATACTTAAACTCCTTGAATCCTTAGGTCCACCATATGCCTATTCTTAAATATCACACAACATGCTCACGCATGTATAACACTCAAAATTCTTTTTGTTCCTTTTGATGATTAAAACATTCACATAACTTCCAACGTATTCTCCCATGTCACCGGTCCGTAGACAATGGCTCATTCGTCCTCGTCACCATGGGCTAGAATACAAAACATGCTGCTCTCCCCATGTCACCGGTCCGAAGACAAAGGCTCGTGCGTCCTCGACTTCATGGGCGAGACTCAGTAAAAAGGTAATCCTTTTTACGAGGTCATGTGAGGAATAATTCCTCTAATTAAAAATACAAGCAACTCCAATTTCATTTTTATCCTAAGGCCTCTATCCTTAGTGTGATTTAATTGTGACCACTGGTAGGGAGTTTCAGGAATCATCCAACCTGATGTGATCAGTATCAGTGTGGAACTATCCTTCCACTCTAATTTGTGTTCGGTTTCCCTTGATCCCTAGAAAATCAAGTTCCACCTCCCACGTCATTTTCAAACATCCAAATAATTTACTCATGTCCAATTTTCTATCTTTTTGGTTCTTCCAATCATAATCAATACATCTCCAAGGTGCAATTCATCCCTTAGTAATGACCTCAAGATCTAAATTCCTACTAAGTTCTATAACAGTCCCATATCAATTCTCACCATCTTATATCTCATAAATTTACAATTTCCTTTCTCATAATGTTATCTTATTCTTATCTCACACATAGTCTCATATCGACTTATACCTCATATATTCCTTATTCCTTAAGTCTCCTTAAACCTCTTCCTTAATTCTTTTAACTTGTACTCACACCGGAGTTAACAAGATAGGTACTCAATATGTATGGTATTCACATCTTCTGTGTGCAGTAACCATGATTTATCTTAAAAGTGTTATGTAAAACATATTCTCAAATTATTTTGTGCTATGCACACCGTAGTTTATGTACTCAGTACACAAACATACGCTAAGCGGTTTTCGCTCTACCCCCTTAAAATGGATTACGCCCACGTAATCAGCGTCACATCATCTTTGAACATAAGTTCAAGATGTCTAATTCTCACCAAGCATTCTAGCTTTCACGCCATCTATCTTACTTATAATTCGATCAGAAATGACTTAGTATCTGTATCGAGGATTCTTAACGGTACTTATACCGTATTCTTAACTTAGTTTGGTCTAATCTCAAAGTAGTGGTCTGCTAGCTTCCGCTGCGCGACTCTGATAATCTTAGGCTTAATTGTCTCAATGGACACGTGTTATCTTTATATACACACGGCCTTAATGAGTTGTAACTCGTCTATCCATTCTCCTTGAAGATCTTACGCTCATATTCTTAGTATTTTCTCGAATGTCTAAATTGTTCTCCCCAACTGACCTTTGGTCTGAGGATGATTCTTAGTCTGAAACTACTGTTTAGTGCATAATGCTTTACAGTCTTAATCTCTTACATGTTAAGGCATGTTCAATGTCTGTACTTAACAATCCGTGCTCTTCGCACTTCATAGTCCTTAATTATTTGTTCTCTGGTTCCTCTGTGTTGCTGGTTCAACTGAATTCTTCTCTTCAACTGTTTGTGGTAGTAGCTGCTCTTGTCTGATCTTGCGTCGTTGTCAGTGGTACGGAGTCGACTACTTCCCGTGTTCTTTACACCACTCGTCCACATGCATGGGGTACCTTACTGGTACATTACTACTTACCCAACTAACTCATAAATGAGCATGTCAGGCCTGCAAGCCCCTGTGGGGTGCAGTCGTCCCACGTCTCGTTTTAGTAAACTCATAGTGTCCGTCACACGTTTAGCTATTGCTAATTATGAAGTATTCTGTTGTCGATCTCCTCTTTCATCGTCCCATAATAACATTTATTGTTCTTCTTGAAGTTAATCAAGGGAAATCCATTTACTGCGTTCTTGGTATTGTATGCTCTAGCTCTTTCTGTATCCCGTATTGATTCGGTCTCTTAATAATTGAGGTCTCTTTCCGTAGAGCCTCTTATCTTGTTTCTCATATTTATGCTACTAGGAATGCACTTCCAGTTCCTTAAGGAATGGGTAGTGTGTTTCCTGCGAAATCTTACCTAACCAGGTCCAGACTACTGGCACCAATGCTCAGTTCGTCTACCATCTTATTTTCTTACTTATGTTGGTCTTAACTCATAAATCTAATTGCCTCAGTGTCAATATTTGACGGCTCATACATAATGGTCGCCTTACCGCGCACCATGACTTAATCCACTTATCTAACTATTATACTCACGACCATTACTACCGTGGTAGTTGGCCTTTACCATGTTGCCCATTAATGGTGCAACCCCTTACTCACTTATTCTAATGTCTTACCTTATACTCAATCCCTTCTTGGTGTAAACACACTGGGAGTTTCTTCATTCCGGTATAGGCGGTTGTCGTACCGTGTTGTAAAATAGTTGGCTCTTGATATGAAGATGTTCTGTTCCAATCTCAGATTCGTAAGTAGGCTAATTTCTTTCACTTTCTTTCATCCTTAGTGATGTTATCTACCATGTAGTTTTAACTGGTTACTGAAGAAGTCATCCACTGAATCACAAGCTCTTCTGAGCATTGATTAATTGACGTGCCATAATGTGCAGTCACCATGTTTATCTCTGACCATTACTAATTCTTACATCCTGGGTGTTGGATATGGGGTCTATCTGTGCAACCTTCCTTATTACTCAAGTGTATCTGGTATGTTCTAAGGTAATCTCAAGGTTCATAGTTTCCATTTTCTAAATAAAGTGTATTTTATCTCTAATAGGTGAAAGCCCTTTTTGAGGGGTTCATTCCCACTCATGGCCTCACAACAAGGAGAGGTATCCCCACCTTAAAAGGCATGGTTCGTTCTCCGCTCCTGTCCTTAGCATTATCTCAATATTCTCATTGATACCCTTTCTTGGTAATGTTCTTCCCAATCTAAGTTGTAGGTTTGGTAACCGTTCATGTCTACAAATTGTAGTCCCTTCGTGGCTTAGACAAGCTCTCTTATAACTTACTGCGCCTCGGGCTCTGATGTGGTTAACATCCTTGGCTCGTAGGCTCTTAATGCTTAATGTCTCAGTACATTATTTGTACTCTTACTCATCTGCAGGTCATCCCTATAAGATTCTGGTTCTTTGAGCACTATCCACCATTAGGTTACATACTAAATGTAGTATCAGATTTCATGGTAAGTTGCTGCATCCTGCTTCCTGCTATGGAAGTTTATTCAGGTGATCTGCGGTTACATAGTGTCTTTGACAATACTGTCATTTTATTAACTTATGTCCTTTGTAATTAAGGTTCAGTTCGTATTAGGCATTTGCCTTAAGGTGTCCAAGTTGGATATCATTCTATCATCTTACACTCCCATCTCAACGCTTCGTTCAACTTCCGTTGACTATGCCACCCGTTGATGATCAATCATACTTGGGTGTTAATGAGTTAGACGAACAGTACTAGCTGTCATTCATCAGTTCGTTCGGCTCGACTATGCCCACTCTGTGGGGGTAGTCCTCTGAGCTTTCCTCCGTGGGATTCGTATGTCCTTAACCCTTGGTAGGTTATATCTTAAGTTTATTTCCTTTATCTTTGCTTTCTGGGCTTCCCAACATCTTCATTGTAGAATGTTTTGTTATTGGTATTCTTAGTGTTCAAACTGGGAGTTTTGTCCCATCCCTGTTGGGAGTCGTTCTGTCGACTGCCTTTATTGTATCTCTTGATACATTCCATGTATGTTGTTACTTACGTGATGTTTTTGCTCGAATTATTGAGCGATCTCTGAGATTTTCCTCGTGGAGTTTGAGATTGGTGTTCTTACCGTACTGTCGGTTGTTGTTGTAGTGGGTTTTACCATTGCTCATATTCTTATTGTTTAGTATTCCGTCCAAGTTCAGCTCCATGCTGACTGGTGTGTCACCTCATCTTATCATGGTTAGGCCGTCGGCCTTCCAAGGGTCTTTTGTTTCTGTTCTTATGGATTTACAGTGCAGTATTAATATGTGTTACAACTGTAGCGCTCTCCTATCTTGCCATGATGGCTTTCCGTGTAGCTAAATCGTGGTAGCACTTGCTATGGCAAGTGCGCCATGCAGGATGGGCTATTGGTACAAGGTACATTGGTAGTGATACTTCCTTCTAATTTCCATGTACTTGGTAGTCCTTGGGACTCCTCCGATAATATCTTATTTTGGATAACCGACCATCGGGCAGTTTCCTTGTTGTTTGACAGTACTGTCATCTATTAGGGTGTTCCTCCTTCTGAGGGAATCCCTTAATATTTCCTTATGTCTTAATTCTCGCCCCAGTCTCCACACGTTTTGTTGTGGTTACTCAGTAATGATTCTCCTTTAGGCACTACATCGTAGTCCTATTTTGGTAAACAATTTATATGAGTTCCCGTTTCTTGACTGGACCTTCCAGTAATCTCAATCCTCATGCTCTGTATTATCCTACTGTTATGCTCCTTCGGACCACTGTCCGGTACTCATGTCGCTTCCCTTTTCCTTTCTATTGCACCCGTAGTGCTTTCCTTATCATTGGTATTGCGAGTTATTTCGATTGCGTAGCATGTCGACCCATGTTGCCGGTAATTACCGTTCCCTTATTGATAGAATTCCATAGGTAGCGCCTGTTCCTCTATTGCGCTCCATTAAAAACCTCTAAGTTCTCCGTAACTGTTGTACTACAAATTGTTTCTTGTATTGCTTACTGTTAACTAACTGCCAGATCGGGTTCCCCCGAGTAAGAGAAGGCTTTCTTCTCTCCGGCGTTTGTTCCACATATTCAGGGTTAGGGATGTGGAGGGCGGGTCTAGGTACTATGGATATCCGGTAAACACCGAGAAGTCCTGACTAACGCACCTCTCACTCTATCACCCAACCCTTAACCCATAACTCAAACTCAACCTCTGTATTCTCCTATGTTCGGTAATTCTTGTCTTCAGAGCGTAACTACGCTCTGATACCACTTTTTGTAACACCCCAACTCAATCCAATTGTGGTCTCGCAACTTAACAGCATATATATATACATGTCACAGCGGAATTCTTTACAATCCAGGACCTTGCCACGGTCTGACTACAGAATATACCGAACATTAGTACAACAATCTTAACCATTACCTATTCTTCTTACAATCCTCTCAACAACCTATACATCTTACTAACTCACTTGCCATACGAGTGTATATGCACAACTCGTAGGTCACGCTTAATCCTTAACACTTGTATCCTCTTCTTACTCTTGCGACGGCCGCTTCCTGATGTACCTGTGTAGTAAAAACAGCCCCAAAGGGGGTCAGCACGAATGCTGGTACGATCCCCTCATGGCCCCCAAGCTAACGTGGCTACGACGACTAATTGTCGATAGCATGGAGGTTGATTAGATGCACAATATAATAGTAAGTGCAGTAAACAACAACTCAGATATGAACAATCAAGTTCACACACAATGAACGACTTAAATGTGTTCCCTTAATTAGAGAGTTAATTATTTAACTCCATAAGTAATGTTCCCTCTTAATCTTAGTCCAACCTTATCTCACCTCAATCTTAGTCTTATCTTAATCTTAGAAACAACCATCCTTTAATAAGGAGTGGATGTCACTTATCTTAATCTTAATAATACAAACCATCCTCTAAAAAGGAATGGTTGCAACTTACCTTAACCTTACCTTAATCTTAATAATACAAATCATCCTTTAAAAAGGAATGATTGTAACTTATCTTAATCTTAACTTAATCTTAATCTTAATAATACAAATCATCCTTTAAAAAGGAATGATTGTAACTTATCTTAATCTTAACTTAATCTTAATCTTAATAATACAAATCATCCTTTAAAAAGGAATGATTGTAACTTATCTTAATCTTAATAATACAAATCATCCTTTAAAAAGGAATGATTGTAACTTATCTTAATCTTAATAATACAAATCATCCTTTAAAAAGGAATGATTGTAACTTATCTTAATCTTAACTTATTCTCAGAATACAAACCGTTCCTGGAGGGGATTGGTTGTAGCCTAAGTCCAAACCTGGGATTTAGGTGATCCCACCGCACCATCTTAATGCCACCTACCCTGGACGGGAATCCAGCGTAGCTGAGCCGGCAACCGGCCCTAGGCTACAAGTCCGAAGACAAGTCCTTAAGCGGAGGGCGGATCTGATTCAGATACCGTCCCCCTTTTTCCTTAGCATGCATGACCGGAGATCGGTCCCGGGTTTCCTCACTCAAGTTCCAGTTAGTAATAGTCTCAAGACCATGTTTGTTGGTTAACCTTTTTCGGTTCATATCGTCCCTTATTAGGGGCGTTCCTTAGTCTCACTCAATTTCTTACTAAACATTGGTTAGTAAGTTCTCACGGTATGTTGTGTTAGTTTTCAAACATCACACAACCATACAATAAATATAATATATTCCGGTTGCATGCTTTATCTTGTTTAGTGAGCACACAAAAACAAATAGCACACAAGCCGAGGGACACCTCGTTAGCAAGCAGGTCACAAGAGAACTGTACCGTTCACCGTTGGTCGTTCGGCTGCTTACTCTCTTCCGGAGTCCAAACTCCCAAGTCCTAAAACATTCATTCAGTTTTAGGTTGTTAATCACATAACTTAATATGACCTACTTAAGTTGTTTAATTTACTTAATTCCTTAATGATCCCCCACCTAACACCTCTTAAGTCTTACAACTTAATCTTAAACTTTTAAGTTTATACTTAACTTAACTTAATCCCTTAAGTTCCTAGGGTCCTAATCATTACCACCTCACCAAAGGTATACCTTATTACCTATCACCATTCTTAGAATTTAAATTTTTTTTTTAAGTGTTAAGGGCCGTCCGACCCACCGTCCGACCCACCTCTGGGTCGGACCATTCCAGTAACTTTCGGGTTTGAAAAACCCTACATGTCCGACCCACGTCCGACCCAACCAACTGGGTCGGACCATTCCAGAAACTTTCCGTCTTCTAAAACCTCACATGTCCGACCCACGTCCGACCCAACCAACTGGGTCGGACCATTCCAGAAACTTATTTGCCCTCTAAAACTCACCCGTCCGACCCATGTCCGACCCAAGACCTCTGGGTCGGACCATTCCAGAACCTTTCCCTGGCGTTAAACAGAGGCCGTCCGACCCAAACTTGGGTCGGACCCCTGGGTCGGACGCCACTAAAACATGCCCAAACTTTGCCAAATCTTCACTAAACCTTTCCTCAAGCCATCCAATGTGTTCTAACATCATTTAGACCCTTAAACCCACCTTAGAGCATCCTCCAAACACATTAAATCATTCACCAAGATTCACCTTAGTCATTATGCATTTTCCTTGTAATAATGCTAACACTTGTAATGTTTTCCTCTAGGTTCTAGGTGGTGGTTCATACCTAATGTAACCACTATGCCAAATGTTTTCCTCACCACTATAACATCATCTCCCAAGCATCTTTCACCATCGAAAATTCTTTCATGCATTTACTTAAAGTTCCTTCACAAGCTTAAGCTTCCATCCATCAACACCTTATTTCCTTCCTAGTTGTTTACCAACACTTGCCTAAGTCCTAAATACTCAATTACATTCTCTTGATTCCTAAATCCTTCAAAGTAATGCCTAAATCATTATAACTCATTACAACACTTTATCTCACCCCTTTTTCATCAAGACAACCTCTAAGACTTCCTAGTACTTCCTTAGTCATTAAATTCCCTTAGAACATATCTAAATCACCTTAAGCATTACACCTTCTCCTTAAACTTATGCACAAGTCTTACATTCCTCACTCATGATTTTGGTGTGTTCAAAAACACTCACCATTCCTCTAATTCCTCCTAGACATCTCTAGGTCATTCTAAACCTCAAGAACTCCTTAGTTAACTAATCTCCACTCAAATTCCTCATAATGACTCCTAGTAAATCCTAGGTCATATTAATTCACCACCATCGCCTAAACACTTATTTTCTACTCAAATTTTGCCATAGCACCTCTAGCATCATAGCATGCCCAAACACATTATTTTTCCTCATTTAACCATCTCACAAACCTCAAGTTCTTTCTCATATCTCATCACCCAAACCAACTCATTCACAACAAACTCAATATATTGCAATAATCTTAAATTGCATAGCACTAAGGCTCTTAAATGACATGGCTCTTAGGCCCTTAAATGACTTAAACTTAAACACTGAATTTCCCACATATATAAGCTTACAACCTGCAAATACACTCATCAATCTTATAGTAGGTATAATGCTCTTAAAATCCACCTTAAACTTATATTACTAACTCATTCTCATTAGCTCCTTAATCACAAGTTCACAAGCTTGTTTAAGTTCTTTTTCTTAGGTTATATAACCCAATACACAATGTAAGCTCTAAGCCACATTGGTACTTATCTAAAGCTCATTCCTTAATCTTAAACCACCATTAGGTAAGCATTTTACCTTGTTTTCTCAAGCTTATCTTAATCTCTTCCTTAGACCTTCTTCTTGCATAGATCTCGGCCACCACTTAAATTCCCCTTGCCAATGTTCTAATCAATATTCAAGGACTCATATGAGTACTAAACAATGCACTAACCTCAAGGAATAAAAACCTAGGTTAGAAATGTGTTCTAAGGCATAAAAGTGGATGATTACCTTTGAAGTCTCAAGGTAGACTTTGGCATTGAATGAAATAGGACCTCCACTAGTCCTTGGTGAATAAATCAAGCTAGAACAAGGCATAAAAACATAGCCCCATGAGAAGGAATTTTCGGCCATGTACAAGAAGTGATGGAAACATGGTTTTCTTACATTTTCTTTACCTTAAGAGAATGGAGAAGCTAATGAGCTCTTCAAACTTGATTTTCCTCCATCAATGAAGTTTTCTCATGGCACCATAATGGAGCTTTGAAAGATTTGAAAAGATAGAAAGATAGGTCTTGACCTAACTAAGAATAATATGTGTTTAGTTTTTGATTTGGAGCTAAAATGAGTAAGTTGTTGCCAAAGCAAGGTGAAGCAACAATGGAGGCTGCTTGGGACGGTTTGGAACAGAGGAAAGAAGAGAAAACGTGGAAGAAGAAGAGAAATGAAGAAGAGAGGAGAGAAGGTAGCTTATAAGGATATTTTGCTTTATAAAAGCAAATAGTAACTTTTCTCACTTTACTCTTCTTTTCCTTTCTCATTTGATGACTCATGTGGTGACTCCCCACATCAAAACCGGCCCCCCTCTAATAAATGGAGATATTTATGGTCTTGGTTGACCATCTTATTGACTTATGTTGACTTATGTCTTAACTAGCACTAAATAGTTACTATTCACTAAACAAGGCACATAATCGGGAAATTTTTGATTTCCCATTGACTTAGACCTCCTAATGTGATAATAATTAGTACACATGTTGATTAAAGAGTAATGATGGACATTTAGCCACTCAAAACTCAATTCTAAGACAATTTCTCAAAAATGTGCTTTAAGACTTCTTAAAGCACATTTTGTGTTTTAACTTGTTTTCAAGCTTGGTTTTCTTTGCTAATTGATTTAAAATGACCATTAGGATATTACTAAGGTCTTATCATGATATTTGGGTACTCACCCCAGTCTCTCCAAGCTTAGAGCACGTTTTTGCCCTGATTGCCTTTAAGGCACTTTCTTGTGTTTTCCTTGGTTTAAATTGTCTACCAATCTTTCTAAGGCATATTCTAGCCTTACTACATCATAATTTGATGTTTTCTTAGCATACTTAGGTTTGGGGTATTTCAATCTACCCCCCTTAAAAGGACTTTGTCCCCAAAGTTCCTATGCATCTTTTCTTATTAAAATGCATGTCTTACCTCATTCCATAGATCATACAGATCGTACTTATGTATACTTAAACTCCTTGAATCCTTATGTCCACCATATGCCTATTCTTAAATATCACACAACATGCTCACGCATGTATAACACTCAAAATTCTTTTTGTTCCTTTTGATGATTAAAACATTCACATAACTTCCAACATATTCTCCCATGTCACCGGTCCGTAGACAATGGCTCATTCGTCCTCGTCACCATGGGCCAGAATACAAAACACGCTGCTCTCCCCATGTCACCGGTCCGAAGACAAAGGCTCGTGCGTCCTCGACTTCATGGGCGAGACTCAGTAAAAAGGTAATCCTTTTTACGAGGTCATGTGAGGAATAATTCCTCTAATTAAAAATACAAGCAACTCCAATTTCATTTTTATCCTAAGGCCTCTATCCTTAGTGTGATTTAATTGTCACCACTGGTAGGGAGTTTCAGGAATCATCCAACTCTGATGTGATCAGCATCAGTGTGGAACTATCCTTCCACTCTAATTTGTGTTCGGTTTCCCTTGATCCCTAGAAAATCAAGTTCCACCTCCCACGTCATTTTCAAACATCCAAATAATTTACTCATGTCCAATTTTCTATCTTTTTGGTTCTTCTAATCATAATCAATACATCTCCAAGGTGCAATTCATCCCTTAGTAATTACCTCAAGATCTAAATTCCTACTAAGTTCTATAACAGTCCCATATCAATTCTCACCATCTTATATCTCATAAAATTACAATTTCCTTTCTCATAATGTTATCTTATTCTTATCTCACACATAGTCTCATATCGACTTATACCTCATATATTCCTTATTCCTTAAGTCTCCTTAAACCTCTTCCTTAATTCTTTTAACTTGTACTCACAACCGGTTTAACACACCGATTAACAAGACTAGGTACTCAATATGTATGGTATTCACATCTTCTATGTGCAGTAACCATGATTTATCTTAAAATTTTATGTAAAACATATTCTCAAATTATTTTGCTATGCACACCGTAGTTTATGTACTTCAGTACACAAACACGTAAGCGGTTTTCCTCTACCCCCTTAAAATGGATTACGCCCAACGTAATCACGTACATATCTTTGAACATAAGTTCAAGATGTCTACTTCTCACCAAGCATTCTAGCTTTCACGCCATCTATCTACTTATAATTCGATCAGAAATGACTTAGTATCTGTATCGAGGATTCTTAACGGTACTTAACCGTAATTCTTAACTTAGTTTGGTCTAATCTCAAAGTAGTGGTCTGCTAGCTTCCGCTGCGGCGACTCTGATAATCTAGGCTTAATTGTCTCAGGACACGTGGTTATCTTTATATACACACGGCCGTTAATGAGTTGTAACTCGTCTATCCATTCTCCTTGAAGATCTTACGCTCATAACTTAGTATTTTCTCGAATGTCTAAATTGTTCTCCCCAACTGACCTTTGTGGTCTGAGGATGATTTTAGTCTGAAACTACGTTTAGTGCAATTGTGCTTTACAGTCTTAATCTCTTACATGTTAAGGCATGTTCAATGTCTGTACTTAACAATCCGTGCTCTTCGCACTTCATAGTCCTTAATTATTTGTTCTCTGGTTCCTCTGTGTTGCTGGTTCAACTGAATTCTTCTCTTCAACTGTTTGTGGTAGTAGCTGCTCTTGTCTGATCTTGCATCGTTGTCGGTGGTACGGAGTCGACTACTTCCCGTGTTCTTTACACCACTCGTCCACATGCATGGGGTACCTTACTGGTACATTACTACTTACCCAACTAACTCATAAATGAGCATGTCAGGCCTGCAAGCCCCTGTGGGGTGCAGTCGTCCCACGTCTCGTTTTAGTAAACTCACAGTGTCCGTCACACGTTTAGCTATTGCTAATTATGAAGTATTCTGTTGTCGATCTCCTCTTTCATCGTCCCATAATAACATTTATTGTTCTTCTTGAAGTTAATCAAGGGAAATCCATTTACTGCATTCTTGGTATTGTATGCTCTAGCTCTTTCTGTATCCCGTATTGATTCGGTCTCTTAATAATTGAGGTCTCTTTCCGTAGAGCCTCTTATCTTGTTTCTCATATTTATGCTACTAGGAATGCACTTCCAGTTCCTTAAGGAATGAGTAGTGTGTTTCCTGCGAAATCTTACCTAACCAGGTCCAGACTACTGGCACCAATGCTCAGTTCGTCTACCATCTTATTTTCTTACTTATGTTGGTCTTAACTTATAAATCTAATTGCCTCAGTGTCAATATTTGACGGCTCATACATAATGGTCGCCTTACCGCGCACCATGACTTAATCCACTTATCTAACTATTATACTCACGACCATTACTACCGTGGTAGTTGGCCTTTACCATGTTGCCCATTAATGGTGCAACCCCTTACTCACTTATTCTAATGTCTTACCTTATACTCAATCCCTTCTTGGTGTAAACACACTGGGAGTTTCTTCATTCCGGTATAGGCGGTTGTCGTACCGTGTTGTAAAATAGTTGGCTCTTGATATAAGATGTTCTGTTCCAATCTCAGATTCGTAAGTAGGCTAATTTCTTTCGCTTTCTTTCATCCTTAGTGATGTTATCTACCATGTAGTTTTAACTGGTTACTGAAGAAGTCATCCACTGAATCACAAGCTCTTCTGAGCATTGATTAATTGACGTGCCATAATGTGCAGTCACCATGTTTATCTCTGACCATTACTAATTCTTACATCCTGGGTGTTGGATATGGGGTCTATCTGTGCAACCTTCCTTATTACTCAAGTGTATCTGGTATGTTCTAAGGTAATCTCAAGGTTCATAGTTTCCATTTTCTAAATAAAGTGTATTTTATCTCAATAGGTGAAAGCCCTTTTTGAGGGGTTCATTCCCACTCATGGCCTCACAACAAGGAGAGGTATCCCCACCTTAAAAGGCATGGTTCGTTCTCCGCTCCTGTCCTTAGCATTATCTCAATATTCTCATTGATACCCTTTCTTGGTAATGTTCTTCCCAATCTAAGTTGTAGGTTTGGTAACCGTTCATGTCTACAAATTGTAGTCCCTTCGTGGCTTAGACAAGCTCTCTTATAACTTACTGCGCCTCGGGCTCTGATGTGGTTAACATCCTTGGCTCGTAGGCTCTTAATGCTTAATGTCTCAGTTCATTATTTGTACTCTTACTCATCTGCAGGTCATCCCTATAAGATTCTGGTTCTTTGAGCACTATCCACCGTTAGGTTACATACTAAATGTAGTATCGGATTTCATGGTAAGTTGCTGCATCCTGCTTCCTGCTATGGAAGTTTATTCAGGTGATCTACGGTTACTTAGTGTCTTTGACAATACTGTCATTTTATTAGACTTATGTCCTTTAGTAATTAAGGTTCAGTTCGTATTAGGCATTTGCCTTAAGGTGTCCAAGTTGGATATCATTCTATCATCTTACACTCCCATCTCAACGCTTCGTTCAACTTCCGTTGACTATGCCACCCGTTGATGATCAATCATACTTGGGTGTTAATGAGTTAGACGAACAGTACTAGCTGTCATTCATCAGTTCGTTCGGCTCGACTATGCCCACTCTGTGGGGGTAGTCCTCTGAGCTTTCCTCCGTGGGATTCGTATGTCCTTAACCCTTGGTAGGTTATATCTTAAGTTTATTTCCTTTATCTTTGCTTTCTGGGCTTCCCAACATCTTCATTGTAGAATGTTTGTTATTGGTATTCTTAGTGTTCAAACTGGGAGTTTTGTCCCATCCCTGTTGGGAGTCGTTCTGTCGACTGCCTTTATTGTATCTCTTGATACATTCCATGTATGTTGTTACTTACGTGATGTTTTTGCTCAAATTATTGAGCGATCTCTGAGATTTTCCTCGTGGAGTTTGAGATTGGTGTTCTTACCGTACTGTCGGTTGTTGTTGTAGTGGGTTTTACCATTGCTCATATTCTTATTGTTTAGTATTCCGTCCAAGTTCAGCTCCATGCTGACTGGTGTGTCACCTCATCTTATCATGGTTAGGCCGTCGGCCTTCCAAGGGTCTTTTGTTTCTGTTCTTATGGATTTACAGTGCAGTATTAATATGTGTTACAACTGTAGCGTTCTCCTATCTTGCCATGATGGCTTTCCGTGTAGCTAAATCGTGGTAGCACTTGCTATGGCAAGTGCGCCATGCAGGATGGGCTATTGGTACAAGGTACATTGGTAGTGATACTTCCTTCTAATTTCCATGTACTTGGTAGTCCTTGGGACTCCTCCGATAATCTTATTTTGGATAACCGACCATCGGGCAGTTTCCTTGTTGTTTGACAGTACTGTCATCTATTAGGGTTCCACCTTCTGAGGGAATCCCTTAATATTTCCTTATGTCTTAATTCTCGCCCCAGTCTCCACACGTTTTGTTGTGGTTACTCAGTAATGATTCTCCTTTAGGCACTACATCGTAGTCCTATTTCGGTAAACAATTTATATGAGTTCCCGTTTCTTGACTGGACCTTCCAGTAATCTCAATCCTCATGCTCTGTATTATCCTACTGTTATGCTCCTTCGGACCACTGTCCGGTACTCATGTCGCTTCAATTTTCCTTTCTATTGCACCCGTAGTGCTTTCCTTATCATTGGTATTGCGAGTTATTTCGACTGCGTAGCATGTCGACCCATGTTGCCGGTAATTACCGTTCCCTTATTGATAGAATTCCATAGGTAGCGCCTGTTCCTCTATTGCGCTCCATTAAAAACCTCTAAGTTCTCCGTAACTGTTGTACAACAAATTGTTTCTTGTATTGCTTACTGTTAACTAACTGCCAGATCGGGTTCCCCCGAGTAAGAGAAGGCTTTCTTCTCTCCGGCGTTTGTTCCACATATTCAGGGTTAGGGATGTGGAGGGCGGGTCTAGGTACTATGGATATCCGGTAAACACCGAGAAGTCCTGACTAACGCACCTCTCACTCTATCACCCAACCCTTAACCCATAACTCAAACTCAACCTCTGTATTCTCCTATGTTCGGTAATTCTTGTCTTCAGAGCGTAACTACGCTCTGATACCACTTTTTGTAACACCCCAACTCAATCCAATTGTGGTCTCGCAACTTAACAACATATATATATACATGTCACAGCGGAATTCTTTACAATCCAGGACCTTGCCACGGTCTGACTACAGAATATACCGAACATTAGTACAACAATCTTAACCATTACCTATTCTTCTTACAATCTTCTCAACAACCTATACATCTTACTAACTCACTTGCCATACGAGTGTATATGCACAACTCGTAGGTCACGCTTAATCCTTAACGCTTGTATCCTCTTCTTACTCTTGCGACGGCCGCTTCCTGATGTACCTGTGTAGTAAAAACAGCCCCCAAAGGGGGTCAGCACGAATGCTGGTACGATCCCCTCATGGCCCCCAAGCTAACGTGGCTACGACGACTAATTGTCGATAGCATGGAGGTTGATTAGATGCACAATATAATAGTAAGTGCAGTAAACAACAACTCAGATATGAACAATCAAGTTCACACACAATGAACGACTTAAATGCGTTCCCTTAATTAGAGAGTTAATTATTTAACTCCATAAGTAATGTTCCCTCTTAATCTTAGTCCAACCTTATCTCACCTCAATCTTAGTCTTATCTTAATCTTAGAAACAACCATCCTTTAATAAGGAGTGGATGTCACTTATCTTAATCTTAATAATACAAACCATCCTCTAAAAAGGAATGGTTGCAACTTACCTTAACCTTACCTTAATCTTAATAATACAAATCATCCTTTAAAAAGGAATGATTGTAACTTATCTTAATCTTAACTTAATCTTAATCTTAATAATACAAATCATCCTTTAAAAAGGAATGATTGTAACTTATCTTAATCTTAACTTAATCTTAATCTTAATAATACAAATCATCCTTTAAAAAGGAATGATTGTAACTTATCTTAATCTTAATAATACAAATCATCCTTTAAAAAGGAATGATTGTAACTTATCTTAATCTTAATAATACAAATCATCCTTTAAAAAGGAATGATTGTAACTTATCTTAATCTTAACTTATTCTCAGAATACAAACCGTTCCTGGAGGGGATTGGTTGTAGCCTAAGTCCAAACCTGGGATTTAGGTGATCCCACCGCACCATCTTAATGCCACCTACCCTGGACGGGAATCCAGCGTAGCTGAGCCGGCAACCGGCCCTAGGCTACAAGTCCGAAGACAAGTCCTTAAGCGGAGGGCGGATCTGATTCAGATACCGTCCCCCTTTTTCCTTAGCATGCATGACCGGAGATCGGTCCCGGGTTTCCTCACTCAAGTTCCAGTTAGTAATAGTCTCAAGACCATGTTTGTTGGTTAACCTTTTTCGGTTCATATCGTCCCTTATTAGGGGCGTTCCTTAGTCTCACTCAATTTCTTACTAAACATTGGTTAGTAAGTTCTCACGGTATGTTGTGTTAGTTTTCAAACATCACACAACCATACAATAAATATAATATATTCCGGTTGCATGCTTTATCTTGTTTAGTGAGCACACAAAAACAAATAGCACACAAGCCGAGGGACACCTCGTTAGCAAGCAGGTCACAAGAGAACTGTACCGTTCACCGTTGGTCGTTCGGCTGCTTACTCTCTTCCGGAGTCCAAACTCCCAAGTCCTAAAACATTCATTCAGTTTTAGGTTGTTAATCACATAACTTAATATGACCTACTTAAGTTGTTTAATTTACTTAATTCCTTAATGATCCCCCACCTAACACCTCTTAAGTCTTACAACTTAATCTTAAACTTTTAAGTTTATACTTAACTTAACTTAATCCCTTAAGTTCCTAGGGTCCTAATCATTACCACCTCACCAAAGGTATACCTTATTACCTATCACCATTCTTAGAATTTAAATTTTTTTTTTTAAGTGTTAAGGGCCGTCCGACCCACCCTCTGGGTCGGACCATTCCAGTAACTTTCGGGTTTGAAAAACCCTACATGTCCGACCCACGTCCGACCCAACCAACTGGGTCGGACCATTCCAGAAACTTTCCGTCTTCTAAACCTCACATGTCCGACCCACGTCCGACCCAACCAACTGGGTCGGACCATTCCAGAAACTTATTTGCCCTCTAAAACTCACCCGTCCGACCCATGTCCGACCCAAGACCTCTGGGTCGGACCATTCCAGAACCTTTCCCTGGCGTTAAACAGAGGCCGTCCGACCCAAACTTGGGTCGGACCCCTGGGTCGGACGCCACTAAAACATGCCCAAACTTTGCCAAATCTTCACTAAACCTTTCCTCAAGCCATCCAATGTGTTCTAACATCATTTAGACCCTTAAACCCACCTTAGAGCATCCTCCAAACACATTAAATCATTCACCAAGATTCACCTTAGTCATTATGCATTTTCCTTGTAATAATGCTAACACTTGTAATGTTTTCCTCTAGGTTCTAGGTGGTGGTTCATACCTAATGTAACCACTATGCCAAATGTTTTCCTCACCACTATAACATCATCTCCCAAGCATCTTTCACCATCGAAAATTCTTTCATGCATTTACTTAAAGTTCCTTCACAAGCTTAAGCTTCCATCCATCAACACCTTATTTCCTTCCTAGTTGTTTACCAACACTTGCCTAAGTCCTAAATACTCAATTACATTCTCTTGATTCCTAAATCCTTCAAAGTAATGCCTAAATCATTATAACTCATTACAACACTTTATCTCACCCCTTTTTCATCAAGACAACCTCTAAGACTTCCTAGTACTTCCTTAGTCATTAAATTCCCTTAGAACATATCTAAATCACCTTAAGCATTACACCTTCTCCTTAAACTTATGCACAAGTCTTACATTCCTCATCTCATGATTTTGGTGTGTTCAAAAACACTCACCATTCCTCTAATTCCTCCTAGACATCTCTAGGTCATTCTAAACCTCAAGAACTCCTTAGTTAACTAATCTCCACTCAAATTCCTCATAATGACTCCTAGTAAATCCTAGGTCATATTAATTCACCACCATCGCCTAAACACTTATTTTCTACTCAAATTTTGCCATAGCACCTCTAGCATCATAGCATGCCCAAACACATTATTTTTCCTCATTTAACCATCTCACAAACCTCAAGTTCTTTCTCATCATATCTCATCACCCAAACCAACTCATTCACAACAAACTCAATATATTGCAATAATCTTAAATTGCATAGCACTAAGGCTCTTAAATGACATGGCTCTTAGGCCCTTAAATGACTTAAACTTAAACACTGAATTTCCCACATATATAAGCTTACAACCTGCAAATACACTCATCAATCTTATAGTAGGTATAATGCTCTTAAAATCCACCTTAAACTTATATTACTAACTCATTCTCATTAGCTCCTTAATCACAAGTTCACAAGCTTGTTTAAGTTCTTTTTCTTAGGTTATATAACCCAATACACAATGTAAGCTCTAAGCCACATTGGTACTTATCTAAAGCTCATTCCTTAATCTTAAACCACCATTAGGTAAGCATTTTACCTTGTTTTCTCAAGCTTATCTTAATCTCTTCCTTAGACCTTCTTCTTGCATAGATCTCGGCCACCACTTAAATTCCCCTTGCCAATGTTCTAATCAATATTCAAGGACTCATATGAGTACTAAACAATGCACTAACCTCAAGGAATAAAAACCTAGGTTAGAAATGTGTTCTAAGGCATAAAAGTGGATGATTACCTTTGAAGTCTCAAGGTAGACTTTGGCATTGAATGAAATAGGACCTCCACTAGTCCTTGGTGAATAAATCAAGCTAGAACAAGGCATAAAAACATAGCCCCATGAGAAGGAATTTTCGGCCATGTACAAGAAGTGATGGAAACATGGTTTTTCTTACATTTTCTTTACCTTAAGAGAATGGAGAAGCTAATGAGCTCTTCAAACTTGATTTTCCTCCATCAATGAAGTTTTCTCATGGCACCATAATGGAGCTTTGAAAGATTTGAAAAGATAGAAAGATAGGTCTTGACCTAACTAAGAATAATATGTGTTTAGTTTTTGATTTGGAGCTAAAATGAGTAAGTTGTTGCCAAAGCAAGGTGAAGCAACAATGGAGGCTGCTTGGGACGGTTTGGAACAGAGGAATAGAAGAGAAGAATCGTGGAAGAAGAAGAGAAATGAAGAAGAGAGGAGAGAAGGTAGCTTATAAGGATATTTTGCTTTATAAAAGCAAATAGTAACTTTTCTCACTTTACTCTTCTTTTCCTTTCTCATTTGATGACTCATGTGGTGACTCCCCACATCAAAACAGGCCCCCCTCTAATAAATGGAGATATTTATGGTCTTGGTTGACCATCTTATTGACTTATGTTGACTTATGTCTTAACTAGCACTAAATAGTTACTATTCACTAAACAAGGCACATAATCGGGAAATTTTTGATTTCCCATTGATTTAGACCTCCTAATGTGATAATAATTAGTACACATGTTGATTAAAGAGTAATGATGGACATTTAGCCACTCAAAACTCAATTCTAAGACAATTTCTCAAAAATGTGCTTTAAGACTTCTTAAAGCACATTTTGTGTTTTAACTTGTTTTCAAGCTTGGTTTTCTTTGCTAATTGATTTAAAATGACCATTAGGATATTACTAAGGTCTTATCATGATATTTGGGTACTCACCCCAGTCTCTCCAAGCTTAGAGCACGTTTTTGCCCTGATTGCCTTTAAGGCACTTTCTTGTGTTTTCCTTGGTTTAAATTGTCTACCAATCTTTCTAAGGCATATTCTAGCCTTACTACATCATAATTTGATGTTTTCTTAGCATACTTAGGTTTGGGGTATTTCAATCTACCCCCCTTAAAAGGACTTTGTCCCCAAAGTTCCTATGCATCTTTTCTTATTAAAATGCATGTCTTACCTCATTCCATAGATCATACAGATCGTACTTATGTATACTTAAACTCCTTGAATCCTTATGTCCACCATATGCCTATTCTTAAATATCACACAACATGCTCACGCATGTATAACATCAAAATTCTTTTTGTTCCTTTTGATGATTAAAACATTCACATAACTTCCAACATATTCTCCCATGTCACCGGTCCGTAGACAATGGCTCATTCGTCCTCGTCACCATGGGCCAGAATACAAAACACGCTGCTCTCCCCATGTCACCGGTCCGAAGACAAAGGCTCGTGCGTCCTCGACTTCATGGGCGAGACTCAGTAAAAAGGTAATCCTTTTTACGAGGTCATGTGAGGAATAATTCCTCTAATTAAAAATACAAGCAACTCCAATTTCATTTTTATCCTAAGGCCTCTATCCTTAGTGTGATTTAATTGTCACCACTGGTAGGGAGTTTCAGGAATCATCCAACTCTGATGTGATCAGCATCAGTGTGGAACTATCCTTCCACTCTAATTTGTGTTTGGTTTCCCTTGATCCCTAGAAAATCAAGTTCCACCTCCCACGTCATTTTCAAACATCCAAATAATTTACTAATGTCCAATTTTCTATCTTTTTGGTTCTTCTAATCATAATCAATACATCTCCAAGGTGCAATTCATCCCTTAGTAATTACCTTAAGATCTAAATTCCTACTAAGTTCTATAACAGTCCCATATCAATTCTCACCATCTTATATCTCATAAAATTACAATTTCCTTTCTCATAATGTTATCTTATTCTTATCCCACACATAGTCTCATATCGACTTATACCTCATATATTCCTTATTCCTTAAGTCTCCTTAAACCTCTTCCTTAATTCTTTTAACTTGTACTCACACCGGAGTTAACAAGATAGGTACTCAATATGTATGGTATTCACATCTTCTGTGTGTAATAACCATGATTTATCTTAAAATGTTTATGTAAAACATATTCTCAAATTATTTTGTGCTATGCACACCGTAGTTTATGTACTCAGTACACAAACATACGCTAAGCGGTTTTCGCTCTACCCCTTAAAATGGATTACGCCCACGTAATCAGCGTCACATCATCTTTGAACATAAGTTCAAGATGTCTAATTCTCACCAAGCATTCTAGCTTTCACGCCATCTATCTTACTTATAATTCGATCAGAAATGACTTAGTATCTGTATCGAGGATTCTTAACGGTACTTATACCGTATTCTTAACTTAGTTTGGTCTAATCTCAAAGTAGTGGTCTGCTAGCTTCCGCTGCGCGACTCTGATAATCTTAGGCTTAATTGTCTCAATGGACACGTGTTATCTTTATATACACACGGCCTTAATGAGTTGTAACTCGTCTATCCATTCTCCTTGAAGATCTTACGCTCATACTTAGTATTTTCTCGAATGTCTAAATTGTTCTCCCCAACTGACCTTTGGTCTGAGGATGATTCTTAGTCTGAAACTACTGTTTAGTGCATAATGTGCTTTACAGTCTTAATCTCTTACATGTTAAGGCATGTTCAATGTCTGTACTTAACAATCCGTGCTCTTCGCACTTCATAGTCCTTAATTATTTGTTCTCTGGTTCCTCTGTGTTGCTGGTTCAACTGAATTCTTCTCTTCAACTGTTTGTGGTAGTAGCTGCTCTTGTCTGATCTTGCATCGTTGTCGGTGGTACGGAGTCGACTACTTCCCGTGTTCTTTACACCACTCGTCCACATGGGGTACCTTACTGGTACATTACTACTTACCCAACTAACTCATAAATGAGCATGTCAGGCCTGCAAGCCCCTGTGGGGTGCAGTCGTCCCACGTCTCGTTTTAGTAAACTCACAGTGTCCGTCACACGTTTAGCTATTGCTAATTATGAAGTATTCTGTTGTCGATCTCCTCTTTCATCGTCCCATAATAACATTTATTGTTCTTCTTGAAGTTAATCAAGGGAAATCCATTTACTGCATTCTTGGTATTGTATGCTCTAGCTCTTTCTGTATCCCGTATTGATTCGGTCTCTTAATAATTGAGGTCTCTTTCCGTAGAGCCTCTTATCTTGTTTCTCATATTTATGCTACTAGGAATGCACTTCCAGTTCCTTAAGGAATGAGTGTGTTTCCTGCGAAATCTTACCTAACCAGGTCCAGACTACTGGCACCAATGCTCAGTTCGTCTACCATCTTATTTTCTTACTTATGTTGGTCTTAACTTATAAATCTAATTGCCTCAGTGTCAATATTTGACGGCTCATACATAATGGTCGCCTTACCGCGCACCATGACTTAATCCACTTATCTAACTATTATACTCACGACCATTACTACCGTGGTAGTTGGCCTTTACCATGTTGCCCATTAATGGTGCAACCCCTTACTCACTTATTCTAATGTCTTACCTTATACTCAATCCCTTCTTGGTGTAAACACACTGGGAGTTTCTTCATTCCGGTATAGGCGGTTGTCGTACCGTGTTGTAAAATAGTTGGCTCTTGATATAAGATGTTCTGTTCCAATCTCAGATTCGTAAGTAGGCTAATTTCTTTCGCTTTCTTTCATCCTTAGTGATGTTATCTACCATGTAGTTTTAACTGGTTACTGAAGAAGTCATCCACTGAATCACAAGCTCTTCTGAGCATTGATTAATTGACGTGCCATAATGTGCAGTCACCATGTTTATCTCTGACCATTACTAATTCTTACATCCTGGGTGTTGGATATGGGGTCTATCTGTGCAACCTTCCTTATTACTCAAGTGTATCTGGTATGTTCTAAGGTAATCTCAAGGTTCATAGTTTCCATTTTCTAAATAAAGTGTATTTTATCTCTAATAGGTGAAAGCCCTTTTTGAGGGGTTCATTCCCACTCATGGCCTCACACAAGGAGAGGTATCCCCACCTTAAAAGGCATGGTTCGTTCTCCGCTCCTGTCCTTAGCATTATCTCAATATTCTCATTGATACCCTTTCTTGGTAATGTTCTTCCCAATCTAAGTTGTAGGTTTGGTAACCGTTCATGTCTACAAATTGTAGTCCCTTCGTGGCTTAGACAAGCTCTCTTATAACTTACTGCGCCTCGGGCTCTGATGTGGTTAACATCCTTGGCTCGTAGGCTCTTAATGCTTAATGTCTCAGTTCATTATTTGTACTCTTACTCATCTGCAGGTCATCCCTATAAGATTCTGGTTCTTTGAGCACTATCCACCGTTAGGTTACATACTAAATGTAGTATCGGATTTCATGGTAAGTTGCTGCATCCTGCTTCCTGCTATGGAAGTTTATTCAGGTGATCTGCGGTTACTTAGTGTCTTTGACAATACTGTCATTTTATTAGACTTATGTCCTTTAGTAATTAAGGTTCAGTTCGTATTAGGCATTTGCCTTAAGGTGTCCAAGTTGGATATCATTCTATCATCTTACACTCCCATCTCAACGCTTCGTTCAACTTCCGTTGACTATGCCACCCGTTGATGATCAATCATACTTGGGTGTTAATGAGTTAGACGAACAGTACTAGCTGTCATTCATCAGTTCGTTCGGCTCGACTATGCCCACTCTGTGGGGGTAGTCCTCTGAGCTTTCCTCCGTGGGATTCGTATGTCCTTAACCCTTGGTAGGTTATATCTTAAGTTTATTTCCTTTATCTTTGCTTTCTGGGCTTCCCAACATCTTCATTGTAGAATGTTTGTTATTGGTATTCTTAGTGTTCAAACTGGGAGTTTTGTCCCATCCCTGTTGGGAGTCGTTCTGTCGACTGCCTTTATTGTATCTCTTGATACATTCCATGTATGTTGTTACTTACGTGATGTTTTTGCTCAAATTATTGAGCGATCTCTGAGATTTTCCTCGTGGAGTTTGAGATTGGTGTTCTTACCGTACTGTCGGTTGTTGTTGTAGTGGGTTTTACCATTGCTCATATTCTTATTGTTTAGTATTCCGTCCAAGTTCAGCTCCATGCTGACTGGTGTGTCACCTCATCTATCATGGTTAGGCCGTCGGCCTTCCAAGGGTCTTTTGTTTCTTTTCTTATGGATTTACAGTGCAGTATTAATATGTGTTACAACTGTAGCGTTCTCCTATCTTGCCATGATGGCTTTCCGTGTAGCTAAATCGTGGTAGCACTTGCTATGGCAAGTGCGCCATGCAGGATGGGCTATTGGTACAAGGTACATTGGTAGTGATACTTCCTTCTAATTTCCATGTACTTGGTAGTCCTTGGGACTCCTCCGATAATATCTTATTTTGGATAACCGACCATCGGGCAGTTTCCTTGTTGTTTGACAGTACTGTCATCTATTAGGGTGTTCCTCCTTCTGAGGGAATCCCTTAATATTTCCTTATGTCTTAATTCTCGCCCCAGTCTCCACACGTTTTGTTGTGGTTACTCAGTAATGATTCTCCTTTAGGCACTACATCGTAGTCCTATTTCGGTAAACAATTTATATGAGTTCCCGTTTCTTGACTGGACCTTCCAGTAATCTCAATCCTCATGCTCTGTATTATCCTACTGTTATGCTCCTTCGGACCACTGTCCGGTACTCATGTCGCTTCCTTTTCCTTTCTATTGCACCCGTAGTGCTTTCCTTATCATTGGTATTGCGAGTTATTTCGACTGCGTAGCATGTCGACCCATGTTGCCGGTAATTACCGTTCCCTTATTGATAGAATTCCATAGGTAGCGCCTGTTCCTCTATTGCGCTCCATTAAAAACCTCTAAGTTCTCCGTAACTGTTGTACAACAAATTGTTTCTTGTATTGCTTACTGTTAACTAACTGCCAGATCGGGTTCCCCCGAGTAAGAGAAGGCTTTCTTCTCCGGCGTTTGTTCCACATATTCAGGGTTAGGGATGTGGAGGGCGGGTCTAGGTACTATGGATATCCGGTAAACACCGAGAAGTCCTGACTAACGCACCTCTCACTCTATCACCCAACCCTTAACCCATAACTCAAACTCAACCTCTGTATTCTCCTAAGTTCGGTAATTCTTGTCTTCAGAGCGTAACTACGCTCTGATACCACTTTTTGTAACACCCCAACTCAATCCAATTGTGGTCTCGCAACTTAACAGCATATATATACATGTCACAGCGGAATTCTTTACAATCCAGGACCTTGCCACGGTCTGACTACAGAATATACCGAACATTAGTACAACAATCTTAACCATTACCTATTCTTCTTACAATCCTCTCAACAACCTATACATCTTACTAACTCACTTGCCATACGAGTGTATATGCACAACTCGTAGGTCACGCTTAATCCTTAACACTTGTATCCTCTTCTTACTCTTGCGACGGCCGCTTCCTGATGTACCTGTGTAGTAAAAACAGCCCCCAAAGGGGGTCAGCACGAATGCTGGTACGATCCCCTCATGGCCCCCAAGCTAACGTGGCTACGACGACTAATTGTCGATAGCATGGAGGTTGATTAGATGCACAATATAATAGTAAGTGCAGTAAACAACAACTCAGATATGAACAATCAAGTTCACACACAATGAACGACTTAAATGCGTTCCCTTAATTAGAGAGTTAATTATTTAACTCCATAAGTAATGTTCCCTCTTAATCTTAGTCCAACCTTATCTCACCTCAATCTTAGTCTTATCTTAATCTTAGAAAAACCATCCTTTAATAAGGAGTGGATGTCACTTATCTTAATCTTAATAATACAAACCATCCTCTAAAAAGGAATGGTTGCAACTTACCTTAACCTTACCTTAATCTTAATAATACAAATCATCCTTTAAAAAGGAATGATTGTAATCTTATCTTAATCTTAATCTTAATAATACAAATCATCCTTTAAAAAGGAATGATTGTAACTTATCTTAATCTTAACTTAATCTTAATCTTAAATATACAAATCATCCTTTAAAAAGGAATGATTGTAACTTATCTTAATCTTAATAATACAAATCATCATTTAAAAAGGAATGATTGTAACTTATCTTAATCTTAACTTATTCTCAGAATACAAACCGTTCCTGGAGGGGATTGGTTGTAGCCTAAGTCCAAACCTGGGATTTAGGTGATCCCACCGCACCATCTTAATGCCACCTACCCTGGACGGGAATCCAGCGTAGCTGAGCCGGCAACCGGCCCTAGGCTACAAGTCCGAAGACAAGTCCTTAAGCGGAGGGCGGATCTGATTCAGATACCGTCCCCCTTTTTCCTTAGCATGCATGACCGGAGATCGGTCCCGGGTTTCCTCACTCAAGTTCCAGTTAGTAATAGTCTCAAGACCATGTTTGTTGGTTAACCTTTTTCGGTTCATATCGTCCCTTATTAGGGGCGTTCCTTAGTCTCACTCAATTTCTTACTAAACATTGGTTAGTAAGTTCTCACGGTATGTTGTGTTAGTTTTCAAACATCACACAACCATACAATAAATATAATATATTCCGGTTGCATGCTTTATCTTGTTTAGTGAGCACACAAAAACAAATAGCACACAAGCCGAGGGACACCTCGTTAGCAAGCAGGTCACAAGAGAACTGTACCGTTCACCGTTGGTCGTTCGGCTGCTTACTCTCTTCCGGAGTCCAAACTCCCAAGTCCTAAAACATTCATTCAGTTTTAGGTTGTTAATCACATAACTTAATATGACCTACTTAAGTTGTTTAATTTACTTAATTCCTTAATGATCCCCCACCTAACACCTCTTAAGTCTTACAACTTAATCTTAAACTTTTGAGTTTATACTTAACTTAACTTAATCCCTTAAGTTCCTAGGGTCCTAATCATTACCACCTCACCAAAGGTATACCTTATTACCTATCACCATTCTTAGAATTTAAATTTTTTTTTTAAGTGTTAAGGGCCGTCCGACCCACCGTCCGACCCACCCTCTGGGTCGGACCATTCCAGTAACTTTCGGGTTTGAAAAACCCTCCATGTCCGACCCACGTCCGACCCAACCAACTGGGTCGGACCATTCCAGAAACTTTCCGTCTTCTAAAACCTCACATGTCCGACCCACGTCCGACCCAACCAACTGGGTCGGACCATTCCAGAAACTTATTTGCCCTCTAAAACTCACCCGTCCGACCCATGTCCGACCCAAGACCTCTGGGTCGGACCATTCCAGAACCTTTCCCTGGCGTTAAACAGAGGCCGTCCGACCCAAACTTGGGTCGGACCCCTGGGTCGGACGCCACTAAAACATGCCCAAACTTTGCCAAATCTTCACTAAACCTTTCCTCAAGCCATCCAATGTGTTCTAACATCATTTAGACCCTTAAACCCACCTTAGAGCATCCTCCAAACACATTAAATCATTCACCAAGATTCACCTTAGTCATTATGCATTTTCCTTGTAATAATGCTAACACTTGTAATGTTTTCCTCTAGGTTCTAGGTGGTGGTTCATACCTAATGTAACCACTATGCCAAATGTTTTCCTCACCACTATAACATCATCTCCCAAGCATCTTTCACCATCGAAAATTCTTTCATGCATTTACTTAAAGTTCCTTCACAAGCTTAAGCTTCCATCCATCAACACCTTATTTCCTTCCTAGTTGTTTACCAACACTTGCCTAAGTCCTAAATACTCAATTACATTCTCTTGATTCCTAAATCCTTCAAAGTAATGCCTAAATCATTATAACTCATTACAACACTTTATCTCACCCCTTTTTCATCAAGACAACCTCTAAGACTTCCTAGTACTTCCTTAGTCATTAAATTCCCTTAGAACATATCTAAATCACCTTAAGCATTACACCTTCTCCTTAAACTTATGCACAAGTCTTACATTCCTCATCTCATGATTTTGGTGTGTTCAAAAACACTCACCATTCCTCTAATTCCTCCTAGACATCTCTAGGTCATTCTAAACCTCAAGAACTCCTTAGTTAACTAATCTCCACTCAAATTCCTCATAATGACTCCTAGTAAATCCTAGGTCATATTAATTCACCACCATCGCCTAAACACTTATTTTCTACTCAAATTTTGCCATAGCACCTCTAGCATCATAGCATGCCCAAACACATTATTTTTCCTCATTTAACCATCTCACAAACCTCAAGTTCTTTCTCATCATATCTCATCACCCAAACCAACTCATTCACAACAAACTCAATATATTGCAATAATCTTAAATTGCATAGCACTAAGGCTCTTAAATGACATGGCTCTTAGGCCCTTAAATGACTTAAACTTAAACACTGAATTTCCCACATATATAAGCTTACAACCTGCAAATACACTCATCAATCTTATAGTAGGTATAATGCTCTTAAAATCCACCTTAAACTTATATTACTAACTCATTCTCATTAGCTCCTTAATCACAAGTTCACAAGCTTGTTTAAGTTCTTTTTCTTAGGTTATATAACCCAATACACAATGTAAGCTCTAAGCCACATTGGTACTCTAAAACTCATTCCTTAATCTTAAACCACCATTAGGTAAGCATTTTACCTTGTTTTCTCAAGCTTATCTTAATCTCTTCCTTAGACCTTCTTCTTGCATAGATCTCGGCCACCACTTAAATTCCCCTTGCCAATGTTCTAATCAATATTCAAGGACTCATATGAGTACTAAACAATGCACTAACCTCAAGGAATAAAAACCTAGGTTAGAAATGTGTTCTAAGGCATAAAAGTGGATGATTACCTTTGAAGTCTCAAGGTAGACTTTGGCATTGAATGAAATAGGACCTCCACTAGTCCTTGGTGAATAAATCAAGCTAGAACAAGGCATAAAAACATAGCCCCATGAGAAGGAATTTTCGGCCATGTACAAGAAGTGATGGAAACATGGTTTTCTTACATTTTCTTTACCTTAAGAGAATGGAGAAGCTAATGAGCTCTTCAAACTTGATTTTCCTCCATCAATGAAGTTTTCTCATGGCACCATAATGGAGCTTTGAAAGATTTGAAAAGATAGAAAGATAGGTCTTGACCTAACTAAGAATAATATGTGTTTAGTTTTTGATTTGGAGCTAAAATGAGTAAGTTGTTGCCAAAGCAAGGTGAAGCAACAATGGAGGCTGCTTGGGACGGTTTGGAACAGAGGAAAGAAGAGAAGAACCGTGGAAGAAGAGAAATGAAGAAAGAGAGGAGAGAAGGTAGCTTATAAGGATATTTTGCTTTATAAAAGCAAATAGTAACTTTTCTCACTTTACTCTTCTTTTCCTTTCTCATTTGATGACTCATGTGGTGACTCCCCACATCAAAACCGGCCCCCTCTAATAAATGGAGATATTTATGGTCTTGGTTGACCATCTTATTGACTTATGTTGACTTATGTCTTAACTAGCACTAAATAGTTACTATTCACTAAACAAGGCACATAATCGGGAAATTTTTGATTTCCCATTGATTTAGACCTCCTAATGTGATATAATTAGTACACATGTTGATTAAAGAGTAATGATGGACATTTAGCCACTCAAAACTCAATTCTAAGACAATTTCTCAAAAATGTGCTTTAAGACTTCTTAAAGCACATTTTGTGTTTTAACTTGTTTTCAAGCTTGGTTTTCTTTGCTAATTGATTTAAAATGACCATTAGGATATTACTAAGGTCTTATCATGATATTTGGGTACTCACCCCAGTCTCTCCAAGCTTAGAGCACGTTTTTGCCCTGATTGCCTTTAAGGCACTTTCTTGTGTTTTCCTTGGTTTAAATTGTCTACCAATCTTTCTAAGGCATATTCTAGCCTTACTACATCATAATTTGATGTTTTCTTAGCATACTTAGGTTTGGGGTATTTCAATCTACCCCCCTTAAAAGGACTTTGTCCCCAAAGTTCCTATGCATCTTTTCTTATTAAAATGCATGTCTTACCTCATTCCATAGATCATACAGATCGTACTTATGTATACTTAAACTCCTTGAATCCTTAGGTCCACCATATGCCTATTCTTAAATATCACACAACATGCTCACGCATGTATAACACTCAAAATTCTTTTTGTTCCTTTTGATGATTAAAACATTCACATAACTTCCAACATATTCTCCCATGTCACCGGTCCGTAGACAATGGCTCATTCGTCCTCGTCACCATGGGCCAGAATACAAAACACGCTGCTCTCCCCATGTCACCGGTCCGAAGACAAAGGCTCGTGCGTCCTCGACTTCATGGGCGAGACTCAGTAAAAAGGTAATCCTTTTTACGAGGTCATGTGAGGAATAATTCCTCTAATTAAAAATACAAGCAACTCCAATTTCATTTTTATCCTAAGGCCTCTATCCTTAGTGTGATTTAATTGTCACCACTGGTAGGGAGTTTCAGGAATCATCCAACTCTGATGTGATCAGCATCAGTGTGGAACTATCCTTCCACTCTAATTTGTGTTCGGTTTCCCTTGATCCCTAGAAAATCAAGTTCCACCTCCCACGTCATTTTCAAACATCCAAATAATTTACTCATGTCCAATTTTCTATCTTTTTGGTTCTTCTAATCATAATCAATACATCTCCAAGGTGCAATTCATCCCTTAGTAATTACCTCAAGATCTAAATTCCTACTAAGTTCTATAACAGTCCCATATCAATTCTCACCATCTTATATCTCATAAAATTACAATTTCCTTTCTCATAATGTTATCTTATTCTTATCTCACACATAGTCTCATATCGACTTATACCTCATATATTCCTTATTCCTTAAGTCTCCTTAAACCTCTTCCTTAATTCTTTTAACTTGTACTCACACCGGAGTTAACAAGATAGGTACTCAATATGTATGGTATTCACATCTTCTGTGTGCAATAACCATGATTTATCTTAAAATGTTTATGTAAAACATATTCTCAAATTATTTTGTGCTATGCACACCGTAGTTTATGTACTCAGTACACAAACATACGCTAAGCGGTTTTCGCTCTACCCCCTTAAAATGGATTACGCCCACGTAATCAGCGTCACATCATCTTTGAACATAAGTTCAAGATGTCTAATTCTCACCAAGCATTCTAGCTTTCACGCCATCTATCTTACTTATAATTCGATCAGAAATGACTTAGTATCTGTATCGAGGATTCTTAACGGTACTTATACCGTATTCTTAACTTAGTTTGGTCTAATCTCAAAGTAGTGGTCTGCTAGCTTCCGCTGCGCGACTCTGATAATCTTAGGCTTAATTGTCTCAATGGACACGTGTTATCTTTATATACACACGGCCTTAATGAGTTGTAACTCGTCTATCCATTCTCCTTGAAGATCTTACGCTCATACTCTTAGTATTTTCTCGAATGTCTAAATTGTTCTCCCCAACTGACCTTTGGTCTGAGGATGATTCTTAGTCTGAAACTACTGTTTAGTGCATAATGTGCTTTACAGTCTTAATCTCTTACATGTTAAGGCATGTTCAATGTCTGTACTTAACAATCCGTGCTCTTCGCACTTCATAGTCCTTAATTATTTGTTCTCTGGTTCCTCTGTGTTGCTGGTTCAACTGAATTCTTCTCTTCAACTGTTTGTGGTAGTAGCTGCTCTTGTCTGATCTTGCATCGTTGTCGGTGGTACGGAGTCGACTACTTCCCGTGTTCTTTACACCACTCGTCCACATGCATGGGGTACCTTACTGGTACATTACTACTTACCCAACTAACTCATAAATGAGCATGTCAGGCCTGCAAGCCCCTGTGGGGTGCAGTCGTCCCACGTCTCGTTTTAGTAAACTCACAGTGTCCGTCACACGTTTAGCTATTGCTAATTATGAAGTATTCTGTTGTCGATCTCCTCTTTCATCGTCCCATAATAACATTTATTGTTCTTCTTGAAGTTAATCAAGGGAAATCCATTTACTGTTCTTGGTATTGTATGCTCTAGCTCTTTCTGTATCCCGTATTGATTCGGTCTCTTAATAATTGAGGTCTCTTTCCGTAGAGCCTCTTATCTTGTTTCTCATATTTATGCTACTAGGAATGCACTTCCAGTTCCTTAAGGAATGAGTAGTGTGTTTCCTGCGAAATCTTACCTAACCAGGTCCAGACTACTGGCACCAATGCTCAGTTCGTCTACCATCTTATTTTCTTACTTATGTTGGTCTTAACTATAAATCTAATTGCCTCAGTGTCAATATTTGACGGCTCATACATAATGGTCGCCTTACCGCGCACCATGACTTAATCCACTTATCTAACTATTATACTCACGACCATTACTACCGTGGTAGTTGGCCTTTACCATGTTGCCCATTAATGGTGCAACCCCTTACTCACTTATTCTAATGTCTTACCTTATACTCAATCCCTTCTTGGTGTAAACACACTGGGAGTTTCTTCATTCCGGTATAGGCGGTTGTCGTACCGTGTTGTAAAATAGTTGGCTCTTGATATGAAGATGTTCTGTTCCAATCTCAGATTCGTAAGTAGGCTAATTTCTTTCGCTTTCTTTCATCCTTAGTGATGTTATCTACCATGTAGTTTTAACTGGTTACTGAAGAAGTCATCCACTGAATCACAAGCTCTTCTGAGCATTGATTAATTGACGTGCCATAATGTGCAGTCACCATGTTTATCTCTGACCATTACTAATTCTTACATCCTGGGTGTTGGATATGGGGTCTATCTGTGCAACCTTCCTTATTACTCAAGTGTATCTGGTATGTTCTAAGGTAATCTCAAGGTTCATAGTTTCCATTTTCTAAATAAAGTGTATTTTATCTCTAATAGGTGAAAGCCCTTTTTGAGGGGTTCATTCCCACTCATGGCCTCACAACAAGGAGAGGTATCCCCACCTTAAAAGGCATGGTTCGTTCTCCGCTCCTGTCCTTAGCATTATCTCAATATTCTCATTGATACCCTTTCTTGGTAATGTTCTTCCCAATCTAAGTTGTAGGTTTGGTAACCGTTCATGTCTACAAATTGTAGTCCCTTCGTGGCTTAGACAAGCTCTCTTATAACTTACTGCGCCTCGGGCTCTGATGTGGTTAACATCCTTGGCTCGTAGGCTCTTAATGCTTAATGTCTCAGTTCATTATTTGTACTCTTACTCATCTGCAGGTCATCCCTATAAGATTCTGGTTCTTTGAGCACTATCCACCGTTAGGTTACATACTAAATGTAGTATCGGATTTCATGGTAAGTTGCTGCATCCTGCTTCCTGCTATGGAAGTTTATTCAGGTGATCTGCGGTTACTTAGTGTCTTTGACAATACTGTCATTTTATTAGACTTATGTCCTTTAGTAATTAAGGTTCAGTTCGTATTAGGCATTTGCCTTAAGGTGTCCAAGTTGGATATCATTCTATCATCTTACACTCCCATCTCAACGCTTCGTTCAACTTCCGTTGACTATGCCACCCGTTGATGATCAATCATACTTGGGTGTTAATGAGTTAGACGAACAGTACTAGCTGTCATTCATCAGTTCGTTCGGCTCGACTATGCCCACTCTGTGGGGGTAGTCCTCTGAGCTTTCCTCCGTGGGATTCGTATGTCCTTAACCCTTGGTAGGTTATATCTTAAGTTTATTTCCTTTATCTTTGCTTTCTGGGCTTCCCAACATCTTCATTGTAGAATGTTTGTTATTGGTATTCTTAGTGTTCAAACTGGGAGTTTTGTCCCATCCCTGTTGGGAGTCGTTCTGTCGACTGCCTTTATTGTATCTCTTGATACATTCCATGTATGTTGTTACTTACGTGATGTTTTTGCTCGAATTATTGAGCGATCTCTGAGATTTTCCTCGTGGAGTTTGAGATTGGTGTTCTTACCGTACTGTCGGTTGTTGTTGTAGTGGGTTTTACCATTGCTCATATTCTTATTGTTTAGTATTCCGTCCAAGTTCAGCTCCATGCTGACTGGTGTGTCACCTCATCTTATCATGGTTAGGCCGTCGGCCTTCCAAGGGTCTTTTGTTTCTGTTCTTATGGATTTACAGTGCAGTATTAATATGTGTTACAACTGTAGCGTTCTCCTATCTTGCCATGATGGCTTTCCGTGTAGCTAAATCGTGGTAGCACTTGCTATGGCAAGTGCGCCATGCAGGATGGGCTATTGGTACAAGGTACATTGGTAGTGATACTTCCTTCTAATTTCCATGTACTTGGTAGTCCTTGGGACTCCTCCGATAAAATCTTATTTTGGATAACCGACCATCGGGCAGTTTCCTTGTTGTTTGACAGTACTGTCATCTATTAGGGCGTTCCTCCTTCTGAGGGAATCCCTTAATATTTCCTTATGTCTTAATTCTCGCCCCAGTCTCCACACGTTTTGTTGTGGTTACTCAGTAATGATTCTCCTTTAGGCACTACATCGTAGTCCTATTTCGGTAAACAATTTATATGAGTTCCCGTTTCTTGACTGGACCTTCCAGTAATCTCAATCCTCATGCTCTGTATTATCCTACTGTTATGCTCCTTCGGACCACTGTCCGGTACTCATGTCGCTTCAATTTTCCTTTCTATTGCACCCGTAGTGCTTTCCTTATCATTGGTATTGCGAGTTATTTCGACTGCGTAGCATGTCGACCCATGTTGCCGGTAATTACTGTTCCCTTATTGATAGAATTCCATAGGTAGCGCCTGTTCCTCTATTGCGCTCCATTAAAAACCTCTAAGTTCTCCGTAACTGTTGTACAACAAATTGTTTCTTGTATTGCTTACTGTTAACTAACTGCCAGATCGGGTTCCCCCGAGTAAGAGAAGGCTTTCTTCTCTCCGGCGTTTGTTCCACATATTCAGGGTTAGGGATGTGGAGGGCGGGTCTAGGTACTATGGATATCCGGTAAACACCGAGAAGTCCTGACTAACGCACCTCTCACTCTATCACCCAACCCTTAACCCATAACTCAAACTCAACCTCTGTATTCTCCTGTTCGGTAATTCTTGTCTTCAGAGCGTAACTACGCTCTGATACCACTTTTTGTAACACCCCAACTCAATCCAATTGTGGTCTCGCAACTTAACAGCATATATATATACATGTCACAGCGGAATTCTTTACAATCCAGGACCTTGCCACGGTCTGACTACAGAATATACCGAACATTAGTACAACAATCTTAACCATTACCTATTCTTCTTACAATCCTCTCAACAACCTATACATCTTACTAACTCACTTGCCATACGAGTGTATATGCACAACTCGTAGGTCACGCTTAATCCTTAACACTTGTATCCTCTTCTTACTCTTGCGACGGCCGCTTCCTGATGTACCTGTGTAGTAAAAACAGCCCCCAAAGGGGGTCAGCACGAATGCTGGTACGATCCCCTCATGGCCCCCAAGCTAACGTGGCTACGACGACTAATTGTCGATAGCATGGAGGTTGATTAGATGCACAATATAATAGTAAGTGCAGTAAACAACAACTCAGATATGAACAATCAAGTTCACACACAATGAACGACTTAAATGCGTTCCCTTAATTAGAGAGTTAATTATTTAACTCCATAAGTAATGTTCCCTCTTAATCTTAGTCCAACCTTATCTCACCTCAATCTTAGTCTTATCTTAATCTTAGAAACAACCATCCTTTAATAAGGAGTGGATGTCACTTATCTTAATCTTAATAATACAAACCATCCTCTAAAAAGGAATGGTTGCAACTTACCTTAACCTTACCTTAATCTTAATAATACAAATCATCCTTTAAAAAGGAATGATTGTAACTTAATCTTAATCTTAATAATACAAATCATCCTTTAAAAAGGAATGATTGTAACTTATCTTAATCTTAACTTAATCTTAATCTTAATAATACAAATCATCCTTTAAAAAGGAATGATTGTAACTTATCTTAATCTTAATAATACAAATCATCCTTTAAAAAGGAATGATTGTAACTTATCTTAATCTTAATAATACAAATCATCCTTTAAAAAGGAATGATTGTAACTTATCTTAATCTTAACTTATTCTCAGAATACAAACCGTTCCTGGAGGGGATTGGTTGTAGCCTAAGTCCAAACCTGGGATTTAGGTGATCCCACCGCACCATCTTAATGCCACCTACCCTGGACGGGAATCCAGCGTAGCTGAGCCGGCAACCGGCCCTAGGCTACAAGTCCGAAGACAAGTCCTTAAGCGGAGGGCGGATCTGATTCAGATACCGTCCCCCTTTTTCCTTAGCATGCATGACCGGAGATCGGTCCCGGGTTTCCTCACTCAAGTTCCAGTTAGTAATAGTCTCAAGACCATGTTTGTTGGTTAACCTTTTTCGGTTCATATCGTCCCTTATTAGGGGCGTTCCTTAGTCTCACTCAATTTCTTACTAAACATTGGTTAGTAAGTTCTCACGGTATGTTGTGTTAGTTTTCAAACATCACACAACCATACAATAAATATAATATATTCCGGTTGCATGCTTTATCTTGTTTAGTGAGCACACAAAAACAAATAGCACACAAGCCGAGGGACACCTCGTTAGCAAGCAGGTCACAAGAGAACTGTACCGTTCACCGTTGGTCGTTCGGCTGCTTACTCTCTTCCGGAGTCCAAACTCCCAAGTCCTAAAACATTCATTCAGTTTTAGGTTGTTAATCACATAACTTAATATGACCTACTTAAGTTGTTTAATTTACTTAATTCCTTAATGATCCCCCACCTAACACCTCTTAAGTCTTACAACTTAATCTTAAACTTTTAAGTTTATACTTAACTTAACTTAATCCCTTAAGTTCCTAGGGTCCTAATCATTACCACCTCACCAAAGGTATACCTTATTACCTATCACCATTCTTAGAATTTAAATTTTTTTTTTTAAGTGTTAAGGGCCGTCCGACCCACCCTCTGGGTCGGACCATTCCAGTAACTTTCGGGTTTGAAAAACCCTACATGTCCGACCCACGTCCGACCCAACCAACTGGGTCGGACCATTCCAGAAACTTTCCGTCTTCTAAAACCTCACATGTCCGACCCACGTCCGACCCAACCAACTGGGTCGGACCATTCCAGAAACTTATTTGCCCTCTAAAACTCACCCGTCCGACCCATGTCCGACCCAAGACCTCTGGGTCGGACCATTCCAGAACCTTTCCCTGGCGTTAAACAGAGGCCGTCCGACCCAAACTTGGGTCGGACCCCTGGGTCGGACGCCACTAAAACATGCCCAAACTTTGCCAAATCTTCACTAAACCTTTCCTCAAGCCATCCAATGTGTTCTAACATCATTTAGACCCTTAAACCCACCTTAGAGCATCCTCCAAACACATTAAATCATTCACCAAGATTCACCTTAGTCATTATGCATTTTCCTTGTAATAATGCTAACACTTGTAATGTTTTCCTCTAGGTTCTAGGTGGTGGTTCATACCTAATGTAACCACTATGCCAAATGTTTTCCTCACCACTATAACATCATCTCCCAAGCATCTTTCACCATCGAAAATTCTTTCATGCATTTACTTAAAGTTCCTTCACAAGCTTAAGCTTCCATCCATCAACACCTTATTTCCTTCCTAGTTGTTTACCAACACTTGCCTAAGTCCTAAATACTCAATTACATTCTCTTGATTCCTAAATCCTTCAAAGTAATGCCTAAATCATTATAACTCATTACAACACTTTATCTCACCCCTTTTTCATCAAGACAACCTCTAAGACTTCCTAGTACTTCCTTAGTCATTAAATTCCCTTAGAACATATCTAAATCACCTTAAGCATTACACCTTCTCCTTAAACTTATGCACAAGTCTTACATTCCTCATCTCATGATTTTGGTGTGTTCAAAAACACTCACCATTCCTCTAATTCCTCCTAGACATCTCTAGGTCATTCTAAACCTCAAGAACTCCTTAGTTAACTAATCTCCACTCAAATTCCTCATAATGACTCCTAGTAAATCCTAGGTCATATTAATTCACCACCATCGCCTAAACACTTATTTTCTACTCAAATTTTGCCATAGCACCTCTAGCATCATAGCATGCCCAAACACACATTTTTCCTCATTTAACCATCTCACAAACCTCAAGTTCTTTCTCATCATATCTCATCACCCAAACCAACTCATTCACAACAAACTCAATATATTGCAATAATCTTAAATTGCATAGCACTAAGGCTCTTAAATGACATGGCTCTTAGGCCCTTAAATGACTTAAACTTAAACACTGAATTTCCCACATATATAAGCTTACAACCTGCAAATACACTCATCAATCTTATAGTAGGTATAATGCTCTTAAAATCCACCTTAAACTTATATTACTAACTCATTCTCATTAGCTCCTTAATCACAAGTTCACAAGCTTGTTTAAGTTCTTTTTCTTAGGTTATATAACCCAATACACAATGTAAGCTCTAAGCCACATTGGTACTTATCTAAAGCTCATTCCTTAATCTTAAACCACCATTAGGTAAGCATTTTACCTTGTTTTCTCAAGCTTATCTTAATCTCTTCCTTAGACCTTCTTCTTGCATAGATCTCGGCCACCACTTAAATTCCCCTTGCCAATGTTCTAATCAATATTCAAGGACTCATATGAGTACTAAACAATGCACTAACCTCAAGGAATAAAAACCTAGGTTAGAAATGTGTTCTAAGGCATAAAAGTGGATGATTACCTTTGAAGTCTCAAGGTAGACTTTGGCATTGAATGAAATAGGACCTCCACTAGTCCTTGGTGAATAAATCAAGCTAGAACAAGGCATAAAAACATAGCCCCATGAGAAGGAATTTTCGGCCATGTACAAGAAGTGATGGAAACATGGTTTTTCTTACATTTTCTTTACCTTAAGAGAATGGAGAAGCTAATGAGCTCTTCAAACTTGATTTTCCTCCATCAATGAAGTTTTCTCATGGCACCATAATGGAGCTTTGAAAGATTTGAAAAGATAGAAAGATAGGTCTTGACCTAACTAAGAATAATATGTGTTTAGTTTTTGATTTGGAGCTAAAATGAGTAAGTTGTTGCCAAAGCAAGGTGAAGCAACAATGGAGGCTGCTTGGGACGGTTTGGAACAGAGGAAAGAAGAGAAGAACCGTGGAAGAAGAAGAGAAATGAAGAAGAGAGGAGAGAAGGTAGCTTATAAGGATATTTTGCTTTATAAAAGCAAATAGTAACTTTTCTCACTTTACTCTTCTTTTCCTTTCTCATTTGATGACTCATGTGGTGACTCCCCACATCAAAACCGGCCCCCCTCTAATAAATGGAGATATTTATGGTCTTGGTTGACCATCTTATTGACTTATGTTGACTTATGTCTTAACTAGCACTAAATAGTTACTATTCACTAAACAAGGCACATAATCGGGAAATTTTTGATTTCCCATTGATTTAGACCTCCTAATGTGAATAATTAGTACACATGTTGATTAAAGAGTAATGATGGACATTTAGCCACTCAAAACTCAATTCTAAGACAATTTCTCAAAAATGTGCTTTAAGACTTCTTAAAGCACATTTTGTGTTTTAACTTGTTTTCAAGCTTGGTTTTCTTTGCTAATTGATTTAAAATGACCATTAGGATATTACTAAGGTCTTATCATGATATTTGGGTACTCACCCCAGTCTCTCCAAGCTTAGAGCACGTTTTTGCCCTGATTGCCTTTAAGGCACTTTCTTGTGTTTCCTTGGTTTAAATTGTCTACCAATCTTTCTAAGGCATATTCTAGCCTTACTACATCATAATTTGATGTTTTCTTAGCATACTTAGGTTTGGGGTATTTCAATCTACCCCCCTTAAAAGGACTTTGTCCCCAAAGTTCCTATGCATCTTTTCTTAAAATGCATCTTACCTCATTCCATAGATCATACAGATCGTACTTATGTATACTTAAACTCCTTGAATCCTTATGTCCACCATATGCCTATTCTTAAATATCACACAACATGCTCACGCATGTATAACACTCAAAATTCTTTTTGTTCCTTTTGATGATTAAAACATTCACATAACTTCCAACATATTCTCCCATGTCACCGGTCCGTAGACAATGGCTCATTCGTCCTCGTCACCATGGGCCAGAATACAAAACACGCTGCTCTCCCCATGTCACCGGTCCGAAGACAAAGGCTCGTGCGTCCTCGACTTCATGGGCGAGACTCAGTAAAAAGGTAATCCTTTTTACGAGGTCATGTGAGGAATAATTCCTCTAATTAAAAATACAAGCAACTCCAATTTCATTTTTATCCTAAGGCCTCTATCCTTAGTGTGATTTAATTGTCACCACTGGTAGGGAGTTTCAGGAATCATCCAACTCTGATGTGATCAGCATCAGTGTGGAACTATCCTTCCACTCTAATTTGTGTTCGGTTTCCCTTGATCCCTAGAAAATCAAGTTCCACCTCCCACGTCATTTTCAAACATCCAAATAATTTACTCATGTCCAATTTTCTATCTTTTTGGTTCTTCTAATCATAATCAATACATCTCCAAGGTGCAATTCATCCCTTAGTAATTACCTCAAGATCTAAATTCCTACTAAGTTCTATAACAGTCCCATATCAATTCTCACCATCTTATATCTCATAAAATTACAATTTCCTTTCTCATAATGTTATCTTATTCTTATCTCACACATAGTCTCATATCGACTTATACCTCATATATTCCTTATTCCTTAAGTCTCCTTAAACCTCTTCCTTAATTCTTTTAACTTGTACTCACACCGGAGTTAACAAGATAGGTACTCAATATGTATGGTATTCACATCTTCTGTGTGCAATAACCATGATTTATCTTAAAATGTTTATGTAAAACATATTCTCAAATTATTTTGTGCTATGCACACCGTAGTTTATGTACTCAGTACACAAACATACGCTAAGCGGTTTTCGCTCTACCCCCTTAAAATGGATTACGCCCACGTAATCAGCGTCACATCATCTTTGAACATAAGTTCAAGATGTCTAATTCTCACCAAGCATTCTAGCTTTCACGCCATCTATCTTACTTATAATTCGATCAGAAATGACTTAGTATCTGTATCGAGGATTCTTAACGGTACTATACCGTATTCTTAACTTAGTTTGGTCTAATCTCAAAGTAGTGGTCTGCTAGCTTCCGCTGCGCGACTCTGATAATCTTAGGCTTAATTGTCTCAATGGACACGTGTTATCTTTATATACACACGGCCTTAATGAGTTGTAACTCGTCTATCCATTCTCCTTGAAGATCTTACGCTCATACTCTTAGTATTTTCTCGAATGTCTAAATTGTTCTCCCCAACTGACCTTTGGTCTGAGGATGATTCTTAGTCTGAAACTACTGTTTAGTGCATAATGTGCTTTACAGTCTTAATCTCTTACATGTTAAGGCATGTTCAATGTCTGTACTTAACAATCCGTGCTCTTCGCACTTCATAGTCCTTAATTATTTGTTCTCTGGTTCCTCTGTGTTGCTGGTTCAACTGAATTCTTCTCTTCAACTGTTTGTGGTAGTAGCTGCTCTTGTCTGATCTTGCATCGTTGTCGGTGGTACGGAGTCGACTACTTCCCGTGTTCTTTACACCACTCGTCCACATGCATGGGGTACCTTACTGGTACATTACTACTTACCCAACTAACTCATAAATGAGCATGTCAGGCCTGCAAGCCCCTGTGGGGTGCAGTCGTCCCACGTCTCGTTTTAGTAAACTCACAGTGTCCGTCACACGTTTAGCTATTGCTAATTATGAAGTATTCTGTTGTCGATCTCCTCTTTCATCGTCCCATAATAACATTTATTGTTCTTCTTGAAGTTAATCAAGGGAAATCCATTTACTGCATTCTTGGTATTGTATGCTCTAGCTCTTTCTGTATCCCGTATTGATTCGGTCTCTTAATAATTGAGGTCTCTTTCCGTAGAGCCTCTTATCTTGTTTCTCATATTTATGCTACTAGGAATGCACTTCCAGTTCCTTAAGGAATGAGTAGTGTGTTTCCTGCGAAATCTTACCTAACCAGGTCCAGACTACTGGCACCAATGCTCAGTTCGTCTACCATCTTATTTTCTTACTTATGTTGGTCTTAACTTATAAATCTAATTGCCTCAGTGTCAATATTTGACGGCTCATACATAATGGTCGCCTTACCGCGCACCATGACTTAATCCACTTATCTAACTATTATACTCACGACCATTACTACCGTGGTAGTTGGCCTTTACCATGTTGCCCATTAATGGTGCAACCCCTTACTCACTTATTCTAATGTCTTACCTTATACTCAATCCCTTCTTGGTGTAAACACACTGGGAGTTTCTTCATTCCGGTATAGGCGGTTGTCGTACCGTGTTGTAAAATAGTTGGCTCTTGATATAAAGATGTTCTGTTCCAATCTCAGATTCGTAAGTAGGCTAATTTCTTTCGCTTTCTTTCATCCTTAGTGATGTTATCTACCATGTAGTTTTAACTGGTTACTGAAGAAGTCATCCACTGAATCACAAGCTCTTCTGAGCATTGATTAATTGACGTGCCATAATGTGCAGTCACCATGTTTATCTCTGACCATTACTAATTCTTACATCCTGGGTGTTGGATATGGGGTCTATCTGTGCAACCTTCCTTATTACTCAAGTGTATCTGGTATGTTCTAAGGTAATCTCAAGGTTCATAGTTTCCATTTTCTAAATAAAGTGTATTTTATCTCTAATAGGTGAAAGCCCTTTTTGAGGGGTTCATTCCCACTCATGGCCTCACAACAAGGAGAGGTATCCCCACCTTAAAAGGCATGGTTCGTTCTCCGCTCCTGTCCTTAGCATTATCTCAATATTCTCATTGATACCCTTTCTTGGTAATGTTCTTCCCAATCTAAGTTGTAGGTTTGGTAACCGTTCATGTCTACAAATTGTAGTCCCTTCGTGGCTTAGACAAGCTCTCTTATAACTTACTGCGCCTCGGGCTCTGATGTGGTTAACATCCTTGGCTCGTAGGCTCTTAATGCTTAATGTCTCAGTTCATTATTTGTACTCTTACTCATCTGCAGGTCATCCCTATAAGATTCTGGTTCTTTGAGCACTATCCACCGTTAGGTTACATACTAAATGTAGTATCGGATTTCATGGTAAGTTGCTGCATCCTGCTTCCTGCTATGGAAGTTTATTCAGGTGATCTGCGGTTACTTAGTGTCTTTGACAATACTGTCATTTTATTAGACTTATGTCCTTTAGTAATTAAGGTTCAGTTCGTATTAGGCATTTGCCTTAAGGTGTCCAAGTTGGATATCATTCTATCATCTTACACTCCCATCTCAACGCTTCGTTCAACTTCCGTTGACTATGCCACCCGTTGATGATCAATCATACTTGGGTGTTAATGAGTTAGACGAACAGTACTAGCTGTCATTCATCAGTTCGTTCGGCTCGACTATGCCCACTCTGTGGGGGTAGTCCTCTGAGCTTTCCTCCGTGGGATTCGTATGTCCTTAACCCTTGGTAGGTTATATCTTAAGTTTATTTCCTTTATCTTTGCTTTCTGGGCTTCCCAACATCTTCATTGTAGAATGTTTGTTATTGGTATTCTTAGTGTTCAAACTGGGAGTTTTGTCCCATCCCTGTTGGGAGTCGTTCTGTCGACTGCCTTTATTGTATCTCTTGATACATTCCATGTATGTTGTTACTTACGTGATGTTTTTGCTCAAATTATTGAGCGATCTCTGAGATTTTCCTCGTGGAGTTTGAGATTGGTGTTCTTACCGTACTGTCGGTTGTTGTTGTAGTGGGTTTTACCATTGCTCATATTCTTATTGTTTAGTATTCCGTCCAAGTTCAGCTCCATGCTGACTGGTGTGTCACCTCATCTTATCATGGTTAGGCCGTCGGCCTTCCAAGGGTCTTTTGTTTCTGTTCTTATGGATTTACAGTGCAGTATTAATATGTGTTACAACTGTAGCGTTCTCCTATCTTGCCATGATGGCTTTCCGTGTAGCTAAATCGTGGTAGCACTTGCTATGGCAAGTGCGCCATGCAGGATGGGCTATTGGTACAAGGTACATTGGTAGTGATACTTCCTTCTAATTTCCATGTACTTGGTAGTCCTTGGGACTCCTCCGATAATATCTTATTTTGGATAACCGACCATCGGGCAGTTTCCTTGTTGTTTGACAGTACTGTCATCTATTAGGGCGTTTCCTCCTTCTGAGGGAATCCCTTAATATTTCCTTGTCTTATTTACTCGCCCCAGTCTCCACACGTTTTGTTGTGGTTACTCAGTAATGATTCTCCTTTAGGCACTACATCGTAGTCCTATTTCGGTAAACAATTTATATGAGTTCCCGTTTCTTGACTGGACCTTCCAGTAATCTCAATCCTCATGCTCTGTATTATCCTACTGTTATGCTCCTTCGGACCACTGTCCGGTACTCATGTCGCTTCCCTTTTCCTTTCTATTGCACCCGTAGTGCTTTCCTTATCATTGGTATTGCGAGTTATTTCGACTGCGTAGCATGTCGACCCATGTTGCCGGTAATTACCGTTCCCTTATTGATAGAATTCCATAGGTAGCGCCTGTTCCTCTATTGCGCTCCATTAAAAACCTCTAAGTTCTCCGTAACTGTTGTACAACAAATTGTTTCTTGTATTGCTTACTGTTAACTAACTGCCAGATCGGGTTCCCCCGAGTAAGAGAAGGCTTTCTTCTCTCCGGCGTTTGTTCCACATATCAGGGTTAGGGATGTGGAGGGCGGGTCTAGGTACTATGGATATCCGGTAAACACCGAGAAGTCCTGACTAACGCACCTCTCACTCTATCACCCAACCCTTAACCCATAACTCAAACTCAACCTCTGTATTCTCCTAAGTTCGGTAATTCTTGTCTTCAGAGCGTAACTACGCTCTGATACCACTTTTTGTAACACCCCAACTCAATCCAATTGTGGTCTCGCAACTTAACAGCATATATATATACATGTCACAGCGGAATTCTTTACAATCCAGGACCTTGCCACGGTCTGACTACAGAATATACCGAACATTAGTACAACAATCTTAACCATTACCTATTCTTCTTACAATCCTTCAACAACCTATACATCTTACTAACTCACTTGCCATACGAGTGTATATGCACAACTCGTAGGTCACGCTTAATCCTTAACACTTGTATCCTCTTCTTACTCTTGCGACGGCCGCTTCCTGATGTACCTGTGTAGTAAAAACAGCCCCCAAAGGGGGTCAGCACGAATGCTGGTACGATCCCCTCATGGCCCCCAAGCTAACGTGGCTACGACGACTAATTGTCGATAGCATGGAGGTTGATTAGATGCACAATATAATAGTAAGTGCAGTAAACAACAACTCAGATATGAACAATCAAGTTCACACACAATGAACGACTTAAATGCGTTCCCTTAATTAGAGAGTTAATTATTTAACTCCATAAGTAATGTTCCCTCTTAATCTTAGTCCAACCTTATCTCACCTCAATCTTAGTCTTATCTTAATCTTAGAAACAACCATCCTTTAATAAGGAGTGGATGTCACTTATCTTAATCTTAATAATACAAACCATCCTCTAAAAAGGAATGGTTGCAACTTACCTTAACCTTACCTTAATCTTAATAATACAAATCATCCTTTAAAAAGGAATGATTGTAACTTATCTTAATCTTAACTTAATCTTAATCTTAATAATACAAATCATCCTTTAAAAAGGAATGATTGTAACTTATCTTAATCTTAACTTAATCTTAATCTTAATAATAAACAATCATCCTTTAAAAAGGAATGATTGTAACTTATCTTAATCTTAATAATACAAATCATCCTTTAAAAAGGAATGATTGTAACTTATCTTAATCTTAATAATACAAATCATCCTTTAAAAAGGAATGATTGTAACTTATCTTAATCTTAACTTATTCTCAGAATACAAACCGTTCCTGGAGGGGATTGGTTGTAGCCTAAGTCCAAACCTGGGATTTAGGTGATCCCACCGCACCATCTTAATGCCACCTACCCTGGACGGGAATCCAGCGTAGCTGAGCCGGCAACCGGCCCTAGGCTACAAGTCCGAAGACAAGTCCTTAAGCGGAGGGCGGATCTGATTCAGATACCGTCCCCCTTTTTCCTTAGCATGCATGACCGGAGATCGGTCCCGGTTTCCTCACTCAAGTTCCAGTTAGTAATAGTCTCAAGACCATGTTTGTTGGTTAACCTTTTTCGGTTCATATCGTCCCTTATTAGGGGCGTTCCTTAGTCTCACTCAATTTCTTACTAAACATTGGTTAGTAAGTTCTCACGGTATGTTGTGTTAGTTTTCAAACATCACACAACCATACAATAAATATAATATATTCCGGTTGCATGCTTTATCTTGTTTAGTGAGCACACAAAAACAAATAGCACACAAGCCGAGGGACACCTCGTTAGCAAGCAGGTCACAAGAGAACTGTACCGTTCACCGTTGGTCGTTCGGCTGCTTACTCTCTTCCGGAGTCCAAACTCCCAAGTCCTAAAACATTCATTCAGTTTTAGGTTGTTAATCACATAACTTAATATGACCTACTTAAGTTGTTTAATTTACTTAATTCCTTAATGATCCCCCACCTAACACCTCTTAAGTCTTACAACTTAATCTTAAACTTTTAAGTTTATACTTAACTTAACTTAATCCCTTAAGTTCCTAGGGTCCTAATCATTACCACCTCACCAAAGGTATACCTTATTACCTATCACCATTCTTAGAATTTAAATTTTTTTTTTAAGTGTTAAGGGCCGTCCGTCCGACCCACCCTCTGGGTCGGACCATTCCAGTAACTTTCGGGTTTGAAAAACCCTACATGTCCGACCCACGTCCGACCCAACCAACTGGGTCGGACCATTCCAGAAACTTTCCGTCTTCTAAAACCTCACATGTCCGACCCACGTCCGACCCAACCAACTGGGTCGGACCATTCCAGAAACTTATTTGCCCTCTAAAACTCACCCGTCCGACCCATGTCCGACCCAAGACCTCTGGGTCGGACCATTCCAGAACCTTTCCCTGGCGTTAAACAGAGGCCGTCCGACCCAAACTTGGGTCGGACCCCTGGGTCGGACGCCACTAAAACATGCAAACTTTTCCAAATCTTCACTAAACCTTTCCTCAAGCCATCCAATGTGTTCTAACATCATTTAGACCCTTAAACCCACCTTAGAGCATCCTCCAAACACATTAAATCATTCACCAAGATTCACCTTAGTCATTATGCATTTTCCTTGTAATAATGCTAACACTTGTAATGTTTTCCTCTAGGTTCTAGGTGGTGGTTCATACCTAATGTAACCACTATGCCAAATGTTTTCCTCACCACTATAACATCATCTCCCAAGCATCTTTCACCCATCGAAAATTCTTTCATGCATTTACTTAAAGTTCCTTCACAAGCTTAAGCTTCCATCCATCAACACCTTATTTCCTTCCTAGTTGTTTACCAACACTTGCCTAAGTCCTAAATACTCAATTACATTCTCTTGATTCCTAAATCCTTCAAAGTAATGCCTAAATCATTATAACTCATTACAACACTTTATCTCACCCCTTTTTCATCAAGACAACCTCTAAGACTTCCTAGTACTTCCTTAGTCATTAAATTCCCTTAGAACATATCTAAATCACCTTAAGCATTACACCCTTCTCCTTAAACTTATGCACAAGTCTTACATTCCTCATCTCATGATTTTGGTGTGTTCAAAAACACTCACCATTCCTCTAATTCCTCCTAGACATCTCTAGGTCATTCTAAACCTCAAGAACTCCTTAGTTAACTAATCTCCACTCAAATTCCTCATAATGACTCCTAGTAAATCCTAGGTCATATTAATTCACCACCATCGCCTAAACACTTATTTTCTACTCAAATTTGCCATAGCACCTCTAGCATCATAGCATGCCCAACACATTATTTTTCCTCATTTAACCATCTCACAAACCTCAAGTTCTTTCCATCATATCTCATCACCCAAACCAACTCATTCACAACAAACTCAATATTGCAATAATCTTAAATTGCATAGCACTAAGGCTCTTAAATGACATGGCTCTTAGGCCCTTAAATGACTTAAACTTAAACACTGAATTTCCCACATATATAGCTTACAACCTGCAAATACACTCATCAATCTTATAGTAGGTATAATGCTCTTAAAATCCACCTTAAACTTATATTACTAACTCATTCTCATTAGCTCCTTAATCACAAGTTCACAAGCTTGTTTAAGTTCTTTTTCTTAGGTTATATAACCCAATACACAATGTAAGCTCTAAGCCACATTGGTACTTATCTAAAGCTCATTCCTTAATCTTAAACCACCATTAGGTAAGCATTTTACCTTGTTTTCTCAAGCTTATCTTAATCTCTTCCTTAGACCTTCTTCTTGCATAGATCTCGGCCACCACTTAAATTCCCCTTGCCAATGTTCTAATCAATATTCAAGGACTCATATGAGTACTAAACAATGCACTAACCTCAAGGAATAAAAACCTAGGTTAGAAATGTGTTCTAAGGCATAAATGGATGATTACCTTTGAAGTCTCAAGGTAGACTTTGGCATTGAATGAAATAGGACCTCCACTAGTCCTTGGTGAATAAATCAAGCTAGAACAAGGCATAAAAACATAGCCCCATGAGAAGGAATTTTCGGCCATGTACAAGAAGTGATGGAAACATGGTTTTTCTTACATTTTCTTTACCTTAAGAGAATGGAGAAGCTAATGAGCTCTTCAAACTTGATTTTCCTCCATCAATGAAGTTTTCTCATGGCACCATAATGGAGCTTTGAAAGATTTGAAAAGATAGAAAGATAGGTCTTGACCTAACTAAGAATAATATGTGTTTAGTTTTTGATTTGGAGCTAAAATGAGTAAGTTGTTGCCAAAGCAAGGTGAAGCAACAATGGAGGCTGCTTGGGACGGTTTGGAACAGAGGAATAGAAGAGAAGAATCGTGGAAGAAGAGAAATGAAGAAGAGAGAGAGAAGGTAGCTTATAAGGATATTTTGCTTTATAAAAGCAAATAGTAACTTTTCTCACTTTACTCTTCTTTTCCTTTCTCATTTGATGACTCATGTGGTGACTCCCCACATCAAAACCGGCCCCCCTCTAATAAATGAGATATTTATGGTCTTGGTTGACCATCTTATTGACTTATGTTGACTTATGTCTTAACTAGCACTAAATAGTTACTATTCACTAAACAAGGCACATAATCGGGAAATTTTTGATTTCCCATTGATTTAGACCTCCTAATGTGATACTAATTAGTACACATGTTGATTAAAGAGTAATGATGGACATTTAGCCACTCAAAACTCAATTCTAAGACAATTTCTCAAAAATGTGCTTTAAGACTTCTTAAAGCACATTTTGTTTTAACTTGTTTTCAAGCTTGGTTTTCTTTGCTAATTGATTTAAAATGACCATTAGGATATTACTAAGGTCTTATCATGATATTTGGGTACTCACCCCAGTCTCTCCAAGCTTAGAGCACGTTTTTGCCCTGATTGCCTTTAAGGCACTTTCTTGTGTTTTCCTTGGTTTAAATTGTCTACCATCTTTCTAAGGCATATTCTAGCCTTACTACATCATAATTTGATGTTTTCTTAGCATACTTAGGTTTGGGGTATTTCAATCTACCCCCCTTAAAAGGACTTTGTCCCCAAAGTTCCTATGCATCTTTTCTTATTAAAATGCATGTCTTACCTCATTCCATAGATCATACAGATCGTACTTATGTATACTTAAACTCCTTGAATCCTTAGTCCACCATATGCCTATTCTTAAATATCACACAACATGCTCACGCATGTATAACACTCAAATTCTTTTTGTTCCTTTTGATGATTAAAACATTCACATAACTTCCAACGTATTCTCCCATGTCACCGGTCCGTAGACATGGCTCATTCGTCCTCGTCACCATGGGCCAGAATACAAAACACGCTGCTCTCCCCATGTCACCGGTCCGAAGACAAAGGCTCGTGCGTCCTCGACTTCATGGGCGAGACTCAGTAAAAAGGTAATCCTTTTTACGAGGTCATGTGAGGATAATCCTCTAATTAAAAATACAAGCAACTCCAATTTCATTTTTATCCTAAGGCCTCTATCCTTAGTGTGATTTAATTGTCACCACTGGTAGGGAGTTTCAGGAATCATCCAACCTGATGTGATCAGCATCAGTGTGGAACTATCCTTCCACTCTAATTTGTGTTCGGTTTCCCTTGATCCCTAGAAATCAAGTTCCACCTCCCACGTCATTTTCAAACATCCAAATAATTTACTCATGTCCAATTTTCTATCTTTTTGGTTCTTCTAATCATAATCAATACATCTCCAAGGTGCAATTCATCCCTTAGTAATTACCTTATCTAAATTCCTACTAAGTTCTATAACAGTCCCATATCAATTCTCACCATCTTATATCTCATAAAATTACAATTTCCTTTCTCATAATGTTATCTTATTCTTATCTCACACATAGTCTCATATCGCTTATACCTCATAATTCCTTATTCCTTAAGTCTCCTTAAACCTCTTCCTTAATTCTTTTAACTTGTACTCACACCGGATTAACAAGATAGGTACTCAATATTATGGTATTCACATCTTCTGTGTGCAATAACCATGATTTATCTTAAAATGTTTATGTAAACATATTCTCAAATTATTTTGTGCTATGCACACCGTAGTTTATGTACTCAGTACACAAACATACGCTAAGCGGTTTTCCGCTCTAAACTACCCCCTTAAAATGGATTACGCCCACGTAATCAGCGTCACATCATCTTTGAACATAAGTTCAAGATGTCTAATTCTCACCAAGCATTCTAGCTTTCACGCCATCTATCTTACTTATAATTCGATCAGAAATGACTTAGTATCTGTATCGAGGATTCTTAACGGTACTTACCGTATTCTTAACTTAGTTTTGGTCTAATCTCAAAGTAGTGGTCTGCTAGCTTCCGCTGCGCGACTCTGATAATCTTAGGCTTAATTGTCTCAATGGACACGTGTTATCTTATATACACACGGCCTTAATGAGTTGTAACTCGTCTATCCATTCTCCTTGAAGATCTTACGCTCATACTCTTATATTTTCTCGAATGTCTAAATTGTTCTCCCCCAACTGACCTTTGGCTGAGGATGATTCTTAGTCTGAAACTACTGTTTAGTGCATAAGTGCTTTACATCTTAATCTCTTACATGTTAAGGCATGTCAATGTCTGTACTTAACAATCCGTGCCTTCGCACTTCATAGTCCTTAATTATTTGTTCTCTGGTTCCTCTGTGTTGCGGTTCAACTGAATTCTTCTCTTCAACTGTTTGTGGTAAGCTGCTCTTGTCTAATCTTGCATCGTTGTCGGTGTACGGAGTCGACTACTTCCCGTGTTCTTTACACCACCGTCCACATGCATGGGTACCTTACTGGTACATTACTACTTACCCAACTAACTCATAAATGAGCATGTCAGGCCTGCAAGCCCCTGTGGGGTGCAGTGTCCCACGTCTCGTTTTAGTAAACTCACAGTGTCCGTCACACGTTTAGCTATTGCTAATTATGAAGTATTCTGTTGTCGATCTCCTCTTTCATCGTCCCATAATAACATTTATTGTTCTTCTTGAAGTTAATCAAGGGAAATCCATTTACTGCATTCTTGGTATTGTATGCTCTAGCTCTTTCTGTATCCCGTATTGATTCGGTCTCTTAATAATTGAGGTCTCTTTCCGTAGAGCCTCTTATCTTGTTTCTCATATTTATGCTACTAGGAATGCACTTCCAGTTCCTTAAGGAATGAGTAGTGTGTTTCCTGCGAAATCTTACCTAACCAGGTCCAGACTACTGGCACCAATGCTCAGTTCGTCTACCATCTTATTTTCTTACTTATGTTGGTCTTAACTTATAAATCTAATTGCCTCAGTGTCAATATTTGACGGCTCATACATAATGGTCGCCTTACCGCGCACCATGACTTAATCCACTTATCTAACTATTATACTCACGACCATTACTACCGTGGTAGTTGGCCTTTACCATGTTGCCCATTAATGGTGCAACCCCTTACTCACTTATTCTAATGTCTTACCTTATACTCAATCCCTTCTTGGTGTAAACACACTGGGAGTTTCTTCATTCCGGTATAGGCGGTTGTCGTACCGTGTTGTAAAATAGTTGGCTCTTGATATAAAGATGTTCTGTTCCAATCTCAGATTCGTAAGTAGGCTAATTTCTTTCGCTTTCTTTCATCCTTAGTGATGTTATCTACCATGTAGTTTTAACTGGTTACTGAAGAAGTCATCCACTGAATCACAAGCTCTTCTGAGCATTGATTAATTGACGTGCCATAATGTGCAGTCACCATGTTTATCTCTGACCATTACTAATTCTTACATCCTGGGTGTTGGATATGGGGTCTATCTGTGCAACCTTCCTTATTACTCAAGTGTATCTGGTATGTTCTAAGGTAATCTCAAGGTTCATAGTTTCCATTTTCTAAATAAAGTGTATTTTATCTCTAATAGGTGAAAGCCCTTTTTGAGGGGTTCATTCCCACTCATGGCCTCACAACAAGGAGAGGTATCCCCACCTTAAAAGGCATGGTTCGTTCTCCGCTCCTGTCCTTAGCATTATCTCAATATTCTCATTGATACCCTTTCTTGGTAATGTTCTTCCCAATCTAAGTTGTAGGTTTGGTAACCGTTCATGTCTACAAATTGTAGTCCCTTCGTGGCTTAGACAAGCTCTCTTATAACTTACTGCGCCTCGGGCTCTGATGTGGTTAACATCCTTGGCTCGTAGGCTCTTAATGCTTAATGTCTCAGTTCATTATTTGTACTCTTACTCATCTGCAGGTCATCCCTATAAGATTCTGGTTCTTTGAGCACTATCCACCGTTAGGTTACATACTAAATGTAGTATCGGATTTCATGGTAAGTTGCTGCATCCTGCTTCCTGCTATGGAAGTTTATTCAGGTGATCTGCGGTTACTTAGTGTCTTTGACAATACTGTCATTTTATTAGACTTATGTCCTTTAGTAATTAAGGTTCAGTTCGTATTAGGCATTTGCCTTAAGGTGTCCAAGTTGGATATCATTCTATCATCTTACACTCCCATCTCAACGCTTCGTTCAACTTCCGTTGACTATGCCACCCGTTGATGATCAATCATACTTGGGTGTTAATGAGTTAGACGAACAGTACTAGCTGTCATTCATCAGTTCGTTCGGCTCGACTATGCCCACTCTGTGGGGGTAGTCCTCTGAGCTTTCCTCCGTGGGATTCGTATGTCCTTAACCCTTGGTAGGTTATATCTTAAGTTTATTTCCTTTATCTTTGCTTTCTGGGCTTCCCAACATCTTCATTGTAGAATGTTTGTTATTGGTATTCTTAGTGTTCAAACTGGGAGTTTTGTCCCATCCCTGTTGGGAGTCGTTCTGTCGACTGCCTTTATTGTATCTCTTGATACATTCCATGTATGTTGTTACTTACGTGATGTTTTTGCTCAAATTATTGAGCGATCTCTGAGATTTTCCTCGTGGAGTTTGAGATTGGTGTTCTTACCGTACTGTCGGTTGTTGTTGTAGTGGGTTTTACCATTGCTCATATTCTTATTGTTTAGTATTCCGTCCAAGTTCAGCTCCATGCTGACTGGTGTGTCACCTCATCTTATCATGGTTAGGCCGTCGGCCTTCCAAGGGTCTTTTGTTTCTGTTCTTATGGATTTACAGTGCAGTATTAATATGTGTTACAACTGTAGCGTTCTCCTATCTTGCCATGATGGCTTTCCGTGTAGCTAAATCGTGGTAGCACTTGCTATGGCAAGTGCGCCATGCAGGATGGGCTATTGGTACAAGGTACATTGGTAGTGATACTTCCTTCTAATTTCCATGTACTTGGTAGTCCTTGGGACTCCTCCGATAATATCTTATTTTGGATAACCGACCATCGGGCAGTTTCCTTGTTGTTGACAGTACTGTCATCTATTAGGGTGTTCCTCCTTCTGAGGGAATCCCTTAATATTTCCTTATGTCTTAATTCTCGCCCCAGTCTCCACACGTTTTGTTGTGGTTACTCAGTAATGATTCTCCTTTAGGCACTACATCGTAGTCCTATTTCGGTAAACAATTTATATGAGTTCCCGTTTCTTGACTGGACCTTCCAGTAATCTCAATCCTCATGCTCTGTATTATCCTACTGTTATGCTCCTTCGGACCACTGTCCGGTACTCATGTCGCTTCCCTTTTCCTTTCTATTGCACCCGTAGTGCTTTCCTTATCATTGGTATTGCGAGTTATTTCGACTGCGTAGCATGTCGACCCATGTTGCCGGTAATTACCGTTCCCTTATTGATAGAATTCCATAGGTAGCGCCTGTTCCTCTATTGCGCTCCATTAAAAACCTCTAAGTTCTCCGTAACTGTTGTACAACAAATTGTTTCTTGTATTGCTTACTGTTAACTAACTGCCAGATCGGGTTCCCCCGAGTAAGAGAAGGCTTTCTTCTCTCCGGCGTTTGTTCCACATATTCAGGGTTAGGGATGTGGAGGGCGGGTCTAGGTACTATGGATATCCGGTAAACACCGAGAAGTCCTGACTAACGCACCTCTCACTCTATCACCCAACCCTTAACCCATAACTCAAACTCAACCTCTGTATTCTCCTAAGTTCGGTAATTCTTGTCTTCAGAGCGTAACTACGCTCTGATACCACTTTTTGTAACACCCCAACTCAATCCAATTGTGGTCTCGCAACTTAACAGCATATATATACATGTCACAGCGGAATTCTTTACAATCCAGGACCTTGCCACGGTCTGACTACAGAATATACCGAACATTAGTACAACAATCTTAACCATTACCTATTCTTCTTACAATCCTCTCAACAACCTATACATCTTACTAACTCACTTGCCATACGAGTGTATATGCACAACTCGTAGGTCACGCTTAATCCTTAACACTTGTATCCTCTTCTTACTCTTGCGACGGCCGCTTCCTGATGTACCTGTGTAGTAAAAACAGCCCCCAAAGGGGGTCAGCACGAATGCTGGTACGATCCCCTCATGGCCCCCAAGCTAACGTGGCTACGACGACTAATTGTCGATAGCATGGAGGTTGATTAGATGCACAATATAATAGTAAGTGCAGTAAACAACAACTCAGATATGAACAATCAAGTTCACACACAATGAACGACTTAAATGCGTTCCCTTAATTAGAGAGTTAATTATTTAACTCCATAAGTAATGTTCCCTCTTAATCTTAGTCCAACCTTATCTCACCTCAATCTTAGTCTTATCTTAATCTTAGAAACAACCATCCTTTAATAAGGAGTGGATGTCACTTATCTTAATCTTAATAATACAAACCATCCTCTAAAAAGGAATGGTTGCAACTTACCTTAACCTTACCTTAATCTTAATAATACAAATCATCCTTTAAAAAGGAATGATTGTAACTTATCTTAATCTTAACTTAATCTTAATCTTAATAATACAAATCATCCTTTAAAAAGGAATGATTGTAACTTATCTTAATCTTAACTTAATCTTAATCTTAATAATACAAATCATCCTTTAAAAAGGAATGATTGTAACTTATCTTAATCTTAATAATACAAATCATCCTTTAAAAAGGAATGATTGTAACTTATCTTAATCTTAATAATACAAATCATCCTTTAAAAAGGAATGATTGTAACTTATCTTAATCTTAACTTATTCTCAGAATACAAACCGTTCCTGGAGGGGATTGGTTGTAGCCTAAGTCCAAACCTGGGATTTAGGTGATCCCACCGCACCATCTTAATGCCACCTACCCTGGACGGGAATCCAGCGTAGCTGAGCCGGCAACCGGCCCTAGGCTACAAGTCCGAAGACAAGTCCTTAAGCGGAGGGCGGATCTGATTCAGATACCGTCCCCCTTTTTCCTTAGCATGCATGACCGGAGATCGGTCCCGGGTTTCCTCACTCAAGTTCCAGTTAGTAATAGTCTCAAGACCATGTTTGTTGGTTAACCTTTTTCGGTTCATATCGTCCCTTATTAGGGGCGTTCCTTAGTCTCACTCAATTTCTTACTAAACATTGGTTAGTAAGTTCTCACGGTATGTTGTGTTAGTTTTCAAACATCACACAACCATACAATAAATATAATATTTCCGGTTGCATGCTTTATCTTGTTTAGTGAGCACACAAAAACAAATAGCACACAAGCCGAGGGACACCTCGTTAGCAAGCAGGTCACAAGAGAACTGTACCGTTCACCGTTGGTCGTTCGGCTGCTTACTCTCTTCCGGAGTCCAAACTCCCAAGTCCTAAAACATTCATTCAGTTTTAGGTTGTTAATCACATAACTTAATATGACCTACTTAAGTTGTTTAATTTACTTAATTCCTTAATGATCCCCCACCTAACACCTCTTAAGTCTTACAACTTAATCTTAAACTTTTGTTTATACTTAACTTAACTTAATCCCTTAAGTTCCTAGGGTCCTAATCATTACCACCTCACCAAAGGTATACCTTATTACCTATCACCATTCTTAGAATTTAATTTTTTTTTTAAGTGTTAAGGGCCGTCCGACCCACCCTCTCGGACCATTCCAGTAACTTTCGGGTTTGAAAAACCCTACATGTCCGACCCACGTCCGACCCAACCAACTGGGTCGGACCATTCCAGAAACTTTCCGTCTTCTAAAACCTCACATGTCCGACCCACTGTCCGACCCAACCAACTGGGTCGGACCATTCCAGAAACTTATTTGCCCTCTAAAACTCACTCACAACATCACACACCAAAACAACTCAACCACCAAACTCACCTGGCAACACACACAACAAAACAAACTTCAAACCTCACACAACTTGGGTCGGACCCCTGGGTCGGACGCCACTAAAACATGCCCAAACTTTGCCAAATCTTCACTAAACCTTTCCTCAAGCCATCCAATGTGTTCTAACATCATTTAGACCCTTAAACCCACCTTAGAGCATCCTCCAAACACATTAAATCATTCACCAAGATTCACCTTAGTCATTATGCATTTTCCTTGTAATAATGCTAACACTTGTAATGTTTTCCTCTAGGTTCTAGGTGGTGGTTCATACCTAATGTAACCACTATGCCAAATGTTTTCCTCACCACTATAACATCATCTCCCAAGCATCTTTCACCATCGAAAATTCTTTCATGCATTTACTTAAAGTTCCTTCACAAGCTTAAGCTTCCATCCATCAACACCTTATTTCCTTCCTAGTTGTTTACCAACACTTGCCTAAGTCCTAAATACTCAATTACATTCTCTTGATTCCTAAATCCTTCAAAGTAATGCCTAAATCATTATAACTCATTACAAACTTTATCTCACCCCTTTTTCATCAAGACAACCTCTAAGACTTCCTAGTACTTCCTTAGTCATTAAATTCCCTTAGAACATATCTAAATCACCTTAAGCATTACACCTTCTCCTTAAACTTATGCACAAGTCTTACATTCCTCATCTCATGATTTTGGTGTGTTCAAAAACACTCACCATTCCTCTAATTCCTCCTAGACATCTCTAGGTCATTCTAAACCTCAAGAACTCCTTAGTTAACTAATCTCCACTCAAATTCCTCATAATGACTCCTAGTAAATCCTAGGTCATATTAATTCACCACCATCGCCTAAACACTTATTTTCTACTCAAATTTTGCCATAGCACCTCTAGCATCATAGCATGCCCAAACACATTATTTTTCCTCATTTAACCATCTCACAAACCTCAAGTTCTTTCTCATCATATCTCATCACCCAAACCAACTCATTCACAACAAACTCAATATATTGCAATAATCTTAAATTGCATAGCACTAAGGCTCTTAAATGACATGGCTCTTAGGCCCTTAAATGACTTAAACTTAAACACTGAATTTCCCATATATAAGCTTACAACCTGCAAATACACTCATCAATCTTATAGTAGGTATAATGCTCTTAAAATCCACCTTAAACTTATATTACTAACTCATTCTCATTAGCTCCTTAATCACAAGTTCACAAGCTTGTTTAAGTTCTTTTTCTTAGGTTATATAACCCAATACACAATGTAAGCTCTAAGCCACATTGGTACTTATCTAAAGCTCATTCCTTAATCTTAAACCACCATTAGGTAAGCATTTTACCTTGTTTTCTCAAGCTTATCTTAATCTCTTCCTTAGACCTTCTTCTTGCATAGATCTCGGCCACCACTTAAATTCCCCTTGCCAATGTTCTAATCAATATTCAAGGACTCATATGAGTACTAAACAATGCACTAACCTCAAGGAATAAAACCTAGGTTAGAAATGTGTTCTAAGGCATAAAAGTGGATGATTACCTTTGAAGTCTCAAGGTAGACTTTGGCATTGAATGAAATAGGACCTCCACTAGTCCTTGGTGAATAAATCAAGCTAGAACAAGGCATAAAAACATAGCCCCATGAGAAGGAATTTTCGGCCATGTACAAGAAGTGATGGAAACATGGTTTTTCTTACATTTTCTTTACCTTAAGAGAATGGAGAAGCTAATGAGCTCTTCAAACTTGATTTTCCTCCATCAATGAAGTTTTCTCATGGCACCATAATGGAGCTTTGAAAGATTTGAAAAGATAGAAAGATAGGTCTTGACCTAACTAAGAATAATATGTGTTTAGTTTTTGATTTGGAGCTAAAATGAGTAAGTTGTTGCCAAAGCAAGGTGAAGCAACAATGGAGGCTGCTTGGGACGGTTTGGAACAGAGGAAAGAAGAGAAGAACGTGGAAGAAGAAGAGAAATGAAGAAGAGAGGAGAGAAGGTAGCTTATAAGGATATTTTGCTTTATAAAAGCAAATAGTAACTTTTCTCACTTTACTCTTCTTTTCCTTTCTCATTTGATGACTCATGTGGTGACTCCCCACATCAAAACCGGCCCCCCTCTAATAAATGGAGATATTTATGGTCTTGGTTGACCATCTTATTGACTTATGTTGACTTATGTCTTAACTAGCACTAAATAGTTACTATTCACTAAACAAGGCACATAATCGGGAAATTTTTGATTTCCCATTGATTTAGACCTCCTAATGTGATACTAATTAGTACACATGTTGATTAAAGAGTAATGATGGACATTTAGCCACTCAAAACTCAATTCTAAGACAATTTCTCAAAAATGTGCTTTAAGACTTCTTAAAGCACATTTTGTGTTTTAACTTGTTTTCAAGCTTGGTTTTCTTTGCTAATTGATTTAAAATGACCATTAGGATATTACTAAGGTCTTATCATGATATTTGGGTACTCACCCCAGTCTCTCCAAGCTTAGAGCACGTTTTTGCCCTGATTGCCTTTAAGGCACTTTCTTGTGTTTTCCTTGGTTTAAATTGTCTACCAATCTTTCTAAGGCATATTCTAGCCTTACTACATCATAATTTGATGTTTTCTTAGCATACTTAGGTTTGGGGTATTTCAATCTACCCCCCTTAAAAGGACTTTGTCCCCAAAGTTCCTATGCATCTTTTCTTATTAAAATGCATGTCTTACCTCATTCCATAGATCATACAGATCGTACTTATGTATACTTAAACTCCTTGAATCCTTAGTCCACCATATGCCTATTCTTAAATATCACACAACATGCTCACGCATGTATAACACTCAAAATTCTTTTTGTTCCTTTTGATGATTAAAACATTCACATAACTTCCAACATATTCTCCCATGTCACCGGTCCGTAGACAATGGCTCATTCGTCCTCGTCACCATGGGCCAGAATACAAAACACGCTGCTCTCCCCATGTCACCGGTCCGAAGACAAAGGCTCGTGCGTCCTCGACTTCATGGGCGAGACTCAGTAAAAAGGTAATCCTTTTTACGAGGTCATGTGAGGAATAATTCCTCTAATTAAAAATACAAGCAACTCCAATTTCATTTTTATCCTAAGGCCTCTATCCTTAGTGTGATTTAATTGTCACCACTGGTAGGGTTTCAGGAATCATCCAACTCTGATGTGATCAGCATCAGTGTGGAACTATCCTTCCACTCTAATTTGTGTTCGGTTTCCCTTGATCCCTAGAAAATCAAGTTCCACCTCCCACGTCATTTTCAAACATCCAAATAATTTACTCATGTCCAATTTTCTATCTTTTTGGTTCTTCTAATCATAATCAATACATCTCCAAGGTGCAATTCATCCCTTAGTAATTACCTCAAGATCTAAATTCCTACTAAGTTCTATAACAGTCCCATATCAATTCTCACCATCTTATATCTCATAAAATTACAATTTCCTTTCTCATAATGTTATCTTATTCTTATCTCACACATAGTCTCATATCGACTTATACCTCATATATTCCTTATTCCTTAAGTCTCCTTAAACCTCTTCCTTAATTCTTTTAACTTGTACTCACACCGGAGTTAACAAGATAGGTACTCAATATGTATGGTATTCACATCTTCTGTGTGCAATAACCATGATTTATCTTAAAATGTTTATGTAAAACATATTCTCAAATTATTTTGTGCTATGCACACCGTAGTTTTGTACTCAGTACACAAACATACGCTAAGCGGTTTTCGCTCTACCCCCTTAAAATGGATTACGCCCACGTAATCAGCGTCACATCATCTTTGAACATAAGTTCAAGATGTCTAATTCTCACCAAGCATTCTAGCTTTCACGCCATCTATCTTACTTATAATTCGATCAGAATGACTTGTTCTATCGAGGTTTCATAACTTGTAATTGTTTTTTTTTTTTTTTCTTAACGGTACTTATACCGTATTCTTAACTTAGTTTGGTCTAATCTCAAAGTAGTGGTCTGCTAGCTTCCGCTGCGCGACTCTGATAATCTTAGGCTTAATTGTCTCAATGGACACGTGTTATCTTTATATACACACGGCCTTAATGAGTTGTAACTCGTCTATCCATTCTCCTTGAAGATCTTACGCTCATACTCTTAGTATTTTCTCGAATGTCTAAATTGTTCTCCCCAACTGACCTTTGGTCTGAGGATGATTCTTAGTCTGAAACTACTGTTTAGTGCATAATGTGCTTTACAGTCTTAATCTCTTACATGTTAAGGCATGTTCAATGTCTGTACTTAACAATCCGTGCTCTTCGCACTTCATAGTCCTTAATTATTTGTTCTCTGGTTCCTCTGTGTTGCTGGTTCAACTGAATTCTTCTCTTCAACTGTTTGTGGTAGTAGCTGCTCTTGTCTGATCTTGCGTCGTTGTCGGTGGTACGGAGTCGACTACTTCCCGTGTTCTTTACACCACTCGTCCACATGCATGGGGTACCTTACTGGTACATTACTACTTACCCAACTAACTCATAAATGAGCATGTCAGGCCTGCAAGCCCCTGTGGGGTGCAGTCGTCCCACGTCTCGTTTTAGTAAACTCATAGTGTCTGTCACACGTTTAGCTATTGCTAATTATGAAGTATTCTGTTGTCGATCTCCTCTTTCATCGTCCTATAATAACATTTATTGTTCTTCTTGAAGTTAATCAAGGGAAATCCATTTACTGCGTTCTTGGTATTGTATGCTCTAGCTCTTTCTGTATCCCGTATTGATTCGGTCTCTTAATAATTGAGGTCTCTTTCCGTAGAGCCTCTTATCTTGTTTCTCATATTTATGCTACTAGGAATGCACTTCCAGTTCCTTAAGGAATGGGTAGTGTGTTTCCTGCAAAATCTTACCTAACCAGGTCCAGACTACTGGCACCAATGCTCAGTTCGTCTACCATCTTATTTTCTTACTTATGTTGGTCTTAACTCATAAATCTAATTGCCTCAGTGTCAATATTTGACGGCTCATACATAATGGTCGCCTTACCGCGCACCATGACTTAATCCACTTATCTAACTATTATACTCACGACCATTACTACCGTGGTAGTTGGCCTTTACCATGTTGCCCATTAATGGTGCAACCCCTTACTCACTTATTCTAATGTCTTACCTTATACTCAATCCCTTCTTGGTGTAAACACACTGGGAGTTTCTTCATTCCGGTATAGGCGGTTGTCGTACCGTGTTGTAAAATAGTTGGCTCTTGATATGAAGATGTTCTGTTCCAATCTCAGATTCGTAAGTAGGCTAATTTCTTTCGTTTTTTTCATCCTTAGTGATGTTATCTACCATGTAGTTTTAACTGGTTACTGAAGAAGTCATCCACTGAATCACAAGCTCTTCTGAGCATTGATTAATTGACGTGCCATAATGTGCAGTCACCATGTTTATCTCTGACCATTACTAATTCTTACATCCTGGGTGTTGGATATGGGGTCTATCTGTGCAACCTTCCTTATTACTCAAGTGTATCTGGTATGTTCTAAGGTAATCTCAAGGTTCATAGTTTCCATTTTCTAAATAAAGTGTATTTTATCTCTAATAGGTGAAAGCCCTTTTTGAGGGGTTCATTCCCACTCATGGCCTCACAACAAGGAGAGGTATCCCCACCTTAAAAGGCATGGTTCGTTCTCCGCTCCTGTCCTTAGCATTATCTCAATATTCTCATTGATACCCTTTCTTGGTAATGTTCTTCCCAATCTAAGTTGTAGGTTTGGTAACCGTTCATGTCTACAAATTGTAGTCCCTTCGTGGCTTAGACAAGCTCTCTTATAACTTACTGCGCCTCGGGCTCTGATGTGGTTAACATCCTTGGCTCGTAGGCTCTTAATGCTTAATGTCTCAGTTCATTATTTGTACTCTTACTCATCTGCAGGTCATCCCTATAAGATTCTGGTTCTTTGAGCACTATCCACCGTTAGGTTACATACTAAATGTAGTATCGGATTTCATGGTAAGTTGCTGCATCCTGCTTCCTGCTATGGAAGTTTATTCAGGTGATCTGCGGTTACTTAGTGTCTTTGACAATACTGTCATTTTATTAGACTTATGTCCTTTAGTAATTAAGGTTCAGTTCGTATTAGGCATTTGCCTTAAGGTGTCCAAGTTGGATATCATTCTATCATCTTACACTCCCATCTCAACGCTTCGTTCAACTTCCGTTGACTATGCCACCCGTTGATGATCAATCATACTTGGGTGTTAATGAGTTAGACAACAGTACTAGCTGTCATTCATCAGTTCGTTCGGCTCGACTATGCCCACTCTGTGGGGGTAGTCCTCTGAGCTTTCCTCCGTGGGATTCGTATGTCCTTAACCCTTGGTAGGTTATATCTTAAGTTTATTTCCTTTATCTTTGCTTTCTGGGCTTCCCAACATCTTCATTGTAGAATGTTTGTTATTGGTATTCTTAGTGTTCAAACTGGGAGTTTTGTCCCATCCCTGTTGGGAGTCGTTCTGTCGACTGCCTTTATTGTATCTCTTGATACATTCCATGTATGTTGTTACTTACGTGATGTTTTTGCTCGAATTATTGAGCGATCTCTGAGATTTTCCTCGTGGAGTTTGAGATTGGTGTTCTTACCGTACTGTCGGTTGTTGTTGTAGTGGGTTTTACCATTGCTCATATTCTTATTGTTTAGTATTCCGTCCAAGTTCAGCTCCATGCTGACTGGTGTGTCACCTCATCTTATCATGGTTAGGCCGTCGGCCTTCCAAGGGTCTTTTGTTTCTGTTCTTATGGATTTACAGTGCAGTATTAATATGTGTTACAACTGTAGCGTTCTCCTATCTTGCCATGATGGCTTTCCGTGTAGCTAAATCATGGTAGCACTTGCTATGGCAAGTGCGCCATGCAGGATGGGCTATTGGTACAAGGTACATTGGTAGTGATACTTCCTTCTAATTTCCATGTACTTGGTAGTCCTTGGGACTCCTCCGATAATCTCTTATTTTGGATAACCGACCATCGGGCAGTTTCCTTGTTGTTTGACAGTACTGTCATCTATTAGGGTGTTCCTCCTTCTGAGGGAATCCCTTAATATTTCCTTATGTCTTAATTCTCGCCCCAGTCTCCACACGTTTTGTTGTGGTTACTCAGTAATGATTCTCCTTTAGGCACTACATCGTAGTCCTATTTCGGTAAACAATTTATATGAGTTCCCGTTTCTTGACTGGACCTTCCAGTAATCTCAATCCTCATGCTCTGTATTATCCTACTGTTATGCTCCTTCGGACCACTGTCCGGTACTCATGTCGCTTCCCTTTTCCTTTCTATTGCACCCGTAGTGCTTTCCTTATCATTGGTATTGCGAGTTATTTCGACTGCGTAGCATGTCGACCCATGTTGCCGGTAATTACCGTTCCCTTATTGATAGAATTCCATAGGTAGCGCCTGTTCCTCTATTGCGCTCCATTAAAAACCTCTAAGTTCTCCGTAACTGTTGTACAACAAATTGTTTCTTGTATTGCTTATGTTAACTAACTGCCAGATCGGGTTCCCCCGAGTAAGAGAAGGCTTTCTTCTCTCCGGCGTTTGTTCCACATATCAGGGTTAGGGATGTGGAGGGCGGGTCTAGGTACTATGGATATCCGGTAAACACCGAGAAGTCCTGACTAACGCACCTCTCACTCTATCACCCAACCCTTAACCCATAACTCAAACTCAACCTCTGTATTCTCCTAAGTTCGGTAATTCTTGTCTTCAGAGCGTAACTACGCTCTGATACCACTTTTTGTAACACCCCAACTCAATCCAATTGTGGTCTCGCAACTTAACAGCATATATATATACATGTCACAGCGGAATTCTTTACAATCCAGGACCTTGCCACGGTCTGACTACAGAATATACCGAACATTAGTACAACAATCTTAACCATTACCTATTCTTCTTACAATCCTCTCAACAACCTATACATCTTACTAACTCACTTGCCATACGAGTGTATATGCACAACTCGTAGGTCACGCTTAATCCTTAACACTTGTATCCTCTTCTTACTCTTGCGACGGCCACTTCCTGATGTACCTGTGTAGTAAAAACAGCCCCCAAAGGGGGTCAGCACGAATGCTGGTACGATCCCCTCATGGCCCCCAAGCTAACGTGGCTACGACGACTAATTGTCGATAGCATGGAGGTTGATTAGATGCACAATATAATAGTAAGTGCAGTAAACAACAACTCAGATATGAACAATCAAGTTCACACACAATGAACGACTTAAATGCGTTCCCTTAATTAGAGAGTTAATTATTTAACTCCTTAAGTAATGTTCCCTCTTAATCTTAGTCCAACCTTATCTCACCTCAATCTTAGTCTTATCTTAATCTTAGAAACAACCATCCTTTAATAAGGAGTGGATGTCACTTATCTTAATCTTAATAATACAAACCATCCTCTAAAAAGGAATGGTTGCAACTTACCTTAACCTTACCTTAATCTTAATAATACAAATCATCCTTTAAAAAGGAATGATTGTAACTTATCTTAATCTTAACTTAATCTTAATCTTAATAATACAAATCATCCTTTAAAAAGGAATGATTGTAACTTATCTTAATCTTAACTTAATCTTAATCTTAATAATACAAATCATCCTTTAAAAAGGAATGATTGTAACTTATCTTAATCTTAATAATACAAATCATCCTTTAAAAAGGAATGATTGTAACTTATCTTAATCTTAATAATACAAATCATCCTTTAAAAAGGAATGATTGTAACTTATCTTAATCTTAACTTATTCTCAGAATACAAACCGTTCCTGGAGGGGATTGGTTGTAGCCTAAGTCCAAACCTGGGATTTAGGTGATCCCACCGCACCATCTTAATGCCACCTACCCTGGACGGGAATCCAGCGTAGCTGAGCCGGCAACCGGCCCTAGGCTACAAGTCCGAAGACAAGTCCTTAAGCGGAGGGCGGATCTGATTCAGATACCGTCCCCCTTTTTCCTTAGCATGCATGACCGGAGATCGGTCCCGGGTTTCCTCACTCAAGTTCCAGTTAGTAATAGTCTCAAGACCATGTTTGTTGGTTAACCTTTTTCGGTTCATATCGTCCCTTATTAGGGGCGTTCCTTAGTCTCACTCAATTTCTTACTAAACATTGGTTAGTAAGTTCTCACGGTATGTTGTGTTAGTTTTCAAACATCACACAACCATACAATAAATATAATATATTCCGGTTGCATGCTTTATCTTGTTTAGTGAGCACACAAAAACAAATAGCACACAAGCCGAGGGACACCTCGTTAGCAAGCAGGTCACAAGAGAACTGTACCGTTCACCGTTGGTCGTTCGGCTGCTTACTCTCTTCCGGAGTCCAAACTCCCAAGTCCTAAAACATTCATTCAGTTTTAGGTTGTTAATCACATAACTTAATATGACCTACTTAAGTTGTTTAATTTACTTAATTCCTTAATGATCCCCCACCTAACACCTCTTAAGTCTTACAACTTAATCTTAAACTTTTAAGTTTATACTTAACTTAACTTAATCCCTTAAGTTCCTAGGGTCCTAATCATTACCACCTCACCAAAGGTATACCTTATTACCTATCACCATTCTTAGAATTTAAATTTTTTTTTTTAAGTGTTAAGGGCCGTCCGACCCACCCTCTGGGTCGGACCATTCCAGTAACTTTCGGGTTTGAAAAACCCTACATGTCCGACCCACGTCCGACCCAACCAACTGGGTCGGACCATTCCAGAAACTTATTTGCCCTCTAAAACTCACCCGTCCGACCCATGTCCGACCCAAGACCTCTGGGTCGGACCATTCCAGAACCTTTCCCTGGCGTTAAACAGAGGCCGTCCGACCCAAACTTGGGTCGGACCCCTGGGTCGGACGCCACTAAAACATGCCCAAACTTTGCCAAATCTTCACTAAACCTTTCCTCAAGCCATCCAATGTGTTCTAACATCATTTAGACCCTTAAACCCACCTTAGAGCATCCTCCAAACACATTAAATCATTCACCAAGATTCACCTTAGTCATTATGCATTTTCCTTGTAATAATGCTAACACTTGTAATGTTTTCCTCTAGGTTCTAGGTGGTGGTTCATACCTAATGTAACCACTATGCCAAATGTTTTCCTCACCACTATAACATCATCTCCCAAGCATCTTTCACCATCGAAAATTCTTTCATGCATTTACTTAAAGTTCCTTCACAAGCTTAAGCTTCCATCCATCAACACCTTATTTCCTTCCTAGTTGTTTACCAACACTTGCCTAAGTCCTAAATACTCAATTACATTCTCTTGATTCCTAAATCCTTCAAAGTAATGCCTAAATCATTATAACTCATTACAACACTTTATCTCACCCCTTTTTCATCAAGACAACCTCTAAGACTTCCTAGTACTTCCTTAGTCATTAAATTCCCTTAGAACATATCTAAATCACCTTAAGCATTACACCTTCTCCTGAAACTTATGCACAAGTCTTACATTCCTCATCTCATGATTTTGGTGTGTTCAAAAACACCCACCATTCCTTTAATTCCTCCTAGACATCTCTAGGTCATTCTAAACCTCAAGAACTCCTTAGTTAACTAATCTCCACTCAAATTCCTCATAATGACTCCTAGTAAATCCTAGGTCATATTAATTCACCACCATCGCCTAAACACTTATTTTCTACTCAAATTTTGCCATAGCACCTCTAGCATCATAGCATGCCCAAACACATTATTTTTCCTCATTTAACCATCTCACAAACCTCAAGTTCTTTCTCATCATATCTCATCACCCAAACCAACTCATTCACAACAAACTCAATATATTGCAATAATCTTAAAATGCATAGCACTAAGGCTCTTAAATGACATGGCTCTTAGGCCCTTAAATGACTTAAACTTAAACACTGAATTTCCCACATATATAAGCTTACAACCTGCAAATACACTCATCAATCTTATAGTAGGTATAATGCTCTTAAAATCCACCTTAAACTTATATTACTAACTCATTCTCATTAGCTCCTTAATCACAAGTTCACAAGCTTGTTTAAGTTCTTTTTCTTAGGTTATATAACCCAATACACAATGTAAGCTCTAAGCCACATTGGTACTTATCTAAAACTCATTCCTTAATCTTAAACCACCATTAGGTAAGCATTTTACCTTGTTTTCTCAAGCTTATCTTAATCTCTTCCTTAGACCTTCTTCTTGCATAGATCTCGGCCACCACTTAAATTCCCCTTGCCAATGTTCTAATCAATATTCAAGGACTCATATGAGTACTAAACAATGCACTAACCTCAAGGAATAAAAACCTAGGTTAGAAATGTGTTCTAAGGCATAAAAGTGGATGATTACCTTTGAAGTCTCATGGTAGACTTTGGCATTGAATGAAATAGGACCTCCACTAGTCCTTGGTGAATAAATCAAGCTAGAACAAGGCATAAAAACATAGCCCCATGAGAAGGAATTTTCGGCCATGTACAAGAAGTGATGGAAACATGGTTTTTCTTACATTTTCTTTACCTTAAGAGAATGGAGAAGCTAATGAGCTCTTCAAACTTGATTTTCCTCCATCAATGAAGTTTTCTCATGGCACCATAATGGAGCTTTGAAAGATTTGAAAAGATAGAAAGATAGGTCTTGACCTAACTAAGAATAATATGTGTTTAGTTTTTGATTTGGAGCTAAAATGAGTAAGTTGTTGCCAAAGCAAGGTGAAGCAACAATGGAGGCTGCTTGGGACGGTTTGGAACAGAGGAAAAGAAGAGAAGAACCGTGGAAGAAGAAGAGAAATGAAGAAGAGAGGAGAGAAGGTAGCTTATAAGGATATTTTGCTTTATAAAAGCAAATAGTAACTTTTCTCACTTTACTCTTCTTTTCCTTTCTCATTTGATGACTCATGTGGTGACTCCCCACATCAAAACCGGCCCCCTCTAATAAATGGAGATATTTATGGTCTTGGTTGACCATCTTATTGACTTATGTTGACTTATGTCTTAACTAGCACTAAATAGTTACTATTCACTAAACAAGGCACATAATCGGGAAATTTTTGATTTCCCATTGATTTAGACCTCCTAATGTGATACTAATTAGTACACATGTTGATTAAAGAGTAATGATGGACATTTAGCCACTCAAAACCCAATTCTAAGACAATTTCTCAAAAATGTGCTTTAAGACTTCTTAAAGCACATTTTGTGTTTTAACTTGTTTTCAAGCTTGGTTTTCTTTGCTAATTGATTTAAAATGACCATTAGGATATTACTAAGGTCTTATCATGATATTTTGGTACTCACCCAAGTCTCTCCAAGCTTAGAGCACGTTTTTGCCCTGATTGCCTTTAAGGCACTTTCTTGTGTTTTCCCTGGTTTAAATTGTCTACCAATCTTTCTAAGGCATATTCTAGCCTTACTACATCATAATTTGATGTTTGCTTAGCATACTTAGGTTTGGGGTTTTTCATAAATGGGGTCAGAACGTAAATAAGGGAAAACAATTTGTGGGCGGAAGAAGGATTTTGGAAACCTAAGGGGCTGTGTGGAAATAAGTAACATAGAAACTATAGGTTATATCAGCAATAAATATTAAAACCATATAATATAATCTATGTGTACAACTTGTTATAATGTATGTGGTCTTTATGTAAATAAAGAAAATATTGTGGCTGGAAAATAAATATACCAAACAGCTATGGGTTGTTCGGTAATATATAAGAAATAACATATAAAAACTATATGTTCTAATTATTGTAATGTTTGGATGATGTAACATATGTTATGTAAAAATATTATGAGATTTGTGGTAAAAGAATAAATATGAAAAGTTGAAGGGTTAAAACAAAAACAAACAGAACCTAAGGGACTGTTTGGTTTTTTCGGAAATTTAAAACCATACTATATACATATTATATGATTTAAATGTTATAGTATATGGTAAGTTAAGTATGTTATAAAAATTGTGGTGAAATTGTAATATTTGGAAAATATAGGATTTGAAAGTAAATGAAATGGAAAATACATGCCTTTTCGGCAATAATGAATAAAGAGATGTTAAAACCATAGGTTATATCTTATTATAAAGTTTTGGTGTTATAAAATAAGGTATTTATAACATGGTATAAGTTATGTGGCTATATTGTAATTCATGGGAATTATATAAACAAAGTGGTACAAGTATATTATATATATATATGCTATTTTCGGTAATAATATTAGTTTCCAAAACTATATGTTATAAAGTTTGATGACATATAAAATATCATACAATGTGATATCATGGTATAAGTGTAACACTAAATGGTATTATGTGGTCAAAAGTACAATTCATTAAAACTAGCATGCTAGCGCATGCATATATATATATATATCAAAAATAAGGATATAAGCTATAGTATACAATGACGTAAAATACTGTGGTTAATATATGATTTTGGAATGGTTAAATAAACCTTGAATGAGGAATAATATGTATATAATATAAAGTTTCTTATTTCATTAGAAATTAATGTGCATACATATATATATATATATGTTGGCGCAATGATAGGCATATATAATATGGTTTACAAACCATATAATAAGTAAATAATGAATATTAACTTATTAGTATAATTATATACTATAAGGTCATAAGATTTTTAATGAATATAACTTGTTACATAATTGGGAAGTTGTATAGTATAAGGTATATTAAAGGATAGTAATATCATACATTACAAACCAACGATGCATGGAATGAATGTAACTATGGGTTATAAAATATAACCATGCATACAACTATAGGTTATGACAATACCTATGCATGCGATATAACAATTGAATTAATTATATAAGAGCGAACGAATTTGTATTAAGCGTAACACTTAATAAACACTACGGTTGGAAACTATAATTCCTAAGTTTGGAAACGTTTACTACGACGTTCGTATAAAAACCGACGTCTTTGTTAAACCGAATATTAATACATACTACGAGTAAAGAGTTTTTAAGGATAACGATACCTTAACCTATAACAGTTGAAATCCAGGGATGTAATACCGGGGTTACTGACGTTATTCGGAAATACCGAATCATTTTGTCGTGTGGATTGACACTTAGCATTCTTCGTATGTTTAGATCGTCTGTCAGACGTGCGCGCTCGAGAAAGCTTAGTGGTCTACACTGCGCATCCATGGTCTAAGGTGTACGGTATGTAAAGGGGTTTGATCCGGGTTGTCCTGAGGAATTCCTCGGGCTCGGATTTGTTTGATAACATGTGTGATTATGTGTGTGATGGATATCTGTGTTTACTGCATTATTTATTTATGCACGAACGTCCTACGAGACTAATACTACGTCGACTATAGATCAGCTTATATAAAACTACATATGCGAGATGTGTGATTGCAATTACCGTTGCCTGACCTAATACTCTAAGTATTACAAGTATGTAGTTATAACCTAAGTAAAACACTTAAGAATAGGACACAACATTGTCGGTCCCTAGAGCTTCGACTCGAACATAAATACTACCTAGAATCATTCTAGGCATGCGTAAGACCCACAGGGCAGCCAACAAAATAAGGGATGTTCTTCATAATTAAAAACTCTAACTGAATTACTGACTAACGAGGTTAACAGTGGAGTGTGAATGAATGTGATGTGGTACCTTAATCCAGACAGCCACCGGCTGCTGGTCGCGGGTAGAGATCTCTTGGGTTAACCCGTGTCGGATTTTCCCTAGTTAATCCTGAACGAACCTAGATAGATTGTCAGGCGGAGTGTGCTACCGTTGGCACCAGGCCTTTGGCCTCCTAAATGGACGCCTTTACAAAGGCAAAGTGAAATAGTCTCGGAGTCTTCGGATGATCAGGGCAGTGAGCACCTTGAGTGTACGTGGGACTACTGTCCAAGTGAGTATATTTCGGGTTGTCCTAATTGACGCCCGGCAGTGTTAACTAAATCAAACGATATGTGAAGGCCCGGGGGGCCGAGTGTTGTAATACGTGGTGATGTTAATAAACGACGCATGAGTTACCGATGCTATTGCATTGTGTGACGTGTGGCTATGCTGTGTATATTTGTAATGACTGTTTGGATGGGATGGATGGTTATGTGATCATGCATGTTTGTTACAATATTTATTATATCTATAAAATGATAAAGCATGAAATCAATCTAATATCAAGATGGTTAAAAATGACAAGTGACCAATAGGGTCCAAGCCCGCCATACTCAGTGTCTATCGCTGAGACTACACTCATTGTGCAGGTTGCCGATCTCCGTCGTAGCCGAAGTGCGGGAACAGGGTAGTTAGGATTATTTTAACTATCGCACATGGAATTTATTTGTATAATAATACCAGTCTGTGGATGTATGACGGTATGGTTGTGTTTATTTGGGATTTGGGTAGATGCTCACTTGTCGACTGTTATGGATGTGGACTTAGTATGATGTATAGTAGATATCTCGTTGTCACAGCGGTTTAGTAGTGTTGTGTGTTTTGGTTGTTGGATTTAGTTCTGCTTCATTACTCGCATGTGCGAGTAATGGCAGGTGACACCCGAGTGAGTTTTACTGTTGTTATTTATTCTTCCGTTGTAAGACGTATTTATTTTCTGTTAACGTGAGTGATTATTACGTGTTTATTGAGAGGGGTGTTACAAAAGTGGTAACAGAGCGGAGTACCACTCTGATGACGAGATATTAGGTTAAGACAGTGAGCTTAGGACTTGGGAAACACGGGAAACGTTTGTGAGGTACGAAACGTCTTTGCCTTAATGGAATTATGTGTTAGCAAAGCCTTTGGCTTGCAAGTGTTAGCCCTTGAGGTGCACAAACGAGTTGATTGTAATATGATGTGTTATCCAGAAGACGAACGGTAATACCGAAGTCTAGTGGTGGTGCGAGCCAGGAAGCTGGCCAAGGGCATAAAGGCCCGGGAATATTATCCACGTTACGGACCAACTGAGAGCTCAGCCAGGAGGAGACACAAACATCATGAGTACATTGGCGACAGTCCACTTTCATGTGGAAGTCCAGTATGGACTACCGCCGACAGTACCCCTCCCGCCACAACCCAATGAGTATAATACAGCTGAGAAATATAAACCCGAATATAGGGAAGAGGGCTACCAAGCCCAACAGACCGTCTAAACGCTTTCGCACCGAATGAATATTTCCTACTCCTGTAACATTAATAAAAACTCAATACTATACCTCCCTTAACGACCAAGCGTTGTAGCAATAGGCACCGCCAGAGGCGAGCGCCACTACTACCGCAACGTGGTGGAAAGGATCACCCAAGACATTAGGGCAAGCGGACCAGGAGCACCTTGAGCTCCGCGAGACCGTCGCCCGTAATGGGGACCTTTTACCACCATACCATTGTATTGTAATACCAAACTGTAAAAGGAGATTATATTGAAAACGTGGAAGAATTTTGTAAGTATACCGTCCTGTTATGTTCAAATTCCAATCCTAATCTTGTGTACACACAATACCGTGACGCTTGAAGCTTGTCATGGCGACACTTGTGGAGAAACAAATTCCGAGCGTTTATGCTATTGTGAATCTAATGCGAGGGAGGACTTGGTTATTCTAATGACAATGTGGTTAGGAAAAGTTTCCAATCCAAGTACCGTCCTTTTCATGAACAATCATTCTAACGGTACTTAAGCAACCAATGCGGCAGTAAGACAAACAAGTCTTAAACCGACAACTCTACTTGTGTGGCGTGTTGCCACTGCAAGCGCTGATTTAAACAATGTACCAATAATTCCGTCTACCCCGCGCAATTGCTACTGCAAGTGCTGCAAACAACTACGACTGCGGTTACCACTGCTATTATCGTTACAAACGAATTCTGTAAACTGTGTAGACCAGTGTTACAACGTCATGGCTACTAATAATCACCAAACAATTGTATAACTCTAATATAAACTGTAGAACTACAATTGTTGCAATAAACCGCTAAGATACGAGGCCTACAGCCTCTAAAGGACCCGACGAGTCCGACTAACGCAATAAAAAGGGCATACCAGCCCATAACAAGTATAACTACTAAACAAGAACGAATTAAATGACTCCAACTTAAGAGCCAAGATAACATAACTTAATTATCAAACCATTTAATGGCTGAATTGGAAGTGGAAGGTGAAACTTGATTCCCGGGAATCAAGGGAAACCAACCACAAATTGGGGTGGAAGGTTAGTTCAACACTGGTGCTGATCACACCAGGGTCAGAGGACTCCTGAGACTCTTCACAAGTTGCCACAATTAATTACAATCAGGATAAACAAAACTGCAGTATACTAATTACAAACAACTAGCAACAATTTAGCAATAAGATATTAAATAAGAAAACTTATGACTAACAGTTTACGTTGTATATATTAAATCATACAAAATGAAATTATGGAGGGAATATGATCGTATAACAATCAGTACCGACAAAACACACTACCAGTATACGCCAACTTGTGATGAACACCAGGGAAGTAGTAAAACGTATCAGTCCACAGATGGACCAAAAGTGAAAAGAACAATTCTACCATAATACGGCTATTACCAATATCATTCGCAACAATGAACACGAATCAACACTGAACGCATGAATAATTACCACTCCTGAGCACTACCTTTACCAAGGAGTGCTATGTTTAGTTTTGTACAATTAAAAAAAAAAGAACAAACATCAAGATTAAGTTTTATGTGTATTATCAAGATCATACTGATTATGAGATAAGTTCTAAGTAGAAGAATGGCGACCGCCATTGGCTTTCTGCCCTATAAAAATGATAAGTATCAATATGTGTTAAAGACATGTCATTTACTATTGTGACGACTGTCAGTGATGAATGAATGTGTAAATTAGAACAATGGCAAACACCTAAATCAATTTTACAAAACACAAACCGAACGTAAAATAGCGCAAGTAAGCAAGTACCTAATGTACAAATAAAGGACATGAGCCCAGGAGACTGGGAACACCGACTCCGATTACCTTTCGAGGTATATTACTAACATAACAATGTCTAAGTTAATATAATGAAGTAAGGGAGCTACGGTACATACCGTAAGCAATATGAATAACAATGATGATTAACTAACAGGCGCCAAACCGCGCACTTGAGATATAAATAACTGCAGTTACAAATAACTAGCACTAAACAATAAGTAACAACAAAAACATTGCTTACTAGCCGAATACCAGAAGTATATACCAGCATTCAATGCTAATCACTAATAGTGATAAACGTTTAGTCCTTATGGACAGGCATAACCTTGTGAGAAATGGCATACCCTTGTGGATGCACCACCGCCAGTGAGGGTGGTTGGAAAGTAAAGAGCCTAGCTGCTCAAGCTGTTATGCAATGTACAATACACCGATTAAACGGATGAGGGAACAAATGTGAACTACAGGTGAGATGATATAATAATTAAACCAGAAGGAAAAAGATATGAAGAGTACTCAAGGAGATCGCGATATGAGACCTGACGTTGCTAACTCAGCACGAATATTACGTGAACCGATTGTAGCCGTAGAGGCGAATCAGCATTCAATAAGTAACAACCGAAGTACTACATTTAGAAATGAGTACCAGATGAAATGTATTACTAAGGACATGAGTCCAGGGAGCAAAAATATTATTTAAACCACTTTACCACCCATACCACTAAAACAATAACACCTATGACAAGATAACCGACAATGCGAATTAATTAACACCGAACCACAACAAGGACATCCATCAAAAGGGAGCTTGACAACAGAATACTTCACAATAGCCGTGTGATGGACGCTACTAGTTTACTAAACGAGACATGGGACGACCGCACTCCGATAGGAGAATGTGGGCCTGACAGACTTATTTATAAGTTAGTCGGGTAAGTAGCAATGTATCAGTACGGTACCCCATGCATGTAGACAAGTAGTGTTAGGAACACGAGAAGTAGTCAACTCCGTGCTACAGACAGTGATGCAGATTACCTCGAAGATGGACGAGAAGAGCAACAGTTAAACCAACGGGCTAGAGAAACCGAGAACTTCAACACAGAGTAGCAGACAGTACACAGTGAAGACAAGAGGACCTTTCGAAGACAACGATGCTGATGACAGGAACAAGAAACCCATTGTATGGACGGATGATATGTAGAACCGTCATAAGGATCGAACAAATTCTTGCAATTCGGAGGAATCTACCAAATAATGTGAACTTAAATGCATGACTACGCAACGATGAAAGACAAAGCTAGAACACTAGTAGATGCCTCAAGCAAAGAACAAACATCATGATAACTAATAACCATCGAATCGACTTAAATATGGTGCGCACGGAAGTGACCAACACGAACAACCATCAGCAATAAATACGTGGGCGAACATAGACAAGAAAAACTCATAGAGAATAATGTGAAATGGAAGATGAAGTTACAGAACTCTAATACGAGCACAACATATGGATTCCCCTGGCAGAAAGCAGGAAGAACCATACGAACGTCGATGCTAACCCGACACACGGGAAGATATAATATATATCAACACGAAGCAAGCATCAAAGAACTACACCAGTTTGTTACTCTTGAACAAAACCACCAGGAGACATGGATGACAATCTTTATCTAAGTGAACATGAAGGCTAGTATGTCTCAGTATTACAAAGACAAGTGCAAGAGCACTAAGTACTAACAATAGCCAATGTCACATTGCACCTCAAGATGAAAAATCAGTGGGAGAAGATACGTGCATGTATGCTAGTAATCCTAACGATGGGATATCCGACAATAGAAAGAATCAAACTGAGTCTATGTTCATGGGTCTGCACCTCTGTACGGAGTGAGTGGGCCCATTAGAACAAATTCGGGAGAGCGCACAAACACGTGCCTCACCCTTGATATGCTTTGGAGTCCGGGAGGGCTAAAGTCGTACCCGTCTCTCTGATATGAGAATAATCTACTCCAAAGGTGGAAGACGCCACATGAGAGTTAGAGGACTCTATGAGAGCCAAGTATCCAGCGCTCCTTGTTGAGTGACTGTTGTATACTTGTGGGGTACGGGGGCGTAACCCTTTTTAAGGGGGGTAGAGCCTCTTGGCTGTGCACATGTTTGCACTGAATTTTGTTGTTTCGTATGCGGGGCATACAGTAGTTTGTTGGTATGTTTGTTGGTATGCAGGTCATACGATGTTGTTTGTTGGTTTGTTTCTTATGCGGGGCATATAGTGAGTTGGTGGTATGCAGGGCATACGTTGTTTGTTGCTGTTGTTTGGTTGTTTTGCGGTGTTGTTTGGTACGCGGGGCGTACATTGTTGATTTGTTTGTGTGTGATGTGCACTTGTATATTTGAATCTTATGAAATACTTGTTTGAATGATGTGTTTACACCCATGTGTGTAGTACCTTTTCGTGATATTTGTGATATATATAATTATAGTACCTTGTAGATTAATTACATACGGTATCGCCTAGATACGAAATGAATCATAAGATACGGAATATGGAGTGCTGCTATGGTATGGACACCTCGGGGACGTTGTTAGGGTTTACAGAATTGATAGGAAACGATGGTGCTGATGGATCGCCTATATCCATATATGTTTGAAATGCCACAATCGATGGCTATGTGCTGCATAAGCGCAAGACGATGTGTGTAAATGATATATCACATAGATATACATCATGGGTTATATGGGTAGTTATTAATACACCTATTTAAGTAAGCGACTTCGGGACGAAGTCTTTTTAAGGGGGTAGATTGAAATACCCCTAATTAATAAAATATTGATTAAACATATAATCAATTAAATTAAGGCCTAAACATGCCTTAAAAATAAATTAAACACAACAATGTTTAATAGAAAGCAAGAATTGAACCCTTTGACCTTTTAGGGTGATTAAATATCCAAACGAACTCCATTTGACCTAAAATTTTAACCTGAGCCTTATAACACATAAATGAACACATTAAAATCGTATCCAAGGGAAACCAAGCTCATAAACTCATTGGGACACAAAATGTGCACTAAGCTTGCTTAAAGCACATTTTTATGAGATTGTCTCCAAAATGAGTTTATTTGATTTTAGGGTCTTGAATACCCTTAAATATACTAATGTGACATAATGTGCCACATTAAAATGCTTAAATCAAAGTTTTCCAAAAAAAAAACAAAAATATGTGCATTTTTTTGTGAATAGTAACCAAATAGTGCAAAAATAACATTTAATCACTTAATCATGTCTAGGGTGAATATGTTCCCTTGAACTTCGCTATATTATTCCGCCAATAAAGGCTTATAACCCAGTTAGTTACCGCCCCATATGCAATTAAATCCGATTCGCCACATATGCTTTATTAAATTAACATGGGTACATTTTACCATTTAAAAAATACTAACTAAGCTACTTACCTCTTCATTCTTACCACATCATAGCCGCCCGCCTATTTAAATCTGCAGCCCCTTGTCCACTTGCACAACCTGCAAACCACCAAACACACACATAAAAGTATGGGCATTATTATGACATGTACATGTTTAATATATAATTACTGATCAATCAACTAGCTTCTACCGTACTACTACTACCCAAGTTGTCCGACAATTCTGCAAGTATAAGAGATTTTTTTTTTCAGACTTTGGAAGCTTCCTAAAATAGCTAGGATTTCCCACCTTGACCTTTAACCAACCTACACCTATCTCCTTATTACCGAATTCTCTTTCTTCTCTTTCAATACCTTTTCTTCTTCTTCTAGCGCAAGCTCCCAGCTATTCCTTGCTGCTCCATAACCGAGAGCACCACTCTATCTTCCATGGCTGCTACTACTTGCTGTAGGTAAGTGTTTTTGACCCACAATATGCCCATTCTTCTCCTCTCTTCTTCCTCTCTTTTATGGGCTTACTCATCTTCTTTTCACCCAGCCATTACTACTGTTTTGGAGCTTGAAGAAGGAGGGGAATACGGTGGAAAAAACAGAAGAAGAAAGGGGTTGGTCTTCATAACTCTTTCATGGTAAAAACCAGCAAAAAAAACAAGCTTAGAACTTACTCCTATATTACCGTTTTCTTTCCAGTCTTTTCCCAGCTTATGCCTGACTTCTTCACGAACAAAAACAGAGGAAGTTCCCAGCTGTGTGAAGAAAAAAAATCCAAGCACAAGCCATCCATTTCCATCCATCTCGGTAAAGCTTGACCCTTACTTATTCCTTGTCTTACCGGAAATATACCCAGCTTATACTAATCTCTTTCTTTGCTTTCTTTCACGTACAAAACCAGAGGAGAATCATCCTATCTCATGTAGTAGCAATATCCAAGTTAGAGCTCCATTCTTTATCCATTTCGGTAAAGGAAAAACCCCACATTATCCTTGCTGTTCTACCGATAATATACTTCTAGTTCCTAGCTTATACTTTGCTCCTTCACGTGCAAAAACAGAGAGAAACATCCATGATCCATGCAGTAACAAGATCCATGCAGAACCACTTTGGTTTAATCACTTTCGATAAGGAAAAACTTACCTTATCTACCTTGTCCTATCGGTAATATATGTGTTGGTATATGTAGTAGTTAACACTTGTTTTTGCTCACAAAAACAGGCGTAAAAAGCCCTCCATTCTTGGTCATTTTGGTAAGAATATACCCATGGTTTTCCCTTGTTGTTACCGGTTATCTATGCTGGAATAAATGGTGGTGTAACACCTTGTTTTGCCCACAAAAACCAGGTGTAAACAAGCCTTGAAACCAAGGTAAATCCCATGAGTTTTCTTGCTTAAAACAACCATGTTTAGCCCTGCCTTCTACTGGTTATACATGCTGGAATATGTAGTGTTTTAACACTTCTCTTGGCCTTGGAAAAACAGGCGTGAATGAGCTTAGAAGCCAGCTCCAAAACAAGGTAAAAACCATGCCTTGCTAAGCTTAAACTCAGCACTTAATTACCTACATAATGAGTAACTAATACATACTCTTTTACTGCATGAAATTTCTGCCGAAAACACATTGGAAAATCTTGGAAAAATTCTGCACAACATGAAGAACTAAGTCCAAGAAATAAGTGTTGGCAAAGTGAGAATTCCCACTCTATAAACTTGTGTATATATTAAGCTAATGATTCAACATTCAAAACTAAATTAAATCTGGTGTTAACAACTAGACCGAGAGTGCTAGTTGCTGTTTGGAGTGCTTGGAAGCTTGGAAATCAAAAACTAGGTGAGAAATACTTACCTTATGCTATAATATGGTTTTTATGAAACTTTATTACACATATATGTTAGCCGTGGGATTTATGGGGATTATATAACTTAATTGTGTATCAAAATGTTTAATAACATTTTTGGTTGGTTAGTTGGTGTATTAATGACCTATAAGGTCAAGGAAATTAATTATGGGACAAAAACATAATTTATAAAAAATATGGGGCATGGGAAATAAAGTCGAGACCAAACATGGTCTTAAATGACTTAACTATATATTATAATGTTTTATAACATATTTAGTTGATAATATAAATTAGACGACATATTATGTCATAAGGGTTAATTAAATAATTTTAGGAAACATTATAGATAAAAAAACCATATGACAAACCGTAATTAATATGATTTTTATGACATTTATGTGTAATTCTATTTTATGTTATTATTGTAACAAGGCCAAACATTTTAGCCCATTTAATTTAATTGCTATAATAAATTAAAAATGATTTAAAATGAATTTAGAACAAAATGATTTTTACCGAAAGTGTATGGAGTTTAGTTGCAATTTAAATAAATTTTAGGGGCTAACTATAAGTAATAACCGAAAACTATGCATTAAAACCTTGTTTTACGATTTATATTAAATTTATTAAAGTTTTGAGACAAAAATGTAATTTATGAAAATTATAGGGGTCAAACTGTAAATATACAAACTTCTGGTCAAACTGGAAATAAATAGGTCAATATAGACCATATTAGGAGGTTTGACCAAATTCAATGTCATAAATAATTAATTTATGAACTTACATTATCATTATAAGTGAAATGTTGACTTTATGAAACTTATGGGGTATAGAATGTAAATACCGAAAAGTAAAGGTGTAGATTGGTTAATATGATGATCTATATCATAAGTATAAAATTTGGGAATTTTTGGAGTTATATAAGTGGGTATATTAATAAGAGTGTATAATATATAGTTTTGTGACATATGGAAGTATATAATATAAATGGGGTCAGAACGTAAATAAGGGAAAAAATTTGTGGGCGGAAGAAGGATTTCGGAAACCTAAGGGGCTGTGTGGAAATAAGTAACAAGAAACTATAAGTTATATCAACAATAAATATTAAAACCATATAATATAATCTATGTGTATTACTTGTTATAATGTATGTGATTTTTACGTAAATATGGAAAATACTGTGGCTGGAAAATAAATATACCAAACAGCTATGGGCTGTTCGGTAATATATAAGAAATAACATATAAAACTATATGTTCTAATTATTGTAATGTTTGGATGATATAACATATGTTATGTAAAAATATTATGAGATTTGTGGTAAAAGAATAAATATGAAAAGTTAAAGGGTTAAAATAAAAACAAACAGAACCTAAGGGACTATTTGGTATTTTCGAAAATTTAAAACCGTAGTATATACATATTATATGATTTAAATGTTATAGTATATGGTAAGTTAAGTATGTTATAAAAATTGTGGTAAAATTGTAATATTTGGAAAATATAGGATTTGAAAGGAAATGAAATGGAAAATACATGCCTTTTCAGCAATAATGAATAAAGAGATATTAAAACCATAGGTTATATCTTATTATAAAGTTTTGGTGTTATAAATTAAGGTATTTATAACATGGTATAAGTTATGTGGCTATATTGTAATTAATGGGAATTATATAAACAAAGTGGTACAAGTATATTATATATATATGCTATTTTCGGTAATAATATTAGTTAACGAAACTATATGTTATAAAGTTTGATGACATATAAAATATCATACAATGTGATATCATGGTATAAGTGTAACACTAAATGGTATTATGTGGTCAAAAGTACAATTCATTAAAACTAGCATGCTAGCGCATGCATATATATATATATGTAGGATCGGGTGGCTGACTCAAACCAACTCAAGGTGTGAGTCAAAGAGTTGGTTTGACTCAATCGGTCTTTGAAAGTAAGAAACACTCTGTGATGTAGAGGCACTCAATCGAACTTCGTATGTGACAAAACTTGAGACGTAGATACACTTAGCCGAACTAAGTGCGCGGAAGCAGTTGCTCAAGGTAGTGAAGTAAGATAGACTTAGCGGAGCTAAATGGATTAACACTCGAAAGGTAGAGGACTCTGTCGAACTCAGCAGGATACACAATATAAGTTATTTTATTTCCTGGTCAAAACAAAACAACTTATAATGCCCACTCAGTAGATGAGATCTACTTCGTGGTTTTCACTCACTCACCCAATACAATCTCTGATCAGCTCAATGATAAGTGTAGTGAAAACTAGGTCCTACCTAGAAAGACTCTATCGATATGCACAAACGAATCTAGTACTTCTCTCTCTCTTTTTCTCTCTCTAAAATAGGCAAAGCTTTCTCTAAACAAATGCTCTGAATGATTCTCTTTGGAAAGCTGCAATGAGAAACGAAATGACAACTCTCTTATATAGTGGAGCCGGTGAGGGAGTCTGCTTCCGAAATTTCTGCCATCTGAACGTTGTAGTTGCTTAAAATTCGGTCCTAACTTCTTTATGAACGTTGCTAAGCCTTGGCCCTTAATTTTCGGACAATTACCAATCCATTGGACGACTTGGCAACGTTCAATTATGACTTTCACGTCTGATGTAGTAGACTGACTCTGTCAGTTCCGAAATTTCAGGAACCAATGACTCTTTCCTTGAATTTCGGAAGCTGGAGCCATATTTCGGAAGCTGAAGCCAAGTCTTCTGATTAGTGCCATGTTGAGAGAATTTTGGTCCAAGTCTGAACATTGATGACCGTTGTAAGTCAATGTAGTTGCTGTACTTGCTCCTTAATTTTCGCAACTGACCGACAGACTCCTCGAATTACCAGAAAGTCAAGGCTTTGGATTTTGCTCACATTTTGCATGAATTTCGGCCCAAGGATGATAGTTGATGACTGTTATGGTTTAGTGGACGTTGCTCCTTGAATTTCGTTACTGATTGATGAATTCACATGGATGGACTCTCTTGCTCTTTCAGTAAGGACAGAGACTCATTCGATCTTCCAAGGTTGACAGACTCTGTCTTGTTTTGAGAAGTGTGATTGACTCGTTTGATCTGGTTGACTATCTCAGCAACACCTTCATACTCCAACAGTTTCCCCCTTGTTGCTGATGATAGCAAAACTCTTTTTGTGAATCCCGAATGAGTCAATCTGCAAAACAAGACAAGGGAAAAAAGTATTTTGGGGAACCGACCCTGTCCAAGTTCCCCCTTAATCACGGCATAGATTGAGTAACTCTTGTTAGAGTTCCCCCTGAATCGATGAGTACAATTTGGCAAACCACAACCTACTAAGAGAGATTGGAAAAGGGAATATATGACTAAGTTAAGAAAACTGCAACCAACATGATCTAGTACCAACAGAGTAAAAACGAAACAGAATATCCAAACTTCACCTAAGACCTAGTCGCACAGAGACAGAGTCAATCCAGAACATAACCAGAGTGACTCGTTCGTGAGAGACGGGATTCACTACTTCCCCCTTTTTGCTGTCATCAGTAAGGGAAGTTTGCAACAGAGTCTAAGTCAATCCGTACATTAAAAAACAAATAGACTGTATCCATAACGCAAACATACTCATGGACGACAAGGGGCAAGAAGTATTGTCATATTCCACAAAACCTTTCATTGCCACATACTCATAACTTGTAATGATCCCTGTTGCATTGCATTGTATTTTTGAAGACTTTATAGCTCATATTTGCAATGCATAGATATTTAACAAGTTTGAGCACACAGGGACTGTCTCCATCCCCCAGACTTTTCTCTCCACCCATGTAACAGATTGGGCCAACTTTCCCAGGTTTCGCATCCTTAGGAAGTTAGGTGATAAAGCACCCTTAAAGGCTTAATAACCGAGTGGACGAGGTCCGTTTTGGTTCAGGAGAAACAAGTTAGCGGAGTACCTTGCCTTTGTCCTCTCCCTTCTTCGTCTTTTTTTTAAATGAAAATCGCTAAGGGATTCAAAGAACAGACACAGTCTATCGATATGAGAACACGGATTGACTCAAACAGTATGCAAACAACACCTACTAATTATTACAACCAAGGGATAAGAGAGATTACCGTCTTCCATTGATTGAGTCATTTTGAGTGCTGAACGGAGTGCCTCGAATCAGGTGGTAGGAAGAGGCTTGGCAAAGATATCTGCTAGCTGATCCTCTATTGGAACAAAGTCAAGTTGAATTACCTTTTTCTCAACACAGTCCTTCGAGAAATGGAAACGTATTTCAATGTGTTTGGTTCTTCAATGTGTTTCCAGAGATTTTAAATGCACAATTATTATCACAGAAAATACCAATTTGATCTCAGCAAAATTTTGCTTTGTAGAGGACCAAGAGTCTAAGCATAGACAAAGGAATTTTGCATTGCTAGATGTACTCTTTCGATCATGGAGAGAATCTATCCAGTCAAAATCACTAAAACCAGATAAAGTAATATAGGGGAACGAAGGTACCATAGATGAAGTTGACTGGTTCCTTTTAAGTATCGAAAGATTCGCTTGACCACCTTGAGATAAGACTGATTGGGTGCTGCTTGAAAGCGAGCACATAGACAGACTTGGTCTCCGAATTGATGGCATTTAGACATTTCTTGTACATATTACCTTCTTTACGTCCTGTGGCTCTAGAGATCCTGTACGTTCATCAAAAACTTTGCAAACGACATATGAGAGAAGTACTAAATTGAATCTTTCACAAATTTGAAAAATGCTTAACAGACTAGGTTGAAGTCCAGTGACCAGATGGACTCCATCTACCTTAAACTTGGAGGGGTTACCTATGGTGCCAACTCCCACGATTTCACCTTGGTTGTTGTTTCCAAAGGTGACCTTACCTCCTTTGTAGGATGAAAGCGAGCTGAATTTGTCGGGATTTCCAGTTGTGGAGCACCCTCTGTCCAAGTACACATAGTCCATCTCCACGCTCGCTTCCACCTGCAAAAAAAATCACTTGGTACTTTTGGGAACCCAAATATACTTGGGTCCCCTTTTTGAACCAGATTTTTTCAGCTTTTCTCGTGCCTCAAGGATAAGATTGAGTCGCTTGATATTAAATGACACATCCTTGTGAAGCTTTTCACAGGCACTATCTCGATGTCCAAGACTCCCACAATAACCGCAAATCTTAGTGGGAGGAAGATTGACGTATTTTTGCTGTCCTTTCCACCAAGAATCAAAATTTTCTTTTTGTTGTTGGCGCTTGGGTTTGTTGTTGGATTTGGACATATTTTTAGGGATATCGAATTTACCTTTATGCCACTTGGGCTTCGATTGAGTGGATCCAACTCCAGATCGTATATTGACTATCTCTTGGGAGAGTTTTTCAACTTCCTTTCGAAGATTATCACGATCTTGACTAACTTCCTTGATCTTGGAGTTGGCCCACTCGGGCAATTCTGATGGAGTGACCTGTTTGATGAAATTGACTGGTTTGAGAGAGAGTGCATGTTCCTTTTCTTTCAATTTTCGAGAGAGTTGCTCAACAGAAGAGGTTAGAGAGATAACTTGAGATTCTGAACTATTTAGCTCATTCTGCAAAGAACACTTGTCAGCGCAAACAGTGAGGTCATGTTTGAGAGAGTCAATCTGAGTGAGTGACTCTTCCTGTTCCCTTTGGTTGGATTCAGTAAGACTCTTGGTTTTGTCGAGCTCCTTTTTAAGGGAGTCAACACGACGCCGAGAGTCTCGTAAGTCTAATCTAAGAGAGCAAGAGATAGTCTTGTGTTCCTCAGCTTCATCTCTTAAAGCATACATAGACTTTGAGATTCAAGTTCCTCAGTTAACTCGGAATTTTTCTGTGAGACTAGCTTTGAGAGTTAGCTCAGAGACATTTTAGCAATTAAAGTCATAAAACCCATAGGAGATATACGATAAAGATCTGTTTCAAGATGAGAACGAGTTACCTCATTGTCGGGGATCATGGACTCAGTCGTATCATGTGCCATGAGACATACCAGGTCGCTGGACTCCGTGTCTTGATCGTCGGAGTCTGAGTCACCCCAACCGACAGCTGCCATTGCTCGTTGATTGACTGTCAGCCTAAGCAAGGCTCTGATACCACATGTAGGATCGGGTGGCTGACTCAAACCAACTCAAGGTGTGAGTCTAAGAGTTGGTTTGACTCAATCGGTCTTTGAAAGTAAGAAACACTCTGTGATGTAGAGGCACTCAATCGAACTTCGTATGTGACAACACTTGAGACGTAGAAACACTTAGCCGAACTAAGTGCGCGGAAGCAGTTGCTCAAGGTAGTGAAGTAAGATAGACTTAGCGGAGCTAAATGGATTAACACTCGAAAGGTGGAGGACTCTGTCGAACTCAGCAGGATACACAATATAAGTTATTTTATTTCCTGGTCAAAACAAAACAACTTATAATGCCCACTCAGTAGATGAGATCTACTTCGTGGTTTTCACTCACTCACCCAATACAATCTCTGATCAGCTCAATGATAAGTGTAGTGAAAACTAGGTCCTACCTAGAAAGACTCTATCGATATGCACAAACGAATCTAGTACTTCTCTCTCTCTTTTTCTCTCTCTAAAATAGGCAAAGCTTTCTCTAAACAAATGCTCTGAATGATTCTCTTTGGAAAGCTGCAATGAGAAATGAAATGACAACTCTCTTATATAGTGGAGCCGGTGAGGGAGTCTGCTTCCGAAATTTCTGCCATCTGAACGTTGTAGTTGCTTAAAATTGGTCCTAACTTCTTTATGAACGTTGCTAAGCCTTGGCCCTTAATTTTCGGACAATTACCAATCCATTGGACGACTTGGCAACGTTCAATTATGACTTTCACGTCTGATGTAGTAGACTGACTCTGTCAGTTCCGAAATTTCAGGAACCAATGACTCTTTCCTTGAATTTCGGAAGCTGGAGCCATATTTCGGAAGCTGAAGCCAAGTCTTCTGATTAGTGCCATGTTGAGAGAATTTTGGTCCAAGTCTGAACGTTGATGACCGTTGTAAGTCAATGTAGTTGCTATACTTGCTCCTTAATTTTCGCAACTGACCGACAGACTCCTAGAATTACCAGAAAGTTAAGGCTTTGGATTTTGCTCACATTTTGCATGAATTTCGGCCCAAGGATGATAGTTGATGACTGTTATGGTTTAGTGGACGTTGCTCCTTGAATTTCGTTACTGATTGATGAATTCACATGGATGGACTCTCTCGCTCTTTCGGTAAGGACAGAGACTCATTCGATCTTTCAAGGTTGACAGACTCTGTCTTGTTTTGAGAAGTGTGATTGACTCGTTTAATCTGGTTGACTATCTCAGCAACACCTTCATACTCCAACAATATATATATATATATATATATATATATCAAAAATAAGGATATAAGCTATAGTATACAATGACGTAAAATACTGTGGTTAATATATGATTTTTGAATGGTTAAATAAACCTTGAATAAGGAATAATGTGTACATAATATAAAGTTTCTTATTTCATTAGAAATTAATGTGCATACTATATATATATATATATATATATATATATATATATATATATATATATATATATATATATGCTGGCGCAATGATAGGCATATATAATATGGTTCACATACCATATAATAAGTAAATAATGAATATTAACTTATTAGTATAATTATATACTATAAGGTCATAAGGTTTTTAATGAATATAACTTGTTACATAATTGGGAAGTTGTATAGTATAAGGTATATTGAGGGATAGTAATATCATACATTACAAACCAACGTTGCATGGAATGAATGCAACTATGGGTTATAAAATATAACCATGCATGCAACTATAGGTTATGACAATACCTATGCATGCGATATAACAGTTGAATTAATTATACGAGAGCGAATGAATTTGTATTAAGCGTAACACTTATTAAACACTACGGTTGGAAACTATAATTCCTAAGTTTGGAAACGTTAACTACGACGCTCGTATAAAAACCGACGTCTTTGTTAAACCGAATATTAATGCATACTACGAGTAAAGAGTTCTTAAGGATAACGATACCTTAACCAATAACAGTTGAAATCCGGGGATGTAATACCAGGGTTACTGACGTTATTCGGAAATACCGAATCATTTTGTCGTGTGGAATGACACTTAGCGTTCTTCATATGTTTAGATCGGCTGTCAGACATGCGCGCTCAAGAAAGCTTAGTGGTCTACACTGCACATCCTTGGTCTAAGGTGTACGGTATGTAAAGGGGTTTGATCCGGGTTGTCCTGAGGAATTCCTCGGGCCCGGATTTCTTTGATAATGTGTGTGATTATGTGTGTGATGGATATCTGTGTTTACTGCATTATTTATTTATGCACGAACGTCTTACGCGACTAATACTACGTCGACTATAGATTGACTTATATAAAACTACATATGCGAGATGTGTGATTGTGATTACCGTTGCCTGACCTAATACGCTAAGTATTACAAGTATGTAGTTATAACCTAAGTAAAACACTTAGGAACAGGACACGACATTGTCGGTCCCTAGAGCTTCGACTCGAACATAAATACTACCTAGAGTCATTCTAGGCATGCGTAAGACCCACAGGGCAGCCAACAAAATAAGGGATGTTCTCCATAATTAAAAACTGTAACTGAATTACTGACTAACGAGGTTAACAGTGGTATGTGAATGAATGTGATGTGGTACCTTAATCCAGACAGCCACCGGCTGCTGGTCGCGCGTAGAGATCTCTTAGGTTAACCCGTGTCGGGTTTCCCCTAGCTAATCCTGAACGAACCTAGATAGATTGCCAGGCGGAGTGTGCTACCGTTGGCACCAGGCCTTTGGCCACCTAAATGGATGCCTTTACAAAGGCAAAGTGAAATATTCCCGGAGTCTTCGGATGACCAGGGCAGTGAGCACCTTGTGTGTACGTGGCACTACTGTCCAAGTGAGTATATTTTAGGTTGTCCTAATTGACGCCCGACAGTGCTAACCAAATCAAACGATATGTGAAGGCCCGGGGGGCCGAGTGTTGTAATACGTGATGATGTTAATAAACGACGGATGAGTTACCGATGCTATTGCATTGTGTGACGTGTGGTTGTGCTGTGTATATTTGTAATGACTGTTTGGATTGGATGGATGGTTATGTGATCATGCAGGTTTGTTACAGTATTTGTTATATCTGTAAAATGATAAAGCATGAAATCAATCTAATATCAAGATGGTTAAAAATGACAAGTGACCAATAGGGTCCAGGCCCGGCATACTCAACGTCATTCGCTGAGACTACACTCATTGTGCAGGTTACTGATCTCCGTCGTAGCCGAAGTGCGGGAACAGGGTAGTTAGGTTATTTTAATTATCGCACATGGAATTTATTTGTATAACGATACCAGTCTATGGATGTATGACGGTACGGTTGTGTTTATTAGGGATTTGGGTAGATGCTCACTTGTCGAGTGTTATGGATGTGGACTTAGTATGATGTATAGAAGATATCTCATTGTCACATCGGTTTAGTAGTGTTGTGTGTTTTGGTTGTTGGATTTAGTTCTGCTTCGTTACTCGCATGGGCGAGTAATGGCAGGTGACACCCGAGGGAGTTTTACTGTTGTTATTTATTCTTCCGTTGTAAGACGTATTTATTTTCTGTTAACGTGAGTGATTATTACGTGTTTATTGAGAGGGGTGTTACACGAACACACCGGCGAAGTTTATGGATATGATGAACCGCTTGTTCAGGGAACAGTTGGACAAGTCGGTTGTGGTGTTCATCGACGACATACTAATATATTCAAAGACGACAGCTGAGCATGAGGAACATTTGAGGAGGGTGTTAGAGATACTAAGGGAGAACCAGCTTTATGCCAGGTTCTCCAAATGTGAGTTTTGGCTTGACCAGGTCTCTTTCCTGGGTCATGTCATCTCAGATGCTGGTATATCTGTAAATCCAGCAAAGATAGATGTCGTGCGCACCTGGCCAAGACCGAAGACGGTTACCGACATCCGGAGCTTCCTTGGTCTGCCAGGGTACTATTGAGGTTTGTTAAGGACTTCAGCAAGGCCGCGAAGCCGATGACCAGTCTGATGAAGAAAGATGCACCGTTCGTATGGACGGATGACTGTGAGAGTTCATTCCAGAGCTTGAAGGACTAACTAACAATCGCACCGGTTCTGACTATTCTAGACGGTACGGAGGGCTTTGAGGTTTACTGTGATGCATCCGGCAGAGGGTTGGGTTGCGTGCTCCTGCAGCATGGCAAGGTGGTGTGGTGGCATATGCCTCACGCCAGCTGAAGAAACATGAGGAGAACTACCCCACTCATGACTTGGAACTGGGAGCTGTAGTCTTCGCTTTGAAGATATGGCGCCACTACTTATATGGGGTTAGTGTGACGATCTACACCGATCATAAGAGCTTGAAATACATATTCACTCAGAAGGAGTTGAATCTTAGACAGCGGAGATGGTTAGAGTTTCTAAAAGACTACGATATTGACCTCCAATACAAAGAAGGGAAGGCCAATGTTGTAGCTGACGCCCTGAGCCGTCGAGCACACTCACTCCATTCACTACTTGCTTCCTCAAGCTTGGTTGATGAGGTGAGAGAGGCTCAGAGGGCCGATGAGTATATGAGGGAAGTCAGACAGAAGCTGACTAAAATACCCCTAAATTAATTTAGGGGATTTCTTTTATTTAACCATAAATAATACTATTAAATATTAAATTATTGTATGGAATTATGAATATTAAATTATTATATGGAATTATGAAAAATTAAATTATGGGATTTCTTCTATTTAACCCTAAAGAATACAATTAAACATTAAATTATTATATGTTATTATGAATTTAATAATAAGATTTATAAGTCAATAAATCTTGGGAAAATTTCCAAACACTCCAAGTATATTATAAAGATTTTAGAAATAATTGGAACATTAATTTGAATCATAAAAGTCAATATAAAATCATGGAAACCAAAAGCTTCTTAAGCCTTGCTAGGGTTGACTTTTTGAGAATGGTCAAACCAGCCCATGAAACCTATACCAATAGAAAGGTTATGGATAACCAAGAATATTGATAAAAAGAACGTCAAAAACGGATCATCCTAGCCAAAGTTATGGGGAAATGAAGTTTAGAGCCAAAATTTTGAAGAAAGTTAACGTGTCCAAATCCCGCTGACTCATCCGCGCGCCTCGGGAAGCGTGCCATGTCAACCTCACCGGATTTCTCTAAAAATTCTGCTAAGTCTTCTAGCAACCGTCAGAACTTTGCTCTAACTTGTGACACCGATATCTCTCTCGTCTTTGAGAATTTTTTAGTGTCGTTTTCTTCATTCTCTTCTCCTGAAACTCCTCTTTCCAACCATAACTCACACTGAACCTAACTCTTTCTACATCCGCCGCAAACTTGATCTGAAGTTGCCTCCCCAAAAACTTGCAACCTAGATTTCTAGAAAACCGAATCTATAAGGTAACTTTTGTCATAACTTCTTCGTCTCTTAGTCAAAATTCGTGTTCTTTAGCTTGTTGTTTAGATTATGTTTAAAGCCAAGGCTAATCCCCAACCGTGTGCTAGAACGAAGTGTCTAAAGTTCCCGTTTTGTCACGCACATAAAATCTTAGAGAAACGCAAGGTATAAACTCGTAACTTTCGGTTTAGATTTCATTCTGTATATTGCAAATTAGATTAAGTTCTTGCAATCAATCTGTAGATCTATCCTCTTTCGATTAAACCCACACACGTAGTCTGACTCGATCTGTACTGTAATTTATAGAGCGGTAAAGTCGGCTACCCGAACAGCCCGAAAGTTCGAATTTGTTCCAGAAAACCGGATTGGATTTTCCTTGTTAGCGCAATTCCGGTGAGTTTCCGATCAAATTCCTCCATTGTTGTTATTCGGTTTTTTGTTCTAGAGCTAACCCATCTTCCAATTTGACATATAACGCATCGTATAGAGAGAATTTAGAGAATTTCAATTCGAAAATGTCAAACCCTAACCCGAGATGAACCTAGATTCGAAAACCGTTATCCGTGCATTATAATTGACGAAATTGATACCATTAGAACCGTATTGGAATTTCGAATCCAATGAAACAAAAATCAGCGAATTTGGTTCTGTAGATTAAGAGAAATAAGCGAAATCGTACTCGATTGTTATCTGGGTTCCGCTGATGAACTCGATGAATCAGGGCCGCCCAATCGTGTTTAGGAGGAACGGACGGCCGAGATTATAACGTGGGTAATTAGTGTTATATTAAGTGTTATAAATTCCAATAACTTGTTGAATTTATTGAATGGCCTTACCTAATGTATTTTGACACGAAATTTTAAACATAGATTCCTTATAAAATTTAGTTTATTTTCATGTAAATTAATATGGGTTTTGAGTTTTTAAACGTAAGTTATAGTTTTTATAAGTTTTGAGTATTATGGAATTATTTAGATAATTTAAAAAGATATTTTTATGAAATAAAATTTTTATAATATGTCCAAAATAACATAGTTACTATATATTAAATTTGGGAATTTTTAGACAAGAGGAAATAGGTCTAAAAATTGTAATTCTGAATTTTTCCAAAGATATAATATAATATACGGTTTTTAATGTAACCAAAAATTAAAGTATAGTTGATTAAAGAACCTTATATGTTGGGAAAAATATAATAAGACTAAACTAACATTTAATACAGAGTGCTAATGAATATTTTTGGGTGTAAACTTTTAAGTGAAATAAAAATTATATATATATATATACATATATATAAAAGGAATAAAAAAGTAACTTAGGTTAAAACAAGGAGTTAAATTAATTTACACTTATATTAATTAAATACTATAGAAGCTAATATACTGAAATGAAACAAAAGAAAATACTTTATAAAACATATATTGAATGTAGATATATGTAGAAGTTAATAGAAATAATTTAAATACAATAAGCTACATAAAGGATGACTTAAATGAATTCTAATACGTATATGCATACATATTAAAATAAATAAAGGAAATACATACCTTATGGGAAATGTAATAAGAGGGGAAATATTCGAGTAAACCTAGTTCATACGCAACAATCAAAACATTAAATGTTAATGTGACGTATAAGTGGACTGTTAGGAGAAATATAGATCCTAAACCTTAATCATGTATTAAAATAAAATTTATCCATTATAACTTAAGAGCTTAATTAAGTTAACCCTATGACTGAGAGTAAGTGATTGAAATAAAATTAAATGTACCCTCAAGACATACAAATTCAATGGCGTAAATGGTCAAGTCAAACCTAGAATTAAATTGAGGTTGCATGTTCGAAACCTCACAAACTCTTTTTAGAAAGTTTTATCAACTAACGAAAAGGTAAACACAGACTTGGGCCATCCTACTGGGCCAAGTCCATGAACTCCAAAAGCCCACTTAAACAATTCAACGAGAGTCTGGGCCACTCTCGGGATAAACACTAAATCATTTTAGATTAAATAAAATGGGTCTAACGAAAGATTTAATTAACAAAAAAAACTAGCCCAAATCTTTGTGAGAGAATAATTGTAAACCAGAAACTATAAAATAGTAAAAATTAAAAAATGTTTAGCGTTATAAGTTCCTTAACTAATCGATACTTGGAACACCTTAATTATAGGTTATTAGTGGAAGTTCGCACTTTCAAGTTGGTTACTGCTTCTACGTATACCAGGTACGATTTCTCGTACTCATATACTGTTGCTAACAGACTTTAGGAGACGTTTTGGAAAACGCTAATTGACCTTGAATAAATTTCAAAAGGAATCTGTTTGGGTGACTAACTGAGCTTGAAGTGACTAACTGAGCCTTGAATGTGAAACTTACATGGTTATTGGCTCCTCCTATCTAGTTGTTTCATTAGATCTTAACTGCCTAGGGTTTATGCTTCTGCACTCTGTAGGACTGAGTGTTTTGGTATTGCACTTGTGTAGTTAATGATCTAGTGGGGTAACTGAGAATATAGGAAAAATATTTGATATTGATAAATTCTTCCTTTGGACTATGGGTATTGTTTCATCCATGAGTCAAGTTTGATCAGCCTTATTGGGAATGGATTCTTTCTATTAGATATTAATTGCTGAGGGTTTACGCCTCTGCACTCTGTAGGACTGAGTGTTTTGGTATTGCACTTGTGCAGTTAAAAATCTAGTGGGAATATGGGAAAATGTCAATCTTGGTACTGAGTATGGATTCTTTCTATTAAGTGGTGCACACACTTTTCACCGATGACTGAGAACGGGTCGGTGGCAGCGGAGGTCTGCTATACCTCGTCCATATGGACAACTGACAGCGGAGGTCTGTTTACCTCGTCCTTATGACAACTGACTGGCGGTGGGGGCCATCTCTCCCAATGGGTTTTCATCCACTCTTTAATTATGGGTTCTTGAATCTCTTCTTCATTCCTAGTCCTAGTGACTACTTGGGTCTTCCTACATCTAATTGGAACTGAATCTAGCACAAGCAGTGGATGTTCACTAACTTATGGTGTGATTTCTTTTAATTGAATAACTTTGTCTTTCTGTTGTTTATCTTTTCTTTTACTTGTTATCTTTGACTTGGTGGTTTTAAAGTGCCTTGTTCCTCTGTGTTGTTTTAAGCGTTTGTCTTCAAGTTATTATTTATTAAAGAGTTATGTTTATAAGTTTGTTTTGGAGAATCGTACTAGTTCCATTCCAGGGAACTGACTCACCCCTCTCGGGGTGGGCTGCTTGGTTTTATCTTGCAGGTTCGTATTGTTATACAGGTGGCCATGAAGAGTATGAGTGATGAGGTTGGGAATTAGGAATTGTAGAGAGTTGATGTATTTTATTATTATTATGTTTATGTTACGTTTTCTCGAGTTCAGACCGTGGCTTTTGTAATCTTATAAGTTGTAATTGGTGAGGTTGGTGCCAGGTGTTTGGAACCCAATGATCTGTTAACACCTTTAGTATTTTATTTCCGCTGTAATTATGTTAAATAGGGGCGTTACAGAAACTGGTATCAGAGCGTAGTTACGCTCTGAACTCGAGAAAACAAGCCGAGCGAAATACTTAGATTATAGGTGCATTTAAAACTAGGGAATTGAGATAGAATTGGGAAGTGAGAATTCCAGAAAGGCACGTGACCCTTACCCCATACTTACTTTACTACTTACACTTTACTTCACGTACCTACGAACCGTCCCTAGGACGTTATAAATAATCCATACTTTACTACGTAGAATATTTAGACTTGACAACACACCGCTCGAGTAACAAAAACCCGTCATTACCAGCTAAATGTCTCGAGGAGGAGGAAGAGGAGCAGGTCCTCCAGGAGGCTATGGACCCGACGCTGTCACCCCAGAGGTTATAGCGCAGATCGTGACGGCTGCACTGGCTTAGCCGCAGGCTCAAGTTCAACAACCACCACCGCCACCCCCTAACGGTCCCCGGGAGTTCAACTGGCTGAAGGTAGTCAACAACCTTCGTCCCCCAGTCTACGAAGGCCAGCCAGAACCGAAGGCCTTGGAGAAGTACATCGACGAGATGTAGAAAGCGTACACCTCTCAACACATTCCAACGAATCGCCAGGTGAACATAGCGGCCTACTTCCACCAGGGACCCGCGCATCGATGATGGCAGACCATCAGAGCTGAGCTGACTGCCCAGGCGAACTTCGACTTCCCAGCTTTCCTGGTGGCGCTGAGAGCCAAGTTCTATCCATCCTACCTATAGAAGAGGATGAGGAGTGAGTTCGAGCAGCTGAAGCAAGGGACTTTCTCTATTGCTGAATATTATAATAAATTTGTGGAGTTACTTGCTGTTATTGGAGAGCGAGCTTACGCTCCAAGGTATCTAGTGGACAAATTCCATACTGGCTTGAACTTCAGGATCATGATTATGATTGGTTCCACCAGAGGGATGACCTTACAGGTATGGAACATGATTTAGAATTTTTGGTACACAAAGATTTCCCCACTAACACATATTGTCACGACAGGAACTAGATGATGATGTGAATGACTGTGAGACCACCATTGCCTACCAGGACTCGGTGCTAGGCAAGAGGAAGGGAGATGGTGGAAGAGGGAATGGAGGAAACTCTTCCCAGAATCATGAAAAGAAAGGAAAATTTTTTAAGGGAGGGAATGAGAAAGTCATTGTCTCTTATCATGCTGATGCTAAGCCTCACCGCTCCCAGCCACTTAGGGGTGAGATAAATTAGAATCTCCAATGTGGTTACATTTTGCTATCACGTTACTAACCTTGAACTGAAACAGGAAACCAACCTGTAAGAAGGTACTTCTGCAGGAAGTGCGAGAGGGACCACCCAGGCAAGGAGTGTGACGGAACCCTGGTGACGTGTCACTACTGTGGCAGGAAGGGGCACAGATCCTTTGAGTACTTCTCGAACCCGGATTCCAGGGACTACAAGCCACATACCGGGTCAGCGACTAGAGCCCCAGCTGCTAAGACTAATGGACGAGGAGGTAGAGGTGGCACAGGAGGTGTTGGACCATCTACCAACTGCCCTGTCCAGAACTATTCATAGAGGCCGGGACAGAACTACCCTCAAAGGCCGGGCAAGGAACCGACTCTCAACCTGGTGAACCGTGTCGAGGCAGCAAGTGATGACCTGAGTTCACCTGGTGAAGACTACTTCCCTAGCGAAGAAGCTTAGATTTTACCTTCTTTATATTCCACCAGCTAGTTTTCCTTCTCATTGTAAAAGGGATGAACTATAAATCCCTCTTTTGTTGCATACCTTTCATTGCCATTTGTGAACCTTATCTTAAACTGCTTAATAATAATCATTGTTTTATTCAGCTTTCGATATTTGCTTTCCCATATTGCCTATTTCCACACCCACCATCCCCTTTGAAGCCAAACCACACCCACCAGAGAAGTGTGAGGTATTGAGACCCGGAATGATTTTACTACGAGAGTACCTGACCCCAGCAGTTCAATATGTGTTAATCCTCAAGATCAGGGACTTAGGTATGAAAGGAGGAAACTTTTACACCCCTACCTTCAAGAACGGGTCGACCATGAAGATGAAGATCATGTGCCTAGGTAAGAAGTGGAACCACACCAAAAAGAGCTATGAAGAGGTGGAGGTGCCACCAATCCCGGGAGAATTGCAGACTATAATTGGAGCTGCAGTTAAGGCAGCACCAGAATTAGACCTAACCTCAGACGTGTGCATCATCAACTTCTGTGGAAAAGAGGGTATGCTAGGGATGCACCAAGACAAGGACGAATTGCCAGAGTCCATCACCAGAGGAGTTCCAGTGGTGTCCATATCACTTGGAGATGACGCGGAGTTCCTATTTGGTGACCAGAGGAAGATGGACCTTGCTACCAAGATCCTCCTGAAGTCGGGTGATGTACTGATGTTTGGTGGGGCAGCTAGACTTATCTACCATGGGGCGAAGAGAATCAAGCCCAACACAACACCCAAACCCATCATTAACCAGTCCCACATGAAACCGTGCTGTCTAAACCTAACCTTTAGACAGACCTGCCCTTGTACTTTACAATATTAGCATTGTAATCTTTAAATAGCTCATGAAGCTTTCAATAAGAATGGAAATTCTAAGAAACTTATTGCTTCATTGTAGGGGTTGGAAACTCAGGGATCAGGTTGAATGTGTTGAACCAGGCTCAAGCAAAGAGCAATGGAATGGTCATCACAGCTATAAGCATTAACCCTGAGTAATTACCCTGGAAAATTTGCTTAGAATCTTAAAAATCTACTCTATAATTTCAGGCACGTTCCTAATTAATGGAGTGGAGGCCACCGTCCTGCTTGACTCTGGAGCCTCTCATTCCACTATATCCCAAGCTTTTCATGCTAAGATAGATGCCCCTACAGAGGATATCCATGACTGCTTAGTCTTGTTGCCATCCAAAGAGTTGATCAAGTGCAGTAAGCAGTGCAAGAATCTGAGCATACACATCAAGGGAGCAAACTTCCATCTTGATGTCATTGTCTTCCCTGGCATGGGATTTGACATAATTGTGGGCATGGACACGCTGCAGCGGTACCGAGGCAGACTGCACTGTGCAGAGCATCGCCTCCTCTTAAAGTCAGCTACAGGGATCACCGTGTCATACCGATTGCAGCCCAAGCAGCCGACTGTGAAGGTTGTATCGGCGTTATCCCTGATGAAGGAGGTGTCCAAGGGCGCGACCGCCTACTACTGTTATGCCCAGGATCTGAGGACAGATCCGAAGTTCAAGAGCGATGTACCCATTGTGTCGGAGTACCCCGACATTTTTCCAGAGGAGCTACCTGGACTGCCACCGTTGAGAGAGGTTGACTTCAACATCGACCTCATACCTGGCACGGGACCGATTGCCAAGGCTCCCTACCGGATGGGCCCTGCAGAGATGGTTGAGTTAAAGAAACAACTGCAGGAGCTACTAGATAAGGGTTTCATCAGACCCAGTGTCTCACCTTGGGGTGCTCCAGTGATGTTCGTCAAGAAGAAGGACGGGAGCATAAGACTCTGTATCGACTACAGGGAGCTGAACAATGTCAAGATCAATAACAAGTACCCATTGCCCAGGATCGATGACTTGTTCGACCAGCTGAGGGGAGCTAAGGTGTTCTCTAAGATTCATCTGCGTTCCGGATATCATCAAATAGCTGTAGCTGAGTCAGATATAGAGAAGACAGCCTTCCAGACCATGTACGACCACTACGAGTTCACAGTGATGCCGTTTGGATTTACCAATGCACCAGTGAGATTCAAGGGCCTGATGTAGAGAGTCTTCCAAGCCTAGTTAGATAAGTTAGTGGTCGTATTCATAGACGACATATTGATCTTCTCTAAGAGCAGAGAAGAACACGAGCAGCATTTGAGGACAGTCATGGAGACTCTAAGAGAGAAGAAACTATATGCCAAGTTTAGCAAGTGTGAATTCTGGCTGGACAAGGTGTCATTCCTTGGTCGTGTGATCTCAGTTGAGGGAGTTTCAGTAGACCCAGCTAAGGTTGAGGCGGTGAAGAGCTGGCATAGACCCCGCACTGTGACAGAGATTTGGAGTTTCCTTGGGTTGTCTGGCTACTATAGACGCTTTGAGAAGGACTTCTCCAGGCTAGCCAAGGGCCTTGACCTCTTTGATGAAGAAGGATAGCCCGTTTGTATGGACAAAGGCGTGTGAGGTCTCCTTTTAGGCGCTGAAGGACGCCCTGACCACAGCTCCAGTGTTAGTAATCCTGGAAGGAAACGAGGGATACGAGGTGTATTGTGATGCCTCAGGTAGAGGGATCTAAGGGGTACTGATGCAGAATGGTAGAGTGGTAGCATATGCTTCTCGACAGCTGAAGAAGCACGAAGAAAATTACCCCATACACGACCTTCAGCTCCTCGCCATAGTCTTCTCCTTGAAGATCTGGCGACACTACTTGTATGGAGCCACAGTTTGAATTATGACAGATCATAAGAGTCTAAAGTACATTTGGACTCAGAAGGAGCTGAACCTGAGATAGCGCTGATGGGTAGAGCTATTAGCCGATTATGACATCAATCTCCAGTATACGGAAGGGAAAGGAAATGTTGTGGCAGACACTCTGAGCAGAAGAGCATATTCACTTCTTGCCTTGATAGAGGCGACCACCATAGCTGAGAAGGTATATGCAGCCTAGGACAGTGATGTATATCTATAGGGCACCAGGCAGAAGATAGCAGATGGTTTGACTGATGGTCTGATGTATGATTACGAGCTAGACAGCGAGGGACACCTTCGAGTCAGAGGCAGACTCTGCGCTCCTTAGGATGCGACAGAACTTCAGACCAGGATTCTCTCTGAGGCTCATTCCTCTACATTATCGGTACACCTTGGAACCACCAAGATGTACAAGGATTTGAAGCAATTATTCTGGTGGAGCGGGATGAAGAGGGATGTAGCAGATTTTGTCTCCCGATGCCTCACCTGTTAGAAGGTGAAGTTTGAGCATCGTCGACCAGGAGGCCAGATTCAGTCATTACCAGTACCGTGTTGGAAGTTTGACGACATCAGTATGGATTTTGTTGTCGGTCTCCCTCCAGCTAGAGGTGGACTGAATTCTATTTGGGTGATAGTCGATAGGTTGACCAAGACAGCCAGGTTTATACCTATCAAGGACACATGGAAGGTGCCCAAACTGGCTGAGGTGTTCACCATAGAGCACATCTGGTACCATGGGGTACCGAAGACGATCGTCTCTGACCGTGACACACGTTTCCTCAGCAGATTTTGGCGTCAGGTGCAGGAGGCGTTTGGTACTCAGCTACGCCTTAGCACAACCTTTCACCCTCAGACTGATGGCCAGATTGAGAGGACAATTCAGACGGTATAGGATATGCTGCGAGCGGTCGCTCTGGACTATCAGGGGAGTTGGGTAGAGCGTCTACACCTGGTGGAGTTCTCTTACAATAACTCCTACCACTCATCTATAGGCACGGCACCATTCCAGGCTCTGTATGGCAAGCCGCACCGGACTCCTTTGTCATGGAGTGACCCTACTGAGGCAGTCTTGATTGGGCTAGAGTACATTCAGACACTGCAGGATGACGTCAGAGTTATTCAGCAACACATGAGAGCAGCACAATCTAGACATCAATCTTATGGGGATCAGCATACCAGAGAGCTTGAATTCCAGGTCAGTGACATGGTCTTCTTACGAGTGTCTCTTATGAGAGGTATCTTCAGATTTGGGATGAGAGGGAAGCTAAGCCCTAAGTATGTCGGTCCGTACAGTATTACGGAGCGAGTGGGCCCAACAGCTTACAGACTAGATCTACCGGCGGCGTTAGGGAAGGTACATGATGTATTCCATGTATCTCAGCTGAAGAAGTATGTGCCTGACCCTTCCCACGTGCTGCAGCTAGAGAGTTTGGAGATTGAGCCTACACTGAGGTATGAGGAGACTCCTATTCAGATCTTGGACACGAAGGTCCGACAAACGAGAGGCAGATCAGTCAAACTTTTGAATGTTCTTTGGGAGCATCATGGGGTTGAGGAAGCTACTGGAGATGAGGACCATGAGAGTGAAGTACCCACATCTATTCGCATGATGTTTTCCTATCCTTCTGTGGTTCTCGTCACTAGCGGTACAAGGGCGTACCTTATCTCTTTTAAGGGGGATATACTGACATACTCTTTCTTCGTCACCTCATCCAGATTATGCCCTATTGCGTTATTAGTAGAGTGATGGAGAGGTGTATGTGTGTACTTGATTTATAATGTACTCGATTTACACATTATGTGACTCTTGCTTCCTATCTATGAAATGTATTGGTTTGGGTTGATTTGAGTAATCTTGAGTGGAATTCATTGGGAAATGGTAACGGATGGAAATAGTGGATTGAATTGGTATAGAATTTCGTTGGAATTATTATTGACTCTAGTTGATTTTTAAACTTCGAGGCGAAGTTTCTTTTAAGGGGGATATACTGAAATACCCCTAAGATTTCTTTTATTAAACCATAAATAATACTATTAAATATCAAAATATTGTATGGAATTATGAATATTAAATTATCATATGGAATTATGAAAATTAAATTATGGGATTTTTTCTATTTAATCCTAAATAATACCATTAAACATTATATTATTATATGTTATTATATAGTATTATGAATTGAATAATAAGATTTATAAGTGAATAAATCTTGGGAAAATTTCTAAACACTCTAAGTATATTATAAAGATTTTAGAAATAATTGGAACATTAATTTGAATCATAAAAGTCAATATAAAATCATGGAAACCATAAAGCTTCTTAAGCCTTGCTAGGGTTGACTTTTTTAGAATGGTCAAACCAGCCCATGAAACCTATACCAATAAAAAGGTTATGGAATACCAAGAAGATTGATAAAAAGAACGTCAAAAACGGATCATCCTAGCCAAAGTTATGGGGAAATGAAGTTTAGAGCCAATTTTGAAGAAAGCTGACCTGTCCAAATCCTACTGACTCATTCGCGCGCCTCGGGAAGCGTGCCACGTCAACCAGGCCGAATTCCTCTAAAAATTCGGCTATGTCTTCTAGCAACCTTCAGAACTTTGCCCAAACTTGTGACACCGATATCTCTCTCGTCTTTGAGAATTTTTGAGTGTCGTTTTCTTCATTCTCTTCTCCTAAAACTCCTCTTTCCAACCATAAATCAAACTCAACCTAACTCTTTCTACATCTGCCGCAAACTTGATCTGAAGTTGCCTCCCTGAAAAAACTTGCAACCTAGATTTCCAAAAAACCAAATAGGTAAGGTAACTTCGTCTCGTCATAACTTTTTCGTCTCTCAGTCAAAATTCATGTTCTTTAGCTTGTTGTGTAGATCCCTAATTCCTCTACGACTCTTATATTTACACCCAAGGCTAATTCCCATCCGTGTGGAAGAACGAAGCGTCTAAAGTTCCCGTTTTGTCACACACCTAAAATCATAGAAAAATGCAAGGTATAAACTCGTAACTTTCAGTTTAGATTTCTTTCTGTATATTGAAAATTAGATTAAGTTCTTGCTATCAATCTATAGATTTATATCTCCTCTTTCGATTAAGCCCACACACGTAGTCTGAATTGATCTGTAATGTAATTTATAGAGCTGCAAAGTCGGCTACCCGAACAGCCTGAAAGTTCAAATTTTTTCCAGAAAACCGGATTGGATTTTCCTCGTTAGCGCAATTCCAGTGAGTTTCCGATCAAATTCCTCCATTGTTGTTATTCAATTTTTCATTGTAGAGCTAACCCATCTACCAATTTGACATATAACGCATCATATAAAGAGAATTTAGAGAATTTCAATTCAGAAATGTCAAACCCTAACCCGAGATGATCCCAGATTCGAAAACCGTGATCCGTGCATTATAATTGACGAAATTGATACCATTAGAACCGTATTGGAATTTTGAATCCAATGAAACAAAAATCAACGAATTTGGTTCTATAGATTAAGAGAAATAAGCGAAATCGTACTCGATTGTTATCTAGGTTCCGCTGATGAACTCGATGAATCAGGGCCGTCCGATCGTGTTTAGGAGGAACGGACGGCCGAGATTATAACGTGGGTAATTAGTGTTATATTAAGTGTTTAAAATTCTAGAATAAATCCCTAACTTGTTGAATTTATTTAATGGCCTTCCCTAACGTATTTTGACACGGAATTTTAACCATAGATTCCTTATTAAATGTAGTTTATTTTCATGTAAATTAATTTGGGTTTTGAGTTTTTAAACGTAAGTTATATTTTTTATAATTTTGAGTATTATGGAATTATTTAGATAATTTAAAAAGCTATTTTTATGAAATAAAATTTTTATAATATGTCTAATATATCATAGTTACTATATATTAAATTTGGGAATTTCTAGACAAGAGGAAATAGGTCTAACAATTGTAATTCTGAATTTTTCCAAAGATATAATATAATATATGGTTTTTAATGTAACCAAAAATTAAAGTATAGTTGATTAAAGAACCTTATATTTTGGGAAAAATATAATAATACAAAACTAACATTTAATACGGAGTACTAATGAATAATTTTGGGTGTAAACTTTTAAGTGAAATAATAATTATATATATACATATATATATATAAAAGAACTAAAATAGTAACTTAGGTTAAAACAAGGAGTTAAATTAATTTACACTTATATTAATTAAATACTATAGAAGCTAATATACTGAAATGAAACCAAAGAAAATACATTATAAAACATATATTGAATGTTGATATATGTAGAAGTTAATAGAAATAATTTAAATACAATAAGCTACATAAAGGATGACTTAAATGAATTATAATACGTATATGCATACATATTAAAATAAATAAAGGAAATACATACCTTATGGGAAATGTAATAAGAGGGGAAATATTCGAGTAAACCTAGTTCATACGCAACAATCAAAACATTAAATGTTAATGTGACGTATAAGTGGACTGTTAGGAGAAATATAGATCCTAAACCTTAATCATGTATTAAAATAAAATTTATCCATTATAACTTAAGAGCTTAATTAAGTTAACCCTATGACTGAGAGTAAGTGATTGAAATAAAATTAAATGTACCCTCAAGACATACAAATTCAATGGCGTAAATGGTCTAGTCAAACCTAGACTTAAATCGAGGTTGCAGGTTCGAAACCTCACAAACTCTTTTTAGAAAGTTTGATCAACTAATGAAAAGGTAAACACGGATTTGGGCCATCCTACTGGGCCAAGTCCATGAACTCCAAAAGCCCACTCAAACAATTCAACGAGAGTCTGGGCCATTCTCGGGATAAACCCTAAATCATTTCAGATTAAATGAAATGAGCCTAACGAAAGATTTAATTAACAAAAAAAAAACTAGCCCAAATCTTTATGAGAGAATAATTGTAAACTAAAAACTATAAACCAGTAAGAATTGAAAAATGTTTAGCGTTATAAGTTTCTTAACTAATCGATACTTGGAACACCTTAATTATAGGTTATTAGTGGAAGTTCGCACTTTCAAGTTGGTTACTGCTTCTATGTATACCAGGTACAATTTCTCGTACTCAAATACTGTTGCTGACAGACTTAAGGAGACGTTTTGGAAAACACTAATTGACCTTGAATGAATTTCAAAAGGAATCTGTTTGGGTGACTAACTGAGCTTGATGTGAGTAACTGACCCTTGAATGTAAAACTTACATGGTTATTGGTTCCTCCTATCTACACTAGTGCAGAAAATGTTTTTTACCACGGTTATTTTGCCTATATACCACGGTTAGAAACCGTGGTTTTTACTCGCGTGGTATATCGGGAAATTGACATAAACCACGGTTTAAAACCGTCGTTTAAAAGGCAGATTATAAACCACGGTTCTGATCAAACCGTCGTTTAAAACCTATTTTGTCGCGTGGTTCAGACGACTTTATACCACGGTTTGTACAGAAACCGTGGTATATAACATGTTTTATACGACGGTTATTGCAATAACCGTGGTATAATGTCGCCTTTATACGACGGTTTTTCGGTAAACCGTGGTTTATACTCGTCATCCAGAGAGTTTTAAACCACGGTTTTGGATGAACCGTGGTATTTTTTTTTTGTTTTTTTAGCCTCTACCACATATGTTTTCCAACACACCCAATTTACAATCGTATATACAACCTGTACAGGGCATCCAACTGGTATTGCCCTTTGATAACCAACCACACTATATGACCATATATAAACCAAGTTGCCACTTTGAATAGCAACATTGAAAATGAATTGCAAACAAAACTTTCAAACATAAGAGACGTTGAACTTTACAAAGTTTGAGAGTCTACCTTCAGCACAAACAAAAGTGTAAGTCTAACTACACTAGGATAAGATCTAAGTAACACTCAAGTAATTTTTACACCAAAACTGCGATTGATGATCTCTTACAAAGTCCAGATCCCCTTTGGAATACGTGCTCCCTGCTTGTGTGAAAAAAGAAACGATCTGTCCATAAAAAGAAACTGATCATCATTAGTACACAATTTTATTTCAAATGCAATAACTTTAACTAAAACTTTGATTGGTATGGTTTACCTTGTCATCATCAGCTAGCGTGTCAATATTTTGTACAATCTCGAACATGTAACGCATCACATAATAGCCACAGCTTCGTGAAACAGGCTACTGAGGACACTGTCATCACACCATCCATGGATTACCAACTTTAGATAGATCAAGAAATTAAACGTTTAACTTTAATATAAAAATGCATAAATTAAGTGATTACTTACACGTATGTAATGGAAGTCCAAGATGGAGAATGGTTTCTTCGCATCACTCAAACCAAGCTTATGACCCCTGCATAAATACAGCATTTTAAAATGAAGCCATTTATTGTCAATAATCTAGGACAAGCTTAAAATAAATACAGAATGCATTAAAATTTTGAATACTCACTCCTTCAAATATTTCTCTACAACTATCTCTCGAAGGTCATCAGGGCCGCCCAATGGGTCTAGTATCAACAAGCATGAGGTGTCGATACACAACACCATCAACATCCAATGATTACTGCAACAGATAAAACAAAGAATGTTTTGTAGAACAATATTTTTAATTATCACAATTAGGAAGCGAAAAATTCCAGTTATTGTGTACTTACATCTGATGATATGGGATCAGCAAATATTTGCTTCTTCTTCGCACCGCAGCACAAAATCCCTGCCTCACGTGCTGTGCACATCCTTGCGCATCCAATGCGGCCTGACTTGCTGACATCAATTGTGGGCACAAGAAAGAGATGGAATATAATCTCTTGTTCGATATCAGTCTAGTAGTCAAACACCTAAACAACATTTTTTCATAAGATATGTTAAATAGCTTAAAAAAATGAAAGATAATGTAATAATTTGAAAGATACTTACACACAATAGGCCTGAATCACAGAGATGTTAAGGAGGTCTCCCATCAAAAATTCTCTTAGATCGCTCACGGTAATCATCAGATCTCTGGGCTCGGGGGAGTGGAAAACATGCTTAGACGACTGATTAGGCAAACCGGTGGCAGAGGTTGACGGGGCAGCAACAATTAGTGCGACAAGTGGACAATCCAACCGTGGGTAGTAACACCTATCCAATGAACTTAGAATAAGGTTTAATTCTGGAAAAAATTTGGCATGACCATTGCGTATTTTTAGATACCCCACACTTTTTTTGGCAAAAACAAACACAATAGCAGCATCAGATCAAGGTTCAAGTGATTCTCAATAAAACACACAGACATTTAAGCATCATTCGCAGCAAAATGCACAGACACTTAGGGATATTAAGGGCGGGGATCAAGACACTAACCAATTAACAAACAATAATAATGGAGTTGGGCTGCAAATAAATGCTAAAGTTTTACAAATTAATTACCGGAGTGGCGATGAGACTCCGGCGGTGGATGGGCCGCGATGGTGGAGGATGAAGACGACCTTCAGGCAGCGGGAGAACAATGCAATTTCCCTTTGAAGCAACCTACAAATCGCCAAATAAAAGAAAAATTGTAACATATAATTGTGTCCTTCAATCTTATTGATAACGAGCTAAATGGCATGTGCAATTTTCAATAATAAAAAATAACTCGGAAACTAATTAATTTCCTTTGGCACTAGGAAAAAGATAGCAGCTAGGAAAAAAGAAACAGTAAGTTCACTGCTCGTTTGTGTGTGTATAAATATATATGCATATCAGTAACATAGCAGCTAGGAAAAAGAAAAAGATAGCAAATTACATTCAGCAATACATATATATATATCTATATACACACATTCTCTCTCGGTCCCATCATCTCTTTTTTTTCTTTGGCTGCTGTACCCGGTTGTTGATATGCATGTAAATATATTTACACTCAACATATAGCTAGGCGTGACTGGCTACCATCTTTCGATTATTGATATGATATACTCACACCCGATCCCACCAATTCATATTTGTACAGAACATCACGTTAGAAAGTTTAGTAGCCAACAAACATTTTCAATTCACTGCTATTACTAGTTTAATATGCGCATGTATATAAATACACATTCACTTCCGCTAATAACATGCCTATATTCACACAGACAAACTGCTGTTGGCGAAGAATATACCTACAAACATCATACCTACAAACAAACAGATCAAGAATATACCACTGCATACGCCACCACATACAAGCATCATACCTACAAACAAACAGATCAAGAATATACCAACAGTAAACCACTTAGATGCATTCATAAAAACCAGTTACAAGTAGTGCATTTTTATCGTAATTCACTATCCCCAGCATTAAGCAGCAAGTTCAACTTAGATGTGTAAAAAACTCCGTGATAGCTATCCCTTAGCTTAATTTCATTCGATACATCAAGATGATCTTAGTTCTAATTGTATCTAAGCCTAAACTGAACTTCCACAACTGTCTTCTCAAAAATACCAAAACAAAGAGACATCATCGACAAATATGAGCGAGTTTAGATATTGGGTCTTAAACCATGGGGACACGGGAAAAAGAGGCCAAACATCCAAACTTGTATATGGCCTTCTCTAATGCAGGGCCATCGTATAGATGCCGATTCCGGTCAACAGCAGCGAGGAATTGCAATTGGGGCGGTGGAGCGCGCTTCACTGGGCCGGTGGCGCGCAGGTCGGAGGCGTCGTCGATTTCGTCTGGCGCGGCCGGCTTTGTCGATGGCGAGCTGGACTTGGCGACGGAGGACGAGCAGAGGCGGGCGACGGAGAAGATGGGACGATGAAGCAGAGGCGGGCAACGGAGAAGATAGGACGATGAAGCAGAGGCGGGCGATGGAGGTTTAACGACGGCGAGGATGGTGGGGAGGTGGTGGGGCGACGGCGAGTTGAGGAGCTGAAGAATCGCCGGAAAAATTCAGAGCAGAGAGGGAAAATCGAGCGAGGAAGAAGAAGGAAAGGTCGGGGCGGGTTTTTAAGTTAAAGAGTTTTAAACGACGGTTCCCTCAAAAACCGTCGTTTAAAGTCGTCACTGTACTGGTTTTAAACCACGGTTTTTAAGAAACCGTCGTTTAAAATGTTACGAGGCGCAAGAAAAACGTCGGTTAAACCGTAACCGTGGTTTATTGTTTCACCGCCGAAACTATAAACGACGGTTTCTCAAGAACCGTCGTTTATAACACCTAAAAACCACGGTTCTCTGACCAACCGTCGTATAAAGTCACGCGGTTAGATGTTTTGTGACGGTTTTATTATTAACCGTGGTATATAATGTTTAAACCACGGTTCCCACTAAAACCGTGGTTTAAATGGCGTCACATAAAATCTTTTTTCTACTAGTGCTAGTTGTTTCATTAGATCTTAAGTGCCTAGGGTTTACGCTTCTGCACTCTGTAGGACTGAGTGTTTTGGTATTGCACTTGTGTAGTTAATGATCTAGTGGGGTAACTGAGAATATAGGGAAAATATTTGATATTGATAAATTCTTCCTTTGGACTATGGGTATTGTTTCATCCATGAGTCGAGTTTGATCAGCCTTATTAGGAATGAATTCTTTCTATTAGATATTAATTGCTGAGGGTTTACGCCTCTGCACTCTGTAGGACTGAGTGTTTTGGTATTGCACTTGTGCAGTTAATAATCTAGTGGGAATATGGGAAAATGTCAGTCTTGGTACTGAGTATGGATTCTTTCTATTAAGTGGTGCACACACTTTTCACCGATGACTGAGAACGGGTTGGTGGCAGCGGAGGTCTGCTATACCTCGTCCATATGGACAACTGACAGCGGAGGTCTGTTTACCTCGTCTTTGTGACAACTGACTGGCGGTGGGGGCCATCTCTCCCAATGGGTTTTCTTCCACTCTTGAATTATGGGTTCTTGAATCTCTTCTTCATTCCTAGTCCTAGTGACTACTTGGGTCTTCCTACTTCTAATTGGAACTAAATCTAACACAAGCAGTGGATGTTCACTAACTTATGTGTGATTTCTTTTAATTGACTAACTTTGTCTTTCTGTTTGTTTATCTTTTTTTTTTACTTGTTATCTTTGACTTGGTGGTTTTAAAGTGCCTTGTTCCTCTATGTTATTTTAAGTGTTTGTCTTCAAGTTATTATTTATTAAAGAGTTATGTTTATAAGTTTGTTTTGGAGAATCGTACCAGTTCCATTCCAGAGAACTGACTCACCCCTCTCGGGGTGGGCTGCTTGGTTTTATCTTGTAGGTACATATTGTTATAAAGGTGGCCACGAAGATTATGAGTGATGGGGTTAGGAATTAGGATTTGTGGAGAGTTGATGTATTTTATTATTATTATGTTTATGTTACGTTTTCTCGAGTTTAGACCTTGGCTTTTGTAATCTTATAAGTTGTAATTGGTGAGGTTGGTGCCGGGTGTTTGGAACCCGATGATCTGTCAACGCCTTTAGTATTTTATTTCCGCTGTAATTATGTTAAATAGGGGCGTTACACTAACTGAGGGTACCTTTGAGAGTCAGAAATATGACTTCAGACTTCATGACGAAGATCTGATCAGATTTAAGGGCCGGTTATGTATCCCGCGCAGCAGCTTAGATCTGAAAGACCGCATACTAAGAGAATCACACTGTTCTTCAGTTTCCATCCATCCGGGAGCCTCTAAGATGTACAAAGACATGAAGAGATACTTCTGGTGGTCAGGGATGAAGGCAGATGTTACCGAGTTCATTTTGAGGTGTCTCACATGCCAGAAGGTAAAATTCGAGCACCGACGACCGGGCGGAATGGTACAGTCGATGCCAGTTCTGGAGTGGAAGTTTCATGACATCTCCATGGACTTCGTGGTCGGACTCCCACCTACCTGGGGAGGTCTGAACATGATATGGGTTGTAGTGGATCGCCTTACCAAGGTAGCCCGATTCATACCGATGAAGGATACTTGGAAGGTAACTAAGTTAGCTGAGTTGTTTGATAAGGAGATCATGAGACACCACGGGGTACCAAAGACCATAGTGTCTGATAGAGATTCCAGATTCCTTTTGAGGTACTGGAGAGCTACACGAGAAGCGTTGGGTACGGATTTGAAGTTGAGTACCGCATTCCATCCTCAGACAGATGGTCAGACTGAGCATACAATTCAGACACTTGAGGACATGCTGAGAGCATGTGCCTTAGACTTCCAGGGCAGTTGGATTGACAAGTTGCATCTGATCGAGTTTTCTTACTACAATAGCTATCATGCTTCGATCAAGATGGCGCCTTTCCAAGCGTTGTACGGTAGACCATTTCGTACACCGCTCTGCTGGGATGAGTCGAGTTAGACGGTCATTATAGGACCTGAGTATTTAGAACAAGTTCAGGCTGAAGTTCAGCAAATCAAAGACAATATGAAAGCTACTCAAGATAGGTAGAAGTCGTACGCTAATGTTCGACGACGAGACCTGGAGTTCGTAGTGGGCAACCGGGTATTTCTGCGAGTCTCACCGATGAAGGGTATGTTTAGACTTGGACAGAAGGGCAAACTGAGCCCGAAGTTTGTTGGTCCTTATGAGATTACGGAGCGGGTGGGCCCAGTTGCTTACAGGTTGAACTTACCTGCTGAGCTGGGTAAAGTACATGACGTCTTTCATGTTTCACAGCTGAAGAAGTACATGCACCACCCCTCCCATGTGTTAGAACCTGAAAGATTGACATTGGAACCGAACATGAGATCAGTGGAGACTCCTCAGAGAATCTTGGATAGTAAGACTAGGGACACTCGCCATAAGTCAGTGCGACTGGTGAAGGTTCTCTGGTCTAACCAAGATGTCGAAGAGGCCACATGGGAATTAGAGGATAAGATGAGATCGAAGTACCCTTCGTTATTTAGCGACTAGAGCATCTGTATAGGGTACGGGGCGTACCCCTTTTAAAGGGGGGTAGAGCTTCCTCGCTTTTGAGTTAGTAAACGAACATGTTTGTCATTTGTTTGGTTGGTGTAAGATGTGGTTTTGTGTAAGTTATTACACTTTGTGGCAAGTTTAAGATATGTATAATACTTATGTATTGTACTTGTGGCAGACCTTTGAGTCTTGAGATGTCTGAATGTGAATATAAGATATGGTATTAAGATTAAGAAATTTGAGTTTGTGGATGATTAAGTACATATATGAATTTTGGGGACAAAGTTCTTTTAAGGGGGGTAGATTGAAATACCCCAAACCTAGATATGGTGTTTAGATGCCTTAGAAACATTGGTAAACAATTTAAACCAAAGAAAACACAAGGAAACATCAATAAAGCAATTTAAGCAAAAACATGCTCTAAGCTTGGAGTAACTTTGGGTAACACCCAAATACCATTCTTAGACTTTAGCCTCATACTAAGGGACATTTTAAACCAATTACCAAAGAAAACCAAGCTTAAAAACAAGTTAAAACATAAATTGTGCTTTAAGGACTCTTAAAGCACATTTTTGAAAAATTGTCTTGGAAGGAGGTTTTAAGTGGCTAAATGCCCATGATTACACCTTAATCAACTTGTGTACTACTTAGTATCACATTAGGAAGCGTAAATCAATGGAAAACCAAAAATTTCACAAATATGTGCACTAATTGTGAATAGTAACCAAATAGTGCCCAATTTAAGCTCAAGTCAACTTAGTCTAATTAATTGGTCAGCAAAGACCACAAATATCTTCATTATTAAGGGGGCCGGTTTTTGAAGTGGTGACTCACCACATGTGCTAGCCAACTTAAGAAAAGAAGAGGGAAACTAAATAAGGTACTATTTACCTTTTAAAATAAATATCTCACTTTGACTTACCTCTCTCCTCATCTCTTCATTCTCTTCTTTTCCCACCAATTTCACCATCTTCTTCCCTTCCCCATTCACGTATGAACAGCCCCATTGTTGCCTCACCTTGCTTTGCCCACCAAATCTCCATTTTAGGTCCAAATCAAAAACTAAACACATATTACTCTTAGTTAGGTCAAGCCCTTGCTTTCTATCCTTTCAAATCTCCAAAAGCTTCATTTTGGTGCCAAGGCAAATCGCCATTAGAGGAGGAAAAACTAGCTTGAAGATTTCATTAGCTTCTCCATTCATTCAAGGTAAGGAAAATGCAAGAAAAATCATTTTTCCATCATTTTTCCTTCATGACCGAAAATCACCTTCTCATGGGATCTTGTTTTATCCCTTGTTCTAGCTTGTTTCTATTCTCCAAGGACTATAGGAGGTCCTTCTTGATTCATATCCAAGCTTACCTTAAGACTTCAAAGGTAAACATTGATTTTGATACCTTAAAACACATTTTTAGCCTAGGTATGATTCCTTAAGGTTGGTGTATTCTTTAGAACTCATTAGAGTCATTGTATATTGATTAGAACATTGGCAAGGAAATTTAAGTGGTGGCCGAAAATCAAACAAGGAAAAACTAAGGAGGAAAGTGTGAGAAGCTTGGAAAAGAAACAAGGTCAATGTCTTACCTTAAGGTGTTTTATTGCTTTAAGGGATGAGATTTAGATATATTGAAATACCCTAAACCTAAGTAAGCTAATTAAACATCAAGTTATGATGTAATAAGGCTAAAACATCCCTTATAAACATTGGTAGACAATTTAAACCAAGGAAAACACAAGAAAACGCCATAAGGGCAATTTAAGCAAAAATGTGCTCTAAGCTTGGAGTGACTTTGATTAGCACCCAAATATCATTATAAGACCTTATTAACATGCTAATGGACAGGTAATCAATTACCAAAGAAAACCAAGCTCAAAACAAGCTTAAACACAAAATATGCTTTAAGACTCCTTAAAGCACCTTTTTGAGAAATTGTCTTAGAAATAGGTTTTGAGTGGCTAAATGCCTATTATTACACCTTAATCAACATGTGTACTAATTAGTATCACATTAGGAAGCCTAAATCAATGAGAAACCAAAACTTTCACAAATTTGTGCACTAATTTATGAATAGTGCCAAATAATACCTAGTTTAAGCTTTAGTCAACATAAGTCAATAAGTTGGTCAACCAAGACCATAAATATCTTAGTTACTAAGGGGGGGACGGTTTTTACATGCTGAGTCACCATAAGGAGCCAGCAACTAAAGGAAAAGAAGAGGAAATGAGAGAATAGTACTATTTGCTTTAAAAGACAAAAATCTTTACTTTAGCCTACCTCTCTCCTCTCTTCTTCATTTCTTTCTTCTTCCACCGATTTTTCTTCTTCTTCTTCTTCTATGTTCCAAACCGTTGCAAGCAACCCCATTCTTGCTCCACCTTCAATTGCTCACAAAATCTTCATTTTAGCTCCAAATCCAAAAATAAGCTTAGATAACTCTTAGTTAGACCAAGGCCTTGCTTCCTATCTTTTCAAAATTTGAAAAGCTTCATTTTGGAGCCATGGGTAATCGCCATTAGAGGAGGAAAAACTATCTTGAGGTGTTCATTGTCTTCTCCATTCATTCAAGGTAAGAAAAATGTAAGAAAACTCATCTTTCCACCACTTTCTTACATGGCCGAAAATTACCACTCATGGGGTCTTGTTTTTATGCCTATTTCTAGCTTGTTTCTATTCTCCAAGGGCTAGAGGAGGTCCTTCTTGATTCATATCCAAGCTTAATTAAAGACTCCAAAGGTAAACACTCATTTTAATACCTTAAAACACATTTTTACCCTAGGAATGATTCCTTAAGGTAAGTGTATTATTTAGCACTCATGAGAGTCATTGTATATTGATTAGAATATTGGCAAGGGAAATTAATTTGGTGGCCGAGATTGTCCAAGGGAAAAGCCTAAGGAGAACTTTAAGAGGAACTTGAGAAAACAAGGTAAATAACTTGCCTTAAGGTGTTTTATTGTTTAAGGAGTGGTGTTTAGATAAGTACTAATGTAGCTTAAAGCATACATTATGTAATGGGTTATATAACCTAGGAGAAAGAATTTAAACAAGCTTGTGAACTTGTGACTAAGGAGCCAATGAAAATGATTTAGTAAGATAAGCTTAAGGTGAATTATGAGAACACTTATATTGCTATGGGAGCATTGTTGTGTGTATTTGCAGGTTGAAAGCTTTTATATGTGGGAAATTCAGTGTTTAAGTTTAAGTCGTTTAAGGGCCTAAGAGCCATGTCATTTAAGAGCCTTAGTGCTATACAATTTAAGATTATTGCATTATATTGAGTTTATTATGAATGAGTTGCTTTGGGTGAGGAAATATGATGAGAAAAGATTTGATATGTGTGAGATGGTTGTATAAGAAAAACAATGCATATGGGCATCATAATATACTAGGGAAGCTATGGCGAAATTTGAGAAGAAAACAAAGTGTTTAAGTGGTGGTTGTGAATTGATATGACATAGGATTTACTAGGAGTCATTAAAAGGAATTTGAGTGGAAGTGGGTTAACTAAGGAGTTCTTGAGGTCTAGAATGACCTAGAGTTGTCTAGGAGGAATTAGAGGTTAGGTGGGTGTGTTAAACACACCAAAATCATGATGAGGAATGAAAAGACTTGAGCAAAAATCTGGAGGAAATGGTGTACATTGCTTTAAGATGATTTAGGTATGAACTAGAGAATATAGCAATGAGAAATCTTGGTAGCTTGTGTAAGTGGTGAAGATGCTAGTAGTGGATTAGTAAGGTTCTAGTTTTGATGGTAATGAGTGGACTTGGGTGATGGAAGAAAAAATTGTAAGAGAATGTTGTAAATTGTCGAGGAAAATGACTAGGAATGTATAAGAGAGTCTGACCATGAGAATGGTGAGTGAATTGAGTAAAAGAGGTGAAGATGTCTAAGGAGGGAGTAGGATGGTCAAGGTAAATGAGGAAGCATGTTAAGGTGCCAAGAGGATGGAAAGAAATGTACAAGTAAGCTCAAGGGTTTAAGAAGGATGTGTAACAAATGGAAAGGAGAGAGATTTGTGCATGGAGATGCAAGATAACCTTGGAAGGTTTATCAAAGGCAAGATGGATGAATGATGATGTTTGAGGAGTAGTTAGATTGGTTGAAAGGAAGCACTTTGGTTAGTTGAAGTTTTAGACAAAACATACATGTAGGAAGTGTAAGGAATTAAGTTATAAATGTTAAGGATTTAGTAAGAACTTGAATGATGATCAAGGAATTTGGAGATGAGTTGATCCATTACTTAGGAGGATTTTAAGTGCTAAAATGGTGTTAGAACATGTGTGAGTACTTGGGGAAAGATTAGAAGAAGATTGAGCAAAAGAACAAGTGTGGAAAGAGGTCCAAAACTGTAGAATTTGACAGTTTAAAGTGTGGTCCGGGACTTGGTCCTTGGATAAAGTCCCGGACCGGCACTAAAAACATGCCGAGAGTACACCCCGGAACTGGTGGGACCTTTGGTATGTACCACGTCCCGGACCATAGCTAAAATGTTGCCGAGAGTAAGAACATACATTGGTCCGGGACCTTAGGTCCGGACCATGTGCCGGACCAGACCAATTTGCAAAGAAAGTGTGGTTTTTAGATGGTAAATGATGGGGGCTTGTTGGGTAATGCTATTATAACGTTGTTAGGAGTTGTTTGGTGAAGTTTAAAGGCCATTGGAGGTGTGAACAAGCGTGAGGTAAAATGAGAAGTAAATAACATAAGAGGTTAAGTTTAAACTATAATGACTTAGTGGTATTTAGTTGGAAATCATTAGTGATTAAGTAAGCTAGGTTATTTAAAAGTAATTAACCACCCAATTCGGTGAATGTTTTAGGGTTTGAGAATTTGGACTCCGGAGGAGAGTAAGCAACCGAACGACCGATGGTGTACAGTATGGTTTTCTTGTGACCTGCTTGCTAATGGGGTGTCCCTCGGCTTGTGTGCTATTTGTTTATGTGTGCCGACTAAACAAGATAAAGCATGCAACTGGAATATTATTTTTGTTGTGTGATTGTGATGCAGTAACACAACTTACCTTGAGAACTCACTAACAATGCTTAGTATAGAATTGTGTGAGATTAAGGAACACTCCCAAAAATTATTTTCTTAGAAACCGAAAGAGGTTAACTAACAAACATAAACATTGAGATTTCTACTAACTAGAACTTGGTGGGATTGAGGAATCCGGAATGGTACCGGCACATGTGTATTAGGGGAGGTCGGTATCCTTATCAGGTACCGACTTCCAAAGATGACTTGTCCTCGGACTCGTCGCCTAGAGTCGACATATAGACTCGACCTCCTCGGACTTCTTGTTTTAGGAGGGAGGCATACTGAGATGGTGTGGTGGGATCTACCTAAATACCATATCTAAGAAATTTTGTTTATTTAACCCAATGGAGCTGATAACTCATTGGCTAGGGTTACTTTTGACCCAACAAAGATAAACAATGAATTAAGGAACAACCATTCAAATTAAAGAATGGTTGACTTAATTAAGATAAGATACAACCAATTCTATTTAAAGAATGGTTTGTATTCTAAGATTGAGATAAGGATTAAGATTGAGGTAAGATAAGGTTGGACTGAGAATAAAAGGGAACATAACTTAAGGGGTTAAATTATTAACTCACTAATTAAGGGAAGGCTTTTAAGTCGTTCTTTGTGTTTGAACTTTGAATGTTCATATATGGCTTGTTGTTTATTGCACTTTCTATTATGTTGTTCATCTAATCAACCTCCATGCAATCGACAATTAGTCGTTGTAGCCACGTTAGCTTGGGGGCCATGAGAGGATCGTACCAGCAAAGGTGCTGACCCCCTCGGGGCCTACTGTTTATATTTTACAGGTGAATGTCAGAAGGTGACCGTCCTGAGAGTAAGATGGGGTAGACGTACCATGGGTTTGAGTGTGACCTACGAGTTGTGCATGTACACTCGTATGGCAGTTTGAGTTAGTAAACTGTATAGGATGTGAAATACCCCTAAGTAATTAAATATTGCTTTAGTATATAAGTAATTAAATTAACGCCAAGCATGCCTTAAAAATAAGTTGAACACAACAAAGTCTTCAGAGAGCCAAATGTATGTGCATCGTTTTGTGAATAATAACCAATAGTGCAAAAGAAATATATGATAACATTAGCCACTTAATCGAACCTATGGTCAATATATTTCCTTGACCCGGCTAATATGTATTCCGCCAGTTTAAGACTGGTAACCGGGCACGTTAACGTTCTCGATTATAATTATGTGTGACTTACTACGCTTACCTTATTGAAGTAAGTTCATAACACCTTAGTACATTAAGGTATAAACAATCAAGTAAGTAATAACCGGCGAACAGTTTACTATTACCGTACTTATGTACATACGAAAATATATGTGAATGTACGTAACGTTACAAGAGTATAACGTTGTACATATAACCAAAACGCGACAAATAAAAATAGTCGTATATGTTTATGTATACATACAACTAATAACGCTACATATTAATAGCAGCCACTTATATACATTAAATTGGCTTGATAGGCTGAAACAAAAAACTAAAAGAGCAACATGCTCTAGCCGGGATTTGAACCCGAGACCTCTCGTACATATCCCGAAACCTTAACCGCTTGAGCTGTGTTCGAATTCAGTATTAGTTACCCACGAATTATATTTAGTAGTATTACTGCTGAAGTTACAGAAAGGGGAGAATCAACTCTCGACACCCTTCTCTGAACTCAATTCCTCAAAATCTGAACTACTTCAAACCTCCATACGACAGGAACAACTAATTCTTTTTACAATCGCCCATGACTTCCTCTACTAACTGGTAATCACGTACTGCACTCCTTGCCTCTGTAATGCGAATTGAATACAAAAAAAACAGACCAGGACTGCTGTTGGGCATTTCTATCTTGCAGACTCCGATGCCCCTCTCTGCACTGTAACTCTATCCACGCTTCAAGTCAGTCAGGCCAGACTCATGGCCAGTTTTAATTCTGAGAGAATAGACAAAGAACAGTCCCCTACCTGAAAGTGTGAGCTCACCCAACATTCTCACGTTCTATTGGAACTTACAACCACCAGCAGTTGTAGATTCCTTGCGTCAATACCTCTCCCTCTGTTCAAACCTTCTTCTCAGTCATTCCCCTCCTCACTTGCATGCTCACGCCAGCAACAACTCAAGATCCTCCGTCATTCCCTTGTGTGAAGGTAAGCCATGAAGGCTGTGTTCCTGTCTCGCCTGAACTCTCTTCTTCTTGGTCGAGACCCACTCCTGAATCACTCCCGTCTCATTGTTCTGTTCGAAAAGGAACTGTCACCTTACTCTTGAATCTTTCCTTGTGAAGCAGTGAACTTCAAGTTCCTTAGTCTCTCCATTCCTGCCTGACCAATCTGAGGCTTGAGCTCTTGGAGAACACAAAAATCTGGGACGATGCAGCCCAGGAACTATCAGGTAAAAACTGAAACATATATATATATTCCCTCTGTTGGTTTTGCCGTGATTCCTTACACCAGTTTCTCTAACTCTCCTTTTTGTCTCACGCAAGAACCCTGCATGCTAGCTACAAGTAGAACCCTGAAATCTTGAAACCAATCTCCCTCCAAGAACTCCTGAAGGTGAGGCCGTGAAAAACAAAAAAAATATATAGACCCTGGGTTCTGTACCTCTTTCCATCTTTTCCTGATTATAATTTGGCTTGACAAGTGAGCATCTCCTCCTCAGTTATCAAGTCCCTGGAGACCTCGTAGTGTTCCAAGAACCAAGCAAGGGGAATCAGCTAAGATACAAAAGCGGTGAGCTACCTTTTAAACTGACTCCTTAAACAGAAAACAAAGGAGAATCGAATCTGTTTAGTGCTAACCTGTTGGTTATTTTAAACTCTGCAACTTTGTCCTTCTGTACACCAAACTTCCAGAAGTAAAATAGGGGTTGATTTGGCTTAATAATGAACTTAAAGCAATGCTTAAACCCCTTCCCAAGTCGGTAGACATTTAACAAGCAGAAAAAAAAACAGTTTGTGCAGAAGCTTGAAGTTCTGCTCTGTAACATGCTAGTCTGTAACATGATTTTCAGTGGTTGTATGAGGGTTGTGTTGGAGTGATGGTTGGGTCAAAAGGTTTTTGCACACACTGAAATAATGCATAAATAGACCATGGAAATATAGGGAGAAGTTAGGAAACCGGTTAGTAACGAAACAATAAGACAAACAGAAAATAAGACTATAACAGATCATGTCACAGTTTTGTCCAGATTTGAGCTTCTGTGTAAGATGGTTCTTAGAGAGCTTGGTTGGGTGACTTGGAGTCTGATGTTGCAGTTAAAACTTGACAATATACGTAGCTAAAAGGGTAACCAGTTGGAAAGAAAAAAAACTGGAAGTCAAATTATGAACAAAGAAAGGAGGTAGAAGAGATTACATCAGTGTAGTTTCAGTTCTGAAACTCGTGTTTCAGTAAGTGCGATTTCACAGCATTAACAATTGAGTCTTGGGTCTATTCTGAGAATATAAACTATACTAAGATCTTAATTAAGCAGCTAAACCATTTGAGGGGATTAGAGAGCAAGAACCATACACAAAACAGAAAGCAAAGATAACCTGATCATGGGGTAGTGTATGGCAGTTTCACAGTCGCAGTTTTTCAGATTCTCATTTGTAGTTGGTTCTGTGTAATTAAGCACAGAAACCATACGGGTATCGATTTGGTTTGTTGAGGTGGGAAACTTACTAAAACCCTTAACTCATTAACTAGACACGTTTGGGAAAATAAAAACCCAGATCTGTGAATATAAAGAACAACAGAAGAAGGTATAGCAGTTTGGTTTCAGTTTCTGAAATGTGGTGTTTTCTGTATACTAACTTCCCAGATTACAGCCGTGTTGTTGTGGGTTAGCTTTGGACTTAAACTCCTGATAAAACTCTTAGTAAGTGGGGACACACCTGCGTAGAAAAAAACCCCTGATCTGTAACAGAAGGAGATGAAAGAAAAGGTAACAGAAATCTCACCACTAAACAGAAAAGAAGTGCAACAGTGCAGGATTTCTGTTTTTCTCAGTTCAGATTGTTGTGTAAGGAGCTTCTCAGAAGCAGTATGAACTAGTGTTGGCTTAATGATGTGCTTGAAATTGTATTTAAAACACATAGCTGAGTGACTGAACAAGTTTGGGAAGATAGGAATTAGGATAGATAGCAGAAACAAATCATCCAAAGGAAATTTATCAATTTCAGTCTCTGTTCTTTTAGACTGTGTAGCAGGTGAACCGAAAGTGTAGCCCGTGCTGTCTTAGGTGTATTTTGAGTCAAAGACTGGATATACCTAACTAAATGAGTGGGCAGGTTGAGAGGTTGAGAAAACTGGAATTAGATTAAAGAACAGGAAGGAAAGAAACAGAAGACAGAATGCATCAGAATTCTAGTTTCAGACTTTCAGTTTCTTCTAAACTCATGCCTCTGTATAACCCGGTTGCAGAAGGGATACAAGGGCTGTATTAGCTTAATAATGAACCTGCTACATGGCTATCACCTAAGTCTACCTGTAAACAAATGGGAGAAACGGGAAAGAAATAAGTTAGACAGCAGAAAAGAAACATACATCAGCTTAAACTTCAGCGTTACAGTTTTTCCCTCTGCTGTGTAAAGAGTCTCTAAAGTGCTGCCCAGTATGGTTAGGTCAGGTTGGAGTTTAGAAACCACATAGGGTATCTAACTAAGGAGATAAACAGATTGGGGACAACAGAAACCGGCTGGAAACAGAAAGAAAGCTATGAGAGTAGGTGCATTAGATTATCAGTTTTCAGATTAGAGGTCAGTTTCGGTACAGGGAATTAAGTGAGTATAATTGGAGTAGTTTTGTGTTTAAGGAAGAGATTAAACACTTGGCTGAGTAAGAGGTACATGGGGGTAAGATTGAGGGACAGTTAGGTGAGTAACAGAATGGAATCAGAGAAAAGATAGCAGAGTCTGATGTCTCGGTTCTATGTTTTTGTTTCTGTAAGTTGTCTTCTGTATAACTATATGACAGTGGTCTGTTTGGGGTTTGTTCCCAGTTTAAACTTGTGGTATAATACTCAACTAGATGGGAAAGCACCTTGGGAGAGATTCGGAAGACAGAATTGTGATCAAAAAGAAAAGAATCAAAGAGAAGGCATCGGGTTCCATGCTTTTGCAGATTCAGTTCTTTCTGAATTTTGAGAATTTTCTGTCTCAGTATAATGGAATTTCAGTTGTGCTAAGGGTATGGTGTTGGATTAATAATAAACCTAAACCAGGGCTACTACATCTATCTAGGTAGGTTTATTCATGGGGAAGATTGGTAGACAGTTTAACCGACATGGAAGAAGGAATGGAGAGGAAATACAAATGTTCTGGTTTTCAGTTTTTTTTTCAGTACTTGACTGTTTCTGTACATGTTACTGGAGTGCTAAGAGGGCTGTAGTGGTTTAACGCTGAACCCAAGAAATTGCTAAAAGGAGTGAGATATGTTGGTATACTCATTTTGGAGGTGGAAAGTCAGTTAACCCCTAACCAAAGGAAGAATAAGAAGGGAACATACAGATTTTAGTTTCAGGTTTTTGGTAGTGCTTTTCTGTATACCATATCACAGTGGGTGATAAGGGGTGGTATTGAGTTACTAATGAACCTATAACCTCTCTAACATACCTAAGTGAGCTTATAAAAACTTGGGTTATATCCTAGTACAAGTTTTAATATTATAAACATTAAATATCTACCACACGTTATAAGTATGTGGATATATTGTGATCAATGAGAGTTATATAAACAAGGAGCGCAAATGTATAATGTGTTTACATCCTATTCGGTACATACATATAGTGACCAAGACTATATGTTACAAAGTTAATGACACATAAAATATCGTACCGTATAACATTATGGAACAAATGTAACACAAATAATATTATGTGACTAAGGATATAGTTATTCAAACTGTTACGCTAAATGCGTACATACAAAGATAAACACGTACCGAGAAATAACGTTATACACTATAGTTATAAGACATAAAATACCAAGGTTACTATAAGACCTTGGTTTAATAAATAAACCCTAGTGAAGTACCATAAGTGTATAACGTAAGGTTCATACTCTAGTGTGAACCAAGAATTAACTCACACAATGAGTAAGGGGTTTATAAAATATTAACAAAGATACTTTAACTAGTAACAAATGTTAAGTCTGGGGACATAGTACTGGGATTTCAAACGTTATTCGGAAATACCGAGTTGTGCAGTCATGTGGATTGACGCTTAGTATTCCTTGTATTACTAGATCACACCTCCGACGTACGCGCCCGAAAGCTCTAGTGGTCTGCACTGCACGAATCTAGACTACGGTGTACGGTATGTAAAGGGATTTGATCCGAGTTGTCCTGAGGAATTCCTCGGGCTCGGATTTGTTTGATAAATAACTTGTGTGAATGTATGTATGTTGATGATATGTGTATGATGTGTAGTTATGTTCATTGCATTATTCATTTATGCACGAACGTCCTACGGGACTAATATTACTGTCGACTATAGATCGACTTATATATAAAACTACATGCGAAATGTGTGTTGTGACCACTGTTGGCTGACCTAATGCGCTAAGTATTACAAGTATGTAATATTATAACCTAAGTAAATACTTAGGAATGGGACACGACATTGTCGGTCTCTAGAGCTTTGACTCGAAAGTGAATGTACCTAGAATAATTCTAGGCATGCGTAAGACCCATAGGGCAGCCAATAAATTAAGTGATGTACTCTATAACAAAACCGTAACTGACTATCTAACCAACAAAGCTAAAGTGGAGTGTGAATGAAATGAATGTGATGATGTACCTTAATCCAGACAGTCACTGGCTGCTGGTCGCGCGTAGAGATCTGGGATATCCCGTATCGGGTTTTCCCTAGTTAAATCCTGATCGAGCCTAGATAGATCGTCAGGCGGAGTGTGCTACCGTTGGCACCAGGCCCTTGGCCACTAAATGGACGCCTTTACAAAGGCAAAGTGAATAAGTCCCAGAGTCTTCGGATGATCAGGGCAGTGAGCACCTTTGTGTGTACGTGGGACTACTGTCCAAGTGAATATATTTCGGGTTGTCCTAACTGACGCCGACTGTGCTAACCTAAACAAACAATATGTGAAGGCCCGAGGCCGAGTGATAAACTATGTGATGATGATAATAAACGATGAATGAGTTCATGCTATGTGATGATGTTAATATACGATGAATGAGTTCTCAATGCCATTGTATTGTATTATGTATGACAGTAATGTGTATATCCATATATGACTGTTTGGATTGGATGAATGATTATATAATCATGCATGCTGTTACAGTATTTGTTATATCTGTAAAATGACAAGCATGAAAAATCTAATATCAAGACGGTTTAAAAATGACAAGTGACCAATAGGGTCCAGATCCGGCATACTCAGCGTCTATCGCTGATACTACACTTATTGTGCAGGTTGCTGAACACGTTGAAGCCGAAGTGCGGGATTTGGTAGTTAGGACATTGTGAGATTGGATTAAGTTTAGATGCTCCTAGTTTTGTGCTTTGATACTTAGATAGAAATGTAGATGGTATCTCGTTGTCACTGCGGATTGTATTTTTATGTTTAATTTTGTTAAGATGATGTACTGCTACATCACTCGTATGGCGAGAGTGGTGGCAAGTAACACCCATGTGAGTTCTATTACTGTAATTAACTTCCGACAGTACCCCTCCCGCCACAAACCAACAAGTATAATACAACTAAAAATATAATCCCCGAGTATAGGAAAAGGGCTACCAGGCCCAACAGACGGTTCTAAACACCTAGCAGCGAGTGAAGAATTCCTACTCCTGTAACATTAATACAACCTCAATGTCATACCTCCATTGACGACCAAGCGCCGTATCAATAGACACTGCCAGAGGCGAGCGTCACTACTACTATAACATCGTGGAAAGGGTCACCCAAGAACATCAGGGCAAGCGGACCGGGAGCACCACGAACTCCGCGAGACCGTCGCCGTAATGGGACCTTTAACCACCAAACTGTAAAAAGAAATTATCTTGAGAACGGGGAGGAACTTTGTGAGAATACCGTCCTGTTATGTACAAACTCCAATCCTAAACTTGTGTGCACACAAACACAGTGACACTAGAACCTTGTCGTGGTGGTACCTGTAGGGAGACAAAGACCAAACGTTTACACTATTATAAATCTAATGTGATGAAGGACTTGATTATTCTAATGATAATGTGGTCAGGAAAAATTTCCCAAACCCAAATACCGTCTTATTCACGAACAATCATTCCAAAGTTACTTAAGCAACCCATGCAACAGTGAGACAACAAGTCGGGAACCGACAACTCTACCTGCATGGTGCGCTTGCCACTGCAAGCGCTGATTTCAACAATTTACTAATGATTTTGTCTACCCCACGCACTTGCCACTGCAAGTGCTGCAAACAATTACAACTGCAGTTACCACTGCTATTATCGTTACAACGAATACTATAACTGTGTAGACCTATGTACGACACCATGGCTACCAACAATCACCAAACAATTGTACACCTTTGGTATAAACTACATAACTACAATTGTTACAATAAACCTCTAAGATACGAGGCCTACAACCTCTGAAGGGACCGACGAGCCCGATTAACGCAAAAAAAGGGCACACCAGCCCATAATAAATTATAACTACTAAACGAGAACGAATGCAATGACACAGGCTAAAAACCAAGATAACATAATTAATCATCAAAGCATTCAATGGCTGAATTGGAAGTGGAGTGAAACCTGATTCCCGGGGATCAAGGGAAAACCAACCACAAATTGGGGGGAAAGGTTAGTGCAACACTGGTGCTGATCACACCAGAGTCGTATGACTCCTGAAACTCTTCACTAGTTGCCAACATTAATTATAGGACGGATAACAAAACTGCAGTATCCTAGTTACAAACACTAGCAAAGGAAACTTGCGATTAATCGCTACGCTATATATATTAAATCATACAAATGAAACTATGAGGAGAATACGATCGTATAACGATCGCTGCCATACAATTTCCAACTATATCGTATGCGCAGTATTTATATTAGTCACTTATATTCATATCTCAAGATTTACTCTCCTATATTATATGTCACATTTTAATCATCACCTTAATGTAAGATGACTATTTGATTTGATGCATTATATTATGCAATATATATATTAAGAACTTTATCTTAATATCTTGTCACATTTCAGGGAAAAATTTAAATTCCTAAGGGTTCATTTTATACTAACCTTAGGTTATAAATTCCATTTTCTCATTACATATATATAACCCATACTTTTAATAAAAACTGTATTATTGCCAAAAGGCATGTACATCAAAATTCATACTTCCACCAACTCCTAATACTTTTCCATTATTTCAGTATTGCCACATATTTAATAGATGTTATACACATCATACGTTATAGCATTTTAACCTTGTGATCAATGTAACTTATAGTTCACTAACTATGAGTACGTATACGCCAACCTGTGATGAACACAAGAGAGTTGGTAAAATGTATAAGTCCACAGATGGACCAAGAGTGAAAAGAACAATTCTACCGTAATACGGACATTACCAATACCTTCGCAACAATGAACGCGAATCAACACTGAACACATGAATAATTACCACCTCTGGGCACTACCTTTACCAAGGGGTGCCATGTATGATAATGTACAATTAATACTGATCAACGTCAAGATTAAGTTCTATATGTATTATCTATATCATACCGATTATGAAACAAGTCCTAAGTAGAAGAATGACTACCGCCATGGGCGTCCCGCCATGTAAAGAAAATGGTGAGTATCAATATATGTTAAAGACATGTCGTTTACTACTGTGATGACTGTCAGTGATGAAAGAATGTGTAAATTGAACCAATGACAACCACCCAAATCGATATCACAGAACACACAAATCAAACACTAAATAGCGTAAATAAGCAAACATCAAATGTACAAATAAGGAGCATAAGCTCAGGAGACCGGGAACACCGACTCCAATTACTTTTCAAGGCATATTACTAACGTAACAATGTCTAAATTAATATAATGAAGCAATGGAGCTACGGTACATACCGTAAGCAATGTGAATAACAATGATGAATTACTAACAGGCGCCAAACCGCGCACTTAAAATACAAAAAAAAACTGCAGTTACAAGTAACTAGCACTAAACAATAAGTAACAACAAAGACATTACTTACTAGCTGAATAACAGCATGTAATTCTAATGACTAATGGTGATAAATGTTTAGTCCTAATGGACAAACCTAATCTAGGAGAAATAGCATACCCCTTTGAGGATACGGTACCATCAAAGAAAATAGTTGGGAAGATGAAGAGCCAAGTTGCTCAAGCAATCATGCAATCTACAATACACCCAATTAAACGAAAGAGGAAACGCACATAAACACCCAAGTATGAGAACTTACCCTACGTCGTACCGGGAAGCATAAGTGAGACATGATAATGATTAAACCTGGAGGAAATAGTTATGTATGTACTCATGGAGATCAAGATAGGAGAACCGACATTGCTTCCTCAGCACCAATATTACACAGACGATTGACAACCATACAGTCGAATCAACGATTAACGTTCAACTGGTTAACAACCAAGTGCTACCACTAATATGTTACTAAGGACATGAGTCCAGGGAACAAAAATGTTCCAACCACTTACCACCATACTGCTAGAGAACATTAGAATCTACGACAAGATAACCAACATTGCGGACCAATCAATCAAACTTCGACAAGGACATCCATCGAAAGGGAGATTGACAATAGAATACTTCACCATAGTCGTGTGACGGACGCTACCAGTTTACTAAATGAGACATGGGACGACCGCACTCCGATAGGAGCATGTGGGCCTGATAGACTTATTTATAGGTTAGTCAGGTAAGTAGTAATGTATCAGTACGGTACCCCATGCATGTAGACAAGTAGTGTTAGGAACACGAGAAGTAGTCAACTCCGTACTACGGACAGTGATGCAGATTACCTCGAAGATGGACGAGAAGAGCCGCAGTTAACCAACGGGCTAGAGAAACCAAGAACCTACAACACAGAGTAGCAGACGATACACAGTGGAGACAAGGAGACCCTCCAAAGATGACGAAGCAGACGACACCACAAGAAACCACTATATGGACGAATAACGTAGAACCCTCATAAGGATCATGCAAGTTCTTGCAACCCAGAGGAATCTACCAAATGATGTGAATATAAACGCGTGACAACGCAATGATAAAAGACAAGCTAAATGCTAGCAGATACCTTAAGAAGGAATAATGGACTTGGAATGTACCACTCACATGATGATTCGCTCATCTTATCTGTTTAACTCGTTAGATAGTAGCTGCTGAGAGTTTACGCCTCTGCACTCTGTATGACTGAGTGTTTTGGTATTGCACTTGTGCAGTTATTAATCTAGTGGAAATACAGAAAGATGCAATGGATATCAACAAGAGTGTGTATCAAAGAACTACAACAGTGTATTACTCTGGAATAAAACCACCAGGAGACACGGATGACAATAATAATCTACGTGGACACGAAGGCTGGTACGTCTTGGTATTGCCAAGACAAGTGCAAAGAGCACCAAGTACTAACAAGAGCCAATGTCATAGTATACCTCAAACTGAATATCAGTGGGAGAAGACATACGAATGTATACTAGTGATCCAAATAAGAGGATACACAGTAATGAAAAGAGGAAATTGAGCCTATGTTCATGGGTCTGCACCTCATGCAGAGCGAGTGGGCCCATTAGAACGAACTTGGAAGAGAGCACAAATACGTGCCTCACCCTTATATATATTAAGAGCCCGAATGGGCTAGAGTCATACCCGTCTCTCTGATATGATAATAATCTACATGAGAGTTAGAGAACTCTATGAGAGCCAAGTATCCAGCGCTCCTTGTGGAGAGGCTGTCGAATACTTGTGGGGTACGGGGGCGTAACCCTTTTTAAGGGGGGTAGAGCCTCTTGGCTGTGCACATGTTTGCACTAAATTCTGTTATTTCGTATGCGGGTCATACAATAGTTTGGGTATGCGGGGCATACGATGTTGATTGTTGGACGTTGTTTGTGATGTGTTTGTTCATTTGTTGGTGTTGTTTGGTACGCGGGGCGTACGTGGCTGATTGTTGTGTGAAATGTGCACTTGTTGTATGTGTCTTATGAAATACTTCTTGAGATGATGTATCTACATCCATGAATGTAGTACTGTTCTTTATGATATGCGGGATATATATGTTTATAGTACCTTGTAGATTGATTACACATGGTATAGTCTGGATACAAAATAAATCCTTAGACATGGAATGTGGAATGACAATATGGTATGACACCTCGGGGAGGTTGTCAGGATTGGTAGAACTGATAGGAAATGATGGTGCTGATGGATCACCTATATCCATATATGTTTGAATTAACGCCACAATTGAGGGCTATGTGCGGTATTAGCACAATACAAGGTGTAAATGATATATCACATAGATATACATTATGGGATTATATGGGTAGTCATTAATACACCTATCTAAGTAAAGCGACTTCGGGACGAAGTCTTTTTAAGGGGGGTAGATTGAAATACCCCTAAGTAATTAAATATTGCTTTAGTATATAAGTAATTAAATTAACGCCAAGCATGCCTTAAAAATAAGTTGAACACAACAAAGTCTTCAGAGAGCCAAATGTATGTGCATCGTTTTGTGAATAATAACCAATAGTGCAAAAGAAATATATGATAACATTAGCCACTTAATCGAACCTATGGTCAATATATTTCCTTGACCCGGCTAATATGTATTCCGCCAGTTTAAGACTGGTAACCGGGCACGTTAACGTTCTCGATTATAATTATGTGTGACTCACTACGCTTACCTTATTGAAGTAAGTTCATAACACCTTAATACATTAAGGTATAAACAATCAAGTAAGTAATAACATGCGAACAGTTTACTATTACCGTACTTATGTACATACGGAAATATATGTGAATGTACATAACGTTACAAGAGTATAACGTTGTACATATAACCAAAACGCGACAAATAAAAATAGTCGTATATGTTTATGTATACATACAACTAATAACACTACATATTAATAGCAGTCACTTATATACATTAAATTGGCTTGATAGGCTGAAAAAAAAAATAAAAGAGAAACATGCTCTAGCCGGGATTTGAACCCGAGACCTCTCGTACATATCCCGAAACCTTAACCGCTTGAGCTGTGTTTGAATTCAGTATTAGTTACCCACGAATTATATTTAGTAGTATTACTGCTGAAGTTACAGAAAGGGGAGAATCAACTCTCGCCCTTCTCTGAACTCAATTCCTCAAAATCTGAACTACTTCAAACCTCCATACAGGAACAACTAATTCTTTTTACAATCGCCCATGACTTCATCTACTAACAGGTAATCACGTACTGCACTCCTAGCCTCTGTAATGCGAATTGAATACAAAAAAAACAGACCAGGACTGCTGTTGGGCATTCCTATCTTGCAGACTCCGATGCCCTCTCTGCACTTTAACTCCATCCACGCTTCAAGTCAGTCAGGCCAGACTCATGGCCAGTTTTAATTCTGAGAGAATAGACAAAGAACAGTCCCCTACCTGAAAGTGTGAGCTCACCCAACATTCTCACGTTCTATTGGAACTTACAACCACCAGCAGTTGTAGATTCCTTGCGTCAATACCTCTCCCTCTGTTCAAACCTTCTTCTCAGTCATTCCCCTCCTCACTTGCATGCTCACGCCAGCAACAACTCAAGATCCTCCGTCATTCCTTGTGTGAAGGTAAGCCATGAAGGTTGTGTTCCTGTCTCACCTGAACTCTCTTCTTCTTGGTCGAGACCCACTCCTGAATCACTCCCGTCTCATTGTTCTGTTCGAAAAGGAACTGTCACCTTACTCTTGAATCTTTCCTTGTGAAGCAGTGAACTTCAAGTTCCTTAGTCTCTTCATTCCTGCCTGACCAATCTGAGGCTTGAGCTCTTGGAGAACACAAAAATCTGGGACGATGCAGCCCAGGAACTATCAGGTAAAAACTGGAACATATATATATTCCCTCTGTTGGTTTTGCCGGGATTCCTTACACCAGTTTCTCTGACTCTCCTTTTTGTCTCACGCAAGAACCCTGCATGCTAGCTACAGGTAGAACCCTGAAATCTTGAAACCAATCTCCCTCCAAGAACTCCTGAAGGTGAGGCCGTGAAAAACAAAAAATATATAGACCCTGGGTTCTGTAACTCTTTCCATCTTTTCCTGATTATAATTTGGCCTGACAAGTGAACATCTCCTCCTCAGTTATCAAGTCCCTGGAGACCTCGTAGTGTTCCCAGAACCAAGCAAGGGGTATCAGCTAAGATACAAAAGCGGTGAGCTACCTTTTAAACTGACTCCTTAAACAGAAAACAAAGGAGAATCGAATCTGTTTAGTGCTAACCTGTTGGTTATTTTAAACTCTGCAACTTTGTCCTTCTGTACACCAAACTTCCAGAAGTAAAATAGGGGTTGATTTGGCTTAATAATGAATAAAGCAGTGCTTAAACCCCTTCCTAAGTCGGTAGACTTTAACAAGCAGAAAAAAAAACAGTTTGTGCAGAAGCTGGAAGTTCTGCTCTGTAACATGCTAGTCTGTAACATGATTTTCAGTGGTTGTATGAGGATTGTGTTGGAGTGATGGTTGGGTAAAAAGGTTTTTGCACACACTGAAATAATGCATAAATAGACCATGGAAATATAGGGAGAAGTTAGGAAACCGGTTAGTAACGAAACAATAAGACAAACAGAAAATAAGACTATAACAGATCATGTCACAGTTTTGTCCAGATTTGGGCTTCTATGTAAGATGGTTCTTAGAGAGCTTGGTTGGGTGACTTGGAGTCTGATGTTGCAGTTAAAACTTGACAATATACGTAGCTAAAAGGGTAACCAGCTGGAAAGAAAAAAAAACTGGAAGTCAAATTATGAACAAAGAAAGGAGGTAGAAGAGATTACATCAGTGTAGTTTCAGTTCTGAAACTCGTGTTTCAGTAAGTGCGATTTCGCAGCATTAACAATTGAGTCTTGGGTCTATTCTGAGAATATAAACTATACTAAGATCTTAATTAGGCAGCTAAACCATTTGAGGGGATTAGAGAGCAAGAACCATACACAAAACAGAAAGCAAAGATAACCTGATCATGGGTTTGTGTATGGCAGTTTCACAGTTACAGTTTTTCAGATTCTCATTTGTAGTTGGTTCTGTGTAATTAAGCACAGAAACTACGGGTATCGATTTAGTTTGTTGAGGTGGGAAACTTACTAAAACCCTTAACTCATTAACTAGACACGTTTGGGAAAATAAAAACCCAGATCTGTGAATATAAAGAACAACAGAAGAAGGTATAGCAGTTGGGTTTCAGTTTCTGAAATGTGGTGTTTTCTGTATACTAACTTCCCAGATTACACCCGTGTTGTTGTGGGTTAGCTTTGGACTTAAACTCCTGATAAAACTCTTAGTAAGGGGACACACCTGGGTAGAAAAAAAACCCCTGATCTGTAACAGAAGGAGATGAAAGAAAAGGTAACAGAAATCTCACCACTAAACAGAAAAGAAGTGCAACAGTGCAGGATTTCTGTTTTTCTCAGTTCAGATTGTTGTGTAAGGAGCTTCTCAGAAGCAGTATGAACTAGTGTTGGCTTAATGATGTGCTTGAAATTGTATTTAAAACACATAGCTGAGTGACTGAACAAGTTTGGGAAGATAGGAATTAGGATAGATAGCAGAAACAAATCATCCAAAGGAAATTTATCAATTTCAGTCTCTGTTCTTTTAGACTGTGTAGCAGGTGAACCGAAAGTGTAGCCCGTGCTGTCTTAGGTGTATTTTGAGTCAAAGACTGGATATACTACCTAACTAAATGAGTGGGCAGGTTGAGAGGTTGAGAAAACTGGAATTAGATTAAAGAACAGGAAGGAAAGAAAACAGAAGACAAGAATGCATCAGAATTCTAGTTTCAGACTTTCAGTTTCTTCTAAACTCATGCCTCTGTATAACCCGGTTGCAGAAGGGATACAAGGGCTGTATTAGCTTAATAATGAACCTGCTACATGGCTATCACCTAAGTCTACCTGTAAACAAATGGGAGAAACGGGAAAGAAATAAGTTAGACAGCAGAAAGAAACATACATCAGCTTAAACTTCAGCGTTACAGTTTTTCCCTCTGCTGTGTAAAGAGTCTCTAAAGTGCTGCCCAGTATGGTTAGGTCAGGTTGGAGTTTAGAAACCACATAGGGTATCTAACTAAGGAGATAAACAGATTGGGGACAACAGAAACCGGCTGGAAACAGAAAGAAAGCTATGAGAGTAGGTGCATTAGATTATCAGTTTTCAGATTAGAGGTCAGTTTCGGTACAGGGAATTAAGTGAGTATAATTGGAGTAGTTTTGTGTTTAAGGAAGAGATTAAACACTTGGCTGAGTAAGAGGTACATGGGGGTAAGATTGAGGGACAGTTAGGTGAGTAACAGAATGGAATCAGAGAAAAGATAGCAGAGTCTGATGTCTCGGTTCTATGTTTTTGTTTCTGTAAGTTGTCTTCTGTATAACTATATGACAGTGGTCTGTTTGGGGTTTGTTCCCAGTTTAAACTTGTGGTATAATACTCAACTAGATGGGAAAGCACCTTGGGAGAGATTCGGAAGACAGAATTGTGATCAAAAAGAAAAGAATCAAAGAGAAGGCATCGGGTTCCATGCTTTTGCAGATTCAGTTCTTTCTGAATTTTGAGAATTTTCTGTCTCAGTATAATGGAATTTCAGTTGTGCTAAGGGTATGGTGTTGGATTAATAATAAACCTAAACCAGGGCTACTACATCTATCTAGGTTGGTTTATTCATGGGGAAGATTGGTAGACAGTTTAACCGACATGGAAGAAGGAATGGAGAGGAAATACAAAGGTTCTGGTTTTCAGTTTTTTTTTCAGTACTTGACTGTTTCTGTACATGTTACTGGAGTGCTAAGAGGGCTGTAGTGGTTTAACGCTGAACCCAAGAAATTGCTAAAAGGAGTGAGATATGTTGGTATACTCATTTTGGAGGTGGAAAGTCAGTTAACCCCTAACCAAAGGAAGAATAAGAAGGGAACATACAGATTTTAGTTTCAGGTTTTTGGTAGTGCTTTTCTGTATACCATGTCACAGTGGGTGATAAGGGGTGGTATTGAGTTACTAATGAACCTATAATCTCTCTAACATACCTAAGTGAGCTATAAAAACTTGGGTTATATCCTAGTACAAGTTTTAATATTATAAACATTAAATATCTACCACACGTTATAAGTATGTGGATATATTGTGATCAATGAGAGTTATATAAACAAGGAGCGCAAATGTATAATGTGTTTACATCCTATTCGGTACATACATATAGTGACCAAGACTATATGTTACAAAGTTAATGACACATAAAATATCGTACCGTATAACATTATGGAACAAATGTAACACAAATAATATTATGTGACTAAGGATATAGTTATTCAAACTGTTACGCTAAATGCGTACATACAAAGATAAACACGTACCGAGAAATAACGTTATACACTATAGTTATAAAGACATAAAATACCAAGGTTACTATAAGACCTTGGTTTAATAAATAAACCCTAGTGAAGTACCATAAGTGTATAACGTAAGGTTCATACTCTAGTGTGAACCAAGAATTAACTCACACAATGAGTAAGGGGTTTATAAAATATTAACAAAGATACTTTAACTAGTAACAAATGTTAAGTCTGGGGACATAGTACTGGGATTTCAAACGTTATTCGGAAATACCGAGTTGTGCAGTCATGTGGATTGACGCTTAGTATTCCTTGTATTACTAGATCACACCTCCGACGTACGCGCCCGAAAGCTCTAGTGGTCTGCACTGCACGAATCTAGACTACGGTGTACGGTATGTAAAGGGATTTGATCCGAGTTGTCCTGAGGAATTCCTCGGGCTCGGATTTGTTTGATAAATAACTTGTGTGAATGTATGTATGTGATGTATGTATATGATGTATGTGTATGATGTGTAGTTATGTTCATTGCATTATTCATTTATGCACGAACGTCCTACGGGACTAATATTACGTCGACTATAGATCGACTTATATAAAACTACATATGCGAAATGTGTGTTGTGACCACTGTTGTCTGACCTAATGCGCTAAGTATTACAAGTATGTATTTATAACCTAAGTAAAATACTTAGGAATGGGACACGACATTGTCGGTCTCTAGAGCTTTGACTCGAAAGTGAATGTTACCTAGAATAATTCTAGGCATGCGTAAGACCCATAGGGCAGCCAATAAATTAAGTGATGTACTCTATAACAAAAACCGTAACTGACTATCTAACCAACAAAGCTAACAGTGGAGTGTGAATGAATGTGATGATGTACCTTAATCCAGACAGTCACTGGCTGCTGGTCGCGCGTAGAGATCTCTTGGGATATCCCGTATCGGGTTTCCCTAGTTAAATCCTGATCGAGCCTAGATAGATCGTCAGGCGGAGTGTGCTACCGTTGGCACCAGGCCCTTGGCCACCTAAATGGACGCCTTTACAAAGGCAAAGTGAATAAGTCCCAGAGTCTTCGGATGATCAGGGCAGTGAGCACCTTTGTGTGTACGTGGGACTACTGTCCAAGTGAATATATTTCGGGTTGTCCTAACTGACGCCCGACTGTGCTAACCTAAACAAACAATATGTGAAGGCCCAGAGGGCCGAGTGATAAACTATGTGATGATGATAATAAACGATGAATGAGTTCATGCTATGTGATGATGTTAATATACGATGAATGAGTTCTCAATGCCATTGTATTGTATTATGTATGACAGTAATGTGTATATCCATATATGACTGTTTGGATTGGATGAATGATTATATAATCATGCATGCTGTTACAGTATTTGTTATATCTGTAAAATGACAAGCATGAAATCAATCTAATATCAAGACGGTAAAAAATGACAAGTGACCAATAGGGTCCAGATCCGGCATACTCAGCGTCTATCGCTGATACTACACTTATTGTGCAGGTTGCTGAACACGTTGAAGCCGAAGTGCGGGATTTGGTAGTTAGGACATTGTGAGATTTGGATTAAGTTTAGATGCTCCTAGTAGTTGTGCTTTGATACTTAGATAGAAATGTAGATGGTATCTCGTTGTCACTGCGGATTGTATTTTTATGTTTAATTTGTTAAGATGATGTACTGCTACATCACTCGTATGGGCGAGTGGTGGCAAGTAACACCCATGTGAGTTCTATTACTGTAATTACTTCCGCTGTGAGACGCTTTATTTCCTGTTCACGTGAGCGACTATTACGTAATTGTTATGAGGGGTGTTACAGGATGTAAGGAGTTTATAAGTTTGTTATGTAAATGGTTAAGGCTTGTAAGTACTAATGTTCAGTATATTCGGGTCCATCAGACCGTAGCTAGATCTTGGAGATTTTAGTATGCCTAGTTGGTCACGTGGGTGACTAACGGCGGTAACACCAAATATTGTAAGAAATCCACTGCAAGTTAATATAAGTGATTGGAGGATTATGAGATAAGTGTGGCTTTATGAGTTGGGTGTTACAAAAAGTGGTATCAGAGCATAGTTACGCTCTGATGACAGGAATTACCGAACTTAGGAGAATACTGAGGTTGAGTTTGAGTTATGGTTAAGGGTTGAGTGATAGAGCGAGAGGGTGTTAGTTAGGACTTCCCGGTGTTTACCGGATATCCATAGTACCTAGACCCACCCTCTACATCCCTAACTTTGAATACGTGGAACAAACGCTAGAGAGAAGAAAGCCTTCTCTTATTCGGGAAAATCCCGATCTGGTAGTTAGTTAACAGTGACCAATATGAGAAACACATCGTTATACAACAGTTTAGGAAAACTTGGAGATTTTAATTGGAGCGCAACATGGAAATAGGCTCTACCAACAGAATTCTACCAGTAACAGAACAGAAATTACCGGCAACATGGGTCGACATGCTACGCAGTCGAGTTACCACACCATACCAATAATAAGGAAAGCACTACGAGTGCAATGGAGAGGAAAAAGATAAGCGACATGAGTACCGGACAGTGGTCCGAATGAGCATAACAGTGGGATAATCCAAAACATGAGAATTAAGACTACCGAAAGGTCCAGTTAGAAACGGGAACTCCAAACCCCACACAATGAGAAAGGTTACAACACGGCTGACATAGCGCAGACGACGATAAATACGCGTACAAACTGTATACCGAAGTACGACTATGACGTAGTGCCTGAAGGAGAATCATTACTTAGTAACCATGACAAAATGTGCGGAAACGGGAATGAGGATTAAGACATAAGTAAGTAATGAGGGGTTCCCTCAGAAAGAGGAACACCCTGACAATGACAGTACTGTCAAACCAACCAGGAAACTGGCGGATGGTCAGTTATCCAAAATAAGAGAACATCGAAGGAGTCCTGGGGAATACCAAATATATAGAATTTAGGTGGAAGTACCACTACCAACGCACACAGTACCGATAGCCCATCTTGCATGGCGCACTTGCCGTAGCAAGTGCTACCACGGTTAAGTTATACGGAAAGCCATTATGGCGAGATAGTAGAACGCTACAGTGGTAATACTTACTAATACCGGATTGTAAATCCATAAGAACCAGAGGATAAGACCTGGGAAGGCCTGACGGCCTGACCATGATAAGATGAGTCGACACACCAGTCAACAAGGAGCTGAACTTAGATGGTATAAAATTTTAGCAACAGTACAACCTATTACAACAATAACCGACTGTACGGTAAGAACATCAATCCCGAACCTTGAAGGGGAAAAACCTAAGAGATCGCTCCGTGATCCGAGCAAAACACCATATAAGCAATAACATACAAGGAATGTATCATAAGATACCATTGAGACTGTTGACACAACGTCTTCCAACAAGAACAGGATAGAACTCCCGAGATGACCATTAAGAATACCAATAACAACCATCTTCGTTGAATATGTTAGTAAACCCCGGAAACAGGGACAGAGGAAGTGAACTTAAGATATAACCTACTAAGGTTTAGAGACATACAAATCCCGACAGAGGAAAGCTCAGAGGACTACCCCCACAGAGCAGGCATAGTCGAGCCGAACAAACTGATGAATAACAGTTAGTATTGTTTGCCTAACTCATTAACACCCAAGCATGATTGATCACTGACGGTGGCTTAGTCTACAAATGTTGAATGAAGCGTTGTGATGGAAGCACATGATAACCTAGATAAAAATCCAACTTAGACACCGTAAGGCAGATGCCTAATATGATCCAGTCCGTAATTATTTAAAAACACGCAAGTCTATGAAACGATAGTATTGTCAAAGACACTAGGTAACCTCAGATCACCTGAATAAACTTTCATAGCTGGAAGCAGGATGCTACAACTTACCAAGAGACCCGGTACTACATTTAATATGTAACCTGACGGTGGATAGTGTTCAAAGAACCAGAAACTTATGAGGATAACCTACAGATGAGTGAGAGTACAAGTAATGAACTGAGACATTAAGCACTAAGAGCCTACGAGCCAAGGATGTTAACCACATCAGAGCCCGAGGCGCAGTAAGTTGTAAGAGAGCTTATTTAAGCCATGAATGAATTACAATTCGTAAATATGGACGGTTATGAAACCTATAACTTAGATTGTGAAGGAATGCCAGGAAAGGGCACCAATGAGAATATTGAGATAATACTATTATCAGGGGCGGAGAACGAACCATTCCTTTTAGGGTGGGTATACCTCTCCTTGTTGTGGGGCCACGAGTGGGAATAAACCCCTCAAAAAGGCCTTTCACTTATTAGAGATAGAATAATTTGTTAGAGAATGGAAACCGTAAACCTTGAGATTACCTTAGAACGTACCAGATACACTTGAGTAATAAGGGAGGCTGCATAGACAGACCTCATATCCAACACTCGGGATTGAGAATCAGTAATCGTCAGAGATAAACATTGTGAGTGCACAACATGGCATGTCAAGTGACCAATGCTCAGAAGGGTTTGTGACTCAATGGATGAATTTTTCAATAACCAGTTAATTACTTGGAAAAAAATAACATCAAAAAGGATGGAGGAACGTGAGAGAAACTGACCTACATACAAAACCGAAATGGAAGCGAAACACCTTCATACTAAGAGAATAATTTTATGACACGGTACGGTAATCGCCATACACCTGGAATTAGAGAACTCCCAGTGTGTTTGCACCAGGAAGGGATTGAATATAAGATAAGACATTAGAATAAACAAGAGTAACTGCACCATCAATGGGCAGTAGAATAAGGCAAACTACCACGGTAGCAAAGGTCGTGAGGATAATACCTATATAAGGGGATTAAGTCATGGTGCGCAGTAAAGCGACCATTATATATAAATCGTCAAATATTGACACAAGGGCAATTAGATTTATGAGCTAAGACCGATATAAGTAAGAAATAAGATGGTAGACGAAATGTGCATTGACGCCAGTGGTCTAGACCTTGTGAGGTAAGATTTCATAGGAAGCATAGTAGAACAAACATGAGAAACAGGATAAGAGGCTCTATGGAAAGAGACCTCAGTTACTAAGAGACCGAGTCAGTACGGAATACAGAAAAGAGCTAGAGCTTACCATACCAAAGAACCTAGTAAATGGATTTTTCTTGATTAAGTTCAAGAAGAACAATAAATGTTATTATGGAACGATGAAAGAGGAGATCGACAACAGAATACTTCATAATTAGCAATAGCTAACATGTGACGGACACTACGAGTTTACTAAAACGAGATGTGGGACGACTACACCCCATAGGGGCTTGCAGGCCTGACAGATTCATTTATGAGTTAGTCGGGTAAGTAGTAATGCATCAGTAGGGTACCCCATGCATGTAGACGAGTGGTGTAAGGAACACGGGAAGTAGTCGACTCCGTACCACGGTCAACGACGCAAGATCAGACAAGAGCAGCTACTACCACAAACAGTCAAAGAAAAGGACATTCGGTTGAACCAAAACACAAAGGAATCAGAGAACAAATAATAAGGACTATGAAGTGCGAAGAGCACAGATTGTTCAGTACAGATATTGGACATGTCTTAAGGCGTTAGAGATAAGACAAGCGCAATAAGCACTAAACAGTAGTTTCAGATTAAGAATCATCCTTACACCAAAGGTCTGTTGAAGAACGATTTAGACACTTGAGAGAACACTAAGAGTACAACTCATTAAGACCGTGTATATAAAGATTACACGTGTCCACTGAGAGACCAATACTCTTAAAACTGTAAGGAGGGCAGAAGGATATACAATACTATAAAATGATAAGAAACGCAGTTAAGCCTAAGATTATCAGAGTCACGCAGCGGAAGCTAGCAGATCAGTACCTTTGAGGTTAGATCAAACTAAGTTAAGAAAATAGTATAAGTACCGTTAAGAATCCTCGATACAGATACTAAACCATTAACATAGTTATGACCCTCTGATCGAATTATAAGTGAGATAGATGACATGGAAGCTAAAATGCTTGGCAAAAATTAGACGTCTTGAACCTACGTTCAAGGATGATATAATGTTGATTACGTGGGCGTAATCCATTTTAAGGGGGGGGGGGGGTAGAGCGAAAACCGCTTAGTGTATGTTTATGTATCGATTACGTAAACTACGGTGTGCATAGCACAAAATAATTTGAGAATTTGTTTTATATAAACATTTTAAGATTAATTATGGTTATTGCGCACAGAAGATGTGAATACCATATATATTAAGTACCTATCTTGTTAACTCCGGTGTGAGTACAAGTTAAGAGAATTGGTGAAGAGGATTAAGGAGACTTAAGGAATATATGAGATATGAGTCGATATGAAAGTATGTGTGAGATATGAATAAGATAACACTATGAGATATTATTTGATATGAGTATGAGGTAGGAAATAGTAATGCTATGAGGTATAAGATGGTGAGAATTAGTATGAAACTGATATAGAACTTAGTAGGAATTTAAGTCCTGAGGTAATTACTAAGAGATGAAGTGGGAATGTTTGATGGGCTGAGCCCACACCTTGGAGATGTACTGATTATGACTAGAAGAACTAAAAGATAGAAAATTGGAAATGAGTGAATTAATTGATGTTTGAAAATGACGTGGGAGGTGGAACTTGATTTTCTAGGGATCAAGGGAAACCGAACACAAATTGGGGTGGAAGGATAGTTCAACACTGATGCTGATCACATCAGGGCTGGATGATTCCTAAAACTCCCTACCAGTGGTCACAGTTAAATCACGCTAAGGATAAAGGCTTTAGGATAAAACAAAATTGGAGTTGATTGTATTTTCAATTAGAGGAATTATTCCTCACATGACCTCGTAAAAAGGATTTCCTTTTTACTGAGTCTCGCCCATGAAGTCGAGGACGCATGAGCCTTTGTCTTCGGACCGATGACATGGGGAGAACAGAGTTGTTTTGTATTCTAGCCCATGAAGGTGAGGACGAATGTGCCTTTGTCTACGGACCGCTGATATGATGTAATAAGGCTAAAACATGCCTTATAAACATTGGTAGACAATTTAAACCAAGGAAAACACAAGAAAACACTATAAGGGCAATTTAAGCAAAAATGTGCTTTAAGCTTGAAGTGACTTTGATTAGCACCAAAATATCATTATAAAACCTTATTAACATGCTAATAGACAGGTTAAATCAATTACCAAAGAAAACCAAGCTCAAAAACAAGCTTAAACATAAAATGTGCTTTAAGACTCCTTAAAGCACGTTTTTGAGAAATTGTCTTAGAAATGTGTTTCGAGTGGCTAAATGCCTATGATTACACCTTAATCAATTTGTACTAATTAGTATCACATTAGGAAGCCTAAATCAATGAGAATCCAAAACTTTCACAAATTTGTGCACTAATTTGTGAATAGTGCCAAATGGTACCTAGTTTAAGCTTTAGTCAACATAAGTTAATAAGTTGGTCAACCAAGACCATAAATATATTAGTTACTAAGGGGGGGACGGTTTTACATAGTGAGTCACCATAAGGAGCCAGCAACTAAAGGAAAAGAAGAGGAAATGAGAGAATAGTACTATTTTGCTTTAAAAGACAAAAATCTTTACTTTAGCCTACCTCTCTCCTCTCTTCTTCATTTCTTTCTTCTTCCACCGATTTTTCGTCTTATTCTCTGTTCCAAACCGTTCCAAGCAGCCCCATTCCTGCTCCACCTTCAATTGCTCACAAAATCTTCATTTTAGCTCCAAATCCAAAAATAAGCTTAGATAACTCTTAGTTAGACCAAGGTCTTGCTTCCTATCTTTTAAAAATTTGAAAAGCTTCATTTTGGAGCCATGGGAAATCACCATTAGAGGAGGAAAAACTAGATTGAGGTGTTCATTGTCTTCTCCATTCATTCAAGGTAAGAAAAATGTAATAAACATCATCTTTCCACCACTTACATGGCCGAAAATTACCACTCATGGGGTCTTGTTTTTAGGCCGTTTTCTAGCTTGTTTCTATTATACAAGGGCTAGAGGTGGTCCTTCTTGACTCATATCCAAGCTTAATTTAAGACTCCAAAGGTAAACACTCATTTTAATACCTTAAAACACATTTTTAACCTAGGAATGATTCCTTAAGGTTAGTGTATTATTTAGCACTCATGAGAGTCATTGTATATTGATTAGAACATTGACAAGGGAAATTAAGTTGGTGGCCGAGATTGTCCAAGGGAAAAGCCTAAGGAGAAAGTTAAGAGGAACTTGAGAAACAAGGTAAATAACTTGTCGTAAGGTGTTTTATTGTTTAAGGGGTGGTGTTTAGATAAGTACTAATGTAGCTTAAAGCTTACATTATGTAATGGGTTATATAACCTAGGAGAAAGAATTTAAACAAGCTTGTGAACTTGTTACTAAGGAGCGAATGGAAATGATTTAGTATGATAAGCTTAAGGTGAATTATGAGAACACTTATATTGCTATGGGAGCATTGTTGTGTGTATTTGCAGGTTGAAAGCTTTTATATATGGGAAATTCAGTGTTTAAGTTTAAGTCATTTAAGGGCCTAAGAGCCATCTCATTTAAGAGCCTTAGTGCTATACAATTTAAGATTATTGCATTATATTGCGTTTATTATGAATGAGTTGATTTGGGTGAGGAAATATGATGAGAAAGGATTTGATGGGTGTGAGATGGTTGTATGAGAAAAACAATGCATATGGGCATGATCATATACTAGAGAAGCTATGGCAAAATTTGAGTAGAAAACAAAGTGTTTAAGTGGTGATTGTGAATTGACATGACCTAGGATTTACTAGGAGTCATTAAAAGGAATTTGAGTGGAAATGGGTTAACTAAGGAGTTCTTGAGGTTTAGAATGACCTAGAGTTGTCTAGGAGGAATTAGAGGTTATGTGACATGATGAGGAATGAACAGACTTGAGCAAAAAATCTGGAGGAAATGGTGTACAATGCTTTAAGATGATTTAGGTATGAACTAGAGAATATAGCAATGACAAATCTTGGTAGCTTGTGTAAGTGGTGAAGATGCTAGTAGTGGATTAGTAAGGTTCTAGTTTTGATGGTAATGAGTGGACTTGGGTAATGGAAGAGAAAATTGTAAGAGAATGTTGTAAATTGTCGAGGAACATGACTAGGAATGTATAAGAGGGTATGATCATGAGAATGGTGAGTGAATTGAGTAAAAGAGGTGGAGATGTCTAAGGAGGGAGTAGGATGGTCAAGGTAAATGAAGAACCATGTTAAGGTGCCAAGAGGATGGAAAGAAATGTACAAGTAAGCTCAAGGGTTTAAGAAGGATGTGTAACAAATGGAAAGGAGAGAGATTTGTGCATGGAGATGCAAGATAACCTTGGAAGGTTTAGCAAAGGAAAGATTAATGAATGATGATGTTTGAGGAGTAGTTAGATTGGTTGAAGGAAACACTTTGGTTAGTTGAAGTTTTAGACAAAACTTACATGTTGGAAGTGTAAGGAATTAAGTTATAAATGTTAAGGATTTAGTAAGAACTTGAATGATGATCAAGGAATTTGGAGATTAGTTGATCCATGACTTAGGAGGATTTTAAGTGCTAAAATGGTGTTAGAACATGTGTGAATACTTGGGGAAAGATTAGAAGAAGATTGGGCAAAAGAACAAGTGTGGAAAGAGGTCCAAAACTGTAAAATTTGACAGTTTAAAGTGTGGTCCGGTACTTGGTCCTTGGATAAAGTTCCGGACCAGCACTAGAAACATGCCGAGAGTACATCCCGGAACTGGTCCGGGACCTTGGGTAAGTACCAAGTCCCTGACCATAGCTAAAATGTTGCCGAGAGTAAGAACATACATTGGTCCGGGACCTTAGGTCCGGACCATGTCCCGGACCAGACCATTTGCAAAGAAAGTGCGGTTTTTAGATGGTAAATGATGGGGACTTGTTGGGTAATGCTATTATAAGGTTGTTAGGAGTGTTTGGTGAAGTTTAAAGGCCATTGGATGTGTGAACAAGTGTGAATTTTAGGGTTTGAGAATTTGGACTCTGGAGGAGAGTAAGCAACCGAACGACTGACGGTGTACAGTATGGTTTTCTTGTGACCTGCTTGCTAACGAGGTGTCCCTCGGCTTGTGTGCTATTTGTTTATGTGTGCCAACTAAACAAGATAAAGCATGCAACTGGAATATTATGTTTGTTGTGTGATTGTGATGCACTTGAGAACTCACTAACACTGCTTAGTGTAGAATTGTGTGAGATTAAGGAACACTCACAAACATTGTTTTCTTAGTAACCGAAAGAAGAGGTTAACTAAAAACATTAACATTGAAATTTCTACTAACTAGAACTTGGGGGGAGTGAGGAATCCGGAATGGTACCGGCACATGTGTATTAGGGGAGATCGTTATCCTTATCAGGTACCGACTTCCAAAGATGACTTGTCCTCGGACTCGTCGCCTAGAGTCGACATATAGACTTGACCTCCTCGGACTTCTTGTTTTTGGAGGGAGGCCAACTGAGATGGAGTGGTGGGATCTACCTAAATCCCAAATCTAAGAAATATTGTTTAGTTAACCCAATGGAGCTGATAACTCATTGGCTAGGGTTACTTTTCACCTGACAAAGATGAACAATGAATTAAGGAACAACCACTCAAATTAAAGAGCGGTTGACTTAATTAAGATAAGAACTGAGATAAGATATAACCAATTCTATTTAAAGAATGGTTTGTATTCTAAGACTGAGATAAGGAGTAAGATTGAGGTAAGATAAGGTTGGACTGAGAATAAGAGGGAACATAACTTAAGGGGTTAAATTATTAACTCATTAATTAAGGGAATGCTTTTAAGTCGTTTGTGTTTGAACTTTGATTGTTCATATGTGGCTTGTTGTTTATTGCACTTTTTATCATGTTGTGCATCTAATCAACCTCCATGCTATCGATAATTAGTCGTCGTAGCCACGTTAGCTTGGGGGCCATAAGAGGATCGTACCAGCAAAGGTGCTGACCCCCTCGGGGGCTACTGTTTATATTTTGTAGGTGAATGTCAGAAGGTGACCGTCCTGAGAGTAAGATGGGGTAGACGTAGTAGGGGTTTGAGTGTGACCTATGAGTTGTGCATTTACACTCGTATGGCAATTTGAGTTAGTAAGCTGTAACACCCTGGATTTTACCTTAAAACATAGGTTATTAAATTACAAATCTAACGGTGAAAACGGCTTTGAAAACGGGCTCCAAACGAATCCTAAAAATGCAAAACAAGCTTGGTCCGAGCTTGTGTCCGGACATGGGAAGTTCGGACACAAGTCGAGAAAGTTAAACCGCTGAAATCCATTTGTCCGAACTTGTGTCCGGACATTGATGTTCGGACACAAGTCGAGAGTTGAAAAGTCTAAGAGCCAAAGGCGTCCGAACTTGTGTCCGGACTTTAAAGTTCGGACACAAGCGGGTTTTAAAAGTCCGAGATTTCTTACGCGGCGTGTCCGAACATTGATGCTCGGACCAAAGTTCGGACACGTCAAACAGAAAACTTCTAAAACATTCGGGGCCTGTCCGAACATGGATGTCCGGACGGACGTTCGGACAGGTCCTGATGAGCATTTTTCCCAGCGAAATCAGAACCAAATTAACATCAATAATAACCACAAAAACTCAGCAACCAAAGAAGAATTATTCCAATAACTTAGTACCTCGTACGATGACAAAAGCACCATCGAAATATCTCTTATACAGAAAGTAAATCTCCATCCTATCCAAGACTTCTTAGAGAACAAAACCATTAAAACACTTCAACTCAATAGCAACGGAAAGGCAAAATCCAAAAGGCGTTACCGCCACACCCTAACAAAGAGTGCTCAGGCTTTAACTACTAACCAATTACCAAAACATTTCCAAAACTTGCAAAACATAACAAATTCCAAAACATAACTCAACTTGCACTAAACGTAGTAATTGTCCAATCATCCTAAGCTATGTGACAGCGTGTCCCAATCCCCAATTCAGCCATGAGTACCTGCGATCATAAAACAACAATAGAAAACGCGAAGGGATCGCGCAAATCAGCAAAACTGAGTAAACATTGCCTCAACCTGTAAAATATCTTTGGAAACCCATTTGCAATTGTAAAACCATACTTGCACAGAAACGTAAACCACAATGTCAATTCCAAATATCAATCACAAAACATTTCGGGGGAGAACTTTCCAAGAATCAAATCAATGGCTTACACGGACGACCCCCAAATCGGGTCGCAACAATTAGAATCCCACTTCACTCTATGTCCTTAAGTGTGCACACCCCCAGAAGGTAACTTATGACCCAAAGGAGTAGATCATTAGAGCTTAACTGCAAGTAATGTCTGCAGGCAAAAGTCATAAAAAATATCCACGGGGTACATAGTACCAATAGTTACACGGAGCGCCATAAAGGCACCAACAATTTACACGGAGCACCAAGAGGTACCAACAATCCAGTAACCAATTCAAAGAAAGTCTCCCAAAACATTTATTCAAACCCTTTTGCAAAACATCTCACCAGAATACACAGGGGAAATAATTCCCAAACTTCCACAATATCAAAAACCACAGTAAATCCAATCCATTGATATTTCGTAAACACAGAGGTAGAGAATGTTGAGCACAACATTTACCAGGATACGTTCACAGCCACGAAATCACTCAGCAGAATCAGCAGTAGCGTTCGTCAGGAAAATCGGAGTCTAGAATACAAGCAGAACACAATCAGATACTACCCAGATACTAGCGAATTAACCATCTAACCTTACCAACGGATTTCCCCTTACCCTTCTACCAGATTTGGCACCAGAGAGCAGTCTAACAGTGACGGGGAACAAGAACGAGAATTTTAGAGGAGTTGAAAGCTTGAAGAAAGAGAGGAGCGTAGTGACGGCGTAATGAAGATGAAGGAGATCGTGAATACGATCGTGTTATTAAATAGGAAGTAGAGTAAAAATAATTTTAAGGAATTAGAAATCAACTAATAAATATACCTAGTTTAAAGGAAGGAGAGTTTATAAATCAGATTTCAATTTAGAAGTAAAAGAATAACGTTAAAATCATGAAGGATCTAGATTCAGGATTTGAGAGATAAATAAATACCATTTGGTTAAAGTAAAATAAAAGAAGGCTAATTTATCGTTGGGGAAGGATGGGAAGAATTATCTCAATAATCGGATAAAAGAATAAAACATAGTAACTGAATAAATAAGTTAGGAAGAGGAAAATATTTTAGAAGGAAGTAAAATCAAATTTGTATCCTTGAACATAATAACGTTGTTTGAAGCGAACGTAAATATACCTATATATATTGCTTCTCTGGGCCTTTATTAATCTTACCAATAACATCCTTGACTATACGCTAATTTAATCCTACGCCAAAATTCACGGGTATTTCATCTCATCCCCCTTAAAGAAAGCTTCGCCCTCGAAGCTAAGCGTAGATGATATCCCGACCAAAAGACTCATTCTGAAAGCTGAATCTGACTGAACTTGACATAAGTCCTAAACGGTTACCCGCTCGAAAAGCTGAGGGGATTTCTCTTCATTTCCTCTTCGACCTCCACGTCGCCTTCTCAGTCCCATGATTCGACACAGCACCTTGGTGAACTGGGAGAGAGTCCATAAGGACCCCCGAATTTGGGGCTTAATTCCCCTTCTTCCCAAATCTGGTTACCCCTCTCGCAGGAGACACCTTCAGGAAGACTCTATCACCAACTTCGAATTCAACTGGTCTCCTCTTTAAGTCGACATAGGACTTCTGCCTGTCCTGGGCTGCTTTCATTCGGCTCTGGATGATTTGGACCTGCTCCATCGTCTCCTCTATCAGCTGGGGTCCCAATATCACTGTCTCACTGATGTCGCTCTAGCATAAAGGGGTTCTGCATTTCCTCCCATACAAGGCTTCATAGGGAGCCATCTTAATACTAGAGTGGTAACTGTTATTATACGAGAACTCCACCAGGTGTAGTCTATCTGCCCAAGTCCCCTGAAAGTCCATGACACATGCTCGAAGCATGTCCTCCAAGGTCTGGATAGTCCTCTCTGTCTGACCATTTGTCGTCGGGTGGAAAGCAGTGCTCAATTTCAATTTAGTACCCATAGCTTCCTGAAACTGCTGCCAGAAATGTGCTAAGAATCTCGAGTCCCGATCAGATACTATCGTCTGAGGCACGCCATGGTATCTGACCACATTCTTAAGGTATGCATCCACTAGCTGGCTCATAGACCAAGTGCTCTTCATAGGTATGAATCGAGCGGACTTGGTGAGTCGATCCACGATCACCCATATCTGATTGACTCCACCCTTCGCTGGCGGTAGTCCGACTATGAAATCCATAGAAATAGAGTCCCACTTCCATTTGGGTACTTCCAAGGGCTGCAACAATCCTCCCATCCTCTTATGCTCGAACTTCACCTTCTGACAGGTGAGGCATCTAGACACGAACTCTGCTACCTCCCACTTCATCTTTGGCCACCAGAACAGCTTCTTCAGATCCTTGTACAATTTATCTCCGCCTGGGTGGACTGAATAGGGGGTATTATGAGCCTCCTTCATTAGTCTCTCCTTCACATCTGCACCACTGAGGGACGCACCAACGGCCTCTAAATCTCAGACTGCCATCAGCGTGGATTTCAAATCCTTCTGCCTTCCCTTCCTTTAACTTCTCTCTGATTCGTTCCAATTTAACATCATCCGGCTGTCCCTCGAGTATCTCCCCATAGATGTCGGAAGAGGCACTCATATGGTACAGCTTCACCTCGTGCTCTACTCCTCCAGACTCCATCACCTCCAAATTCAGCCTCTGAAACTCCCGAGCTAGCTCATTAGGGAGGACCCACATAGAATTCACTGAATGACTCCTCGTTCTGCTTAACGCATCAGCTACCAAGTTGGACTTCCCTTCATGATACAGAATCTCTAAATCATAGTCCTTAATCAGCTCTAGCCATCGTCTCTGCCTCATATTCAAATCCTTTTGGGTAAAAATATACTTGAGGCTTTTGTGGTCGGTGGTGAAGATCTTGCACGAGACACCATAGAGGTAGTGTCTCCAGATCTTGAGTGCAAAAACCACGGCTGCTAACTCCAAGTCATGCATCGGATATCTGGTCTCATACTCTTTTAACTGCCTCGACGCGTAAGCTATGACCTTCCCGTGCTGCATCAGGACGCACCCTAAGCCATATTTGGAAGCATCGCTGAAAACTTCGAACCCATCTGTCCCTGAGGGCAAGGTCAGGACTGGAGCTGTGGTCAGTCTCTCTTTCAATGTCTGGAACGCCTTCTCAGAGTCGCTGTCCCACTGGAACTTGATCACTTTCTTCATAAGGTTGGTGAGAGGTCTCGCTATCTTCGAAAAGTCCTTCACGAAACGTCTGTAATACCCTGCCAAGCCCAGAAAGCTTCGCAATTCAGTCGGGTTACTGGGTCTTGGCCATTCCTTCACAGCCTGAATCTTCGACGGATCTACTGAAATGCCTTCTTTGGTGATGACGTGGCCCAAAAATGCCACTCGGTCTAACCAGAAGTCACACTTGGACAGTTTCGCGTATAGCTACTGCTCTCTCAATGTCTGCAATACTAGTCTCAAGTGTTCCTCATGCTCCCGTTCGTCCTTGGAATATATAAGGATGTCATCTATGAAAACCACCACAAACCGATCCAAATATGGGTGGAAGATACGGTTCATGAGGTCCATAAAGAAAGCTGGGGCGTTGGTAAGTCCAAAAGGCATCACCAAGAATTCAAAGTGCCCATACCTAGTCCGGAAGGCTGTCTTCGGGATGTCTCTCTCTGCCACTCTGAGCTGATGGTACCCTGACCTCAAATCGATCTTCGAGAAGGTCCCTGCCCCTTACAGCTGGTCAAAAAGATCGTCTATTCTCGGTAAGGGATATCCGTTCTTTACCGTGATCTGGTTCAGCTCCCTGTAGTCGATGCATAGCCTCATACTCCCGTCTTTCTTCTTCACAAACAAGACCGGGGCTCCCCAAGGCGATACACTTGGGCGAATGTATCCCTTATCCAAAAGATCCTCCAACTGGGTCTTCAATTCCTTCAATTCTGAGGGTGCCATCCGGTAAGGAGCCTTCGAAATTGGCGCTGAGCCTGGCACAAGGTCGATGCTGAATTCTACTTCTCGGTCTGGCGGCATACCCGGAATTTCGTCTAGGAACACGTCTGGGAATTCGCTTACTACTCGGATCTCCTTCTTCTCGTCTGACTCCTGGCTCAGGTCTTGAACATAGCAAAGGTATGCTTGTTGCCCCTTCTTTACTTGGGAGAGAATTGACATTGCTGATACGAGCTTCACTCCGGGCTTCTCCTCCACATTGCTGTACGAGACTCTCCTTCCCGACGGGCCTCTGAGAATAATTTTCTGCTCGCTGCAGTCTATCCTTCCCTTGTATTTGCTCAGCTAGTCCATCCCCAGGATTATGTCAAAGTCGGTCAAGGCAAACTGGATCAAATCTATTACAAATTGCTCCCCCTTGATATCTATGTTTACGTCTTTCATTACATTCTTACAAGTAATCACCCGTCCCGATGGTATAGATACAGCTATAGGAGAAGTCTCACAAATCTCTATCCCTAATTTCCCAACTAGGCTATCAGATATAAAGGAATAAGTAGCCCCGTATCAAAAAGAATGCGTGCAGGAGTACCAAGGATAGTAAAGGTACCTGCCAACACGTCTGCCTCAGCCTCGGCTTCTGCCCGACTCATCACATTGATCTTCCCTGGAGCCCCTGCTGGTTTCTTCGGTACTCCCCTTGGCCTCTATTGCCACCATTGCCGCCCTCTCCATTACTACGCTGAGGGGCGTCCCCGCGCTGACTCTGATTCGGGCCTCTGCCCTGCTGGTCGGTCTGCCTGGATGAGCGGTCGCCACTATAGCCTCTATGCTGACTACCTCCCTGGGGACTCTGAAAGCACTCGAATAATCGGTGTCCCCGCCTTCCACAACGAAAACAGGTGACTGAGTTCCCCTCACAATCTTTCCCCGGGTGGTCCTTGTTGCACCTCTTGCAGTAGAAGTGTCTCTCCTGCCTGTACTCCCCTCTCTGAGTCTGGTGCTGGGGCTGGTCACCTCGCCTCTGATCACCCCTCTGATCTCCCCCATGTCTCGGTCTCCCGTCTCTGCGGTCCGAGTGAGGCTTCCACCTCTTCTCCTGCTGATGATGTCTGTGGGACTGATCCTCTCGTCCCCGGGGCTCGTCCCCTCCCTCCATCTTCCTCTTATTACAGCCAGGACCTCCTTCCTCTTCTGCTGCACCCTGTACAGGTTAGCAGCTTTCCCGTACGCATCTTGGAGCGTCGGGATTGTCAGCACGCTGAGGGCCTCCTGCAGACTCCAGTTTAGCCCACCCACAAACCTCTGCACCTTCGACGCCTCGTTGGGAACCATCGTAGGAGCGAACCTGGCCAGCTCCAGGAACTTCGAATGGTACTCCTTGACACTCAGAGATAACTGCTTGAGCTCTGAGAACTCCAAATACTTCTGCATCCTGACATGCTCGGGGTAGAAGCGCCTCCTCATGGCCTCCTTCAGGTCATCCCAGCCGAAATCAGGCCCAGCCAATAGCACATCTCTGTTGGCGGACCACCAGATGTCTGCTTCACTCTTGAAATAGTAAACTGCTGCGTTTACCCTCCGGTCGGCTGGACAATTGACTGCCTCAAAGATCTTGTCAAATTCTCTTATCCAGTCCTCGAGTAGTACCGGGTCCTCCTCTCCCTTGAAGGGTGTGGGCTTCAGATGGGCAATTCTCTTAGTGTAGTCCTCCGGCACATTATCCCTATGCGCCTGCCTCTGGACTATCTGTCCCAGGTTGAGAGCCAACTCCTGCAACTGCCTCATCGGGTCGTTGGCGGCCATCTGAGCTCGGCGACTCCTACATCTGGTGTGGTATGGAAAACTCAGTCTGTCAGCCAGTCTTGCACTCCCTAGAGCTCTAAGCGAACTCCTGATTACATATACTAAGCAAGGTAAGCAGCATTCACCCATATCCCCATATATTAAGTCCCTACCCCATATTAGGAGCTAGCACATCTAATAGCTCCAATACCAGTACGCAATAATCAATCAGTTATACTAGCATCATCACAATCATTGTAACACACAAACGGAGAATGAACTTCAATATCCATACAGTGTAACATCACATACACAGTATCACAGGTACTACAATTCCCCAAACGGCTTACCCCACATTTTAGTTCCCTTTTTAATCCAAATTTTATCTTATTTACCAAACATGGCTCTGATACCACCTTGTAACACCCTGGATTTTACCTTAAAACATAGGTTATTAAATTACAAATCTAACGGTGAAAACGGCTTCGAAAACGGGCTCCAAATGAATCCTAAAAACTCAAAACAAGCTTGGTCCGAGCTTGTGTCCGGACATGGGAAGTTCGGACACAAGTCGAGAAAGTTAAACCGCAGAAATCCATTTGTCCGAACTTGTGTCCGGACATTGATGTTCGGACACAAGTCGAGAGTTGAAAAGTCTAAGAGCCAAAGGCGTCCGAACTTGTGTCCGGACTTTAAAGTTCGGACACAAGCGGGTTTTAAAAGTCCGAGATTTCTTACGCAGCGTGTCCAAACATTGATGCTCGGACCAAAGTTCGGACACGTCAAAACAGAAAACTTCTAAAACATTCGGGGCCTGTCCGAACATGGATGTCCGGACGGACGTTCGGACAGGTCCTGATGAGCATTTTTCCCAGCAAAAACAGAACCAAATAACATCAATAATAACCACAAAAACTCAGCAACCAAAGAAGAATCATTCCAATAACTTAGTACCTCGTACGATGACAAAATCACCATCGAAAGATCTCTTATACAGAAGTAAATCTCCATCCTATCCAAGACTTCTTAGAGAACAAAACCATTAAAACACTTCAACTCAATAGCAGCGGAAAGGCAAAATCCAAAAGGCGTTACCGCCACACCCTAACAAAGAGTGCTCAGGCTTTAACTACTAACCAATTACCAAAACATTTCCAAAACTTGCAAAACATAACAAATTCCAAAACATAACTCAACTTGCACTAAACGTAGTAATTGTCCAATCATCCTAAGCTATGTGACAGCGTGTCCCAATCCCCAATTCAGCCATGAGTACCTGCGATCATAAAACAACAATAGAAAACGCGAAGGGATCGCGCAAATCAGCAAAACTGAAAACATTGCCTCAACCTGTAAAATATCTTTGGAAACCCATTTGCAATTGTAAAACCATACTTGCACAGAAACGTAAACCATAATGCCAATTCCAAATATCAATCACAAAACATTTCGGGGGAGAACTTTCCAAGAATCAAATCAATGGCTTACACGGACGACCCCCAAATCGGGTCGCAACAATTAGAATCCCACCTCACTCTATGTCCTTAAGTGTGCACACCCCCAGAAGGTAACTTATGACCCAAAGGAGTAGATCATTAGAGCTTAACTGCAAGTAATGTCTGCAGGCAAAAGTCATAAAAAATATCCATGGGGTACATAGTACCATTAGTTACACGGAGCGCCATAAAGGCACCAACAATTTACACGGAGCACCAAGAGGTACCAACAATCCAGTAACCAATTCAAAGAAAGTCTCCCAAAACATTATTCAAACCCTTTTGCAAAACATCTCACCAGAATACACAGGGGAAATAATTCCCAAACTTCCACAATATCAAAAACCACAGTAAATCCAATCCATTGATATTCGCAAAACACAGAGGTAGAGAATGTTGAGCACAACATTTACCTGGATACGTTCACAGCCACGAAATCACTCAGCAGAATCAGCAGTAGCGTTCGTCAGGGAAATCGGAGTCTAGAATACAAGCAGAACACAATCAGATACTACCCAGATACTAGCGAATTAACCATCTAACCTTACCAACGGATTTCCCCTTACCATTCTACCAGATTCGGCACCAGAGAGCAGTCTAACAGTGACGGGGAACAAGAACGAGAATTTTAGAGGAGTTGGAAGCTTGAAGAAGAAAGAGAGGAGCGTAGTGACGGCGTAATGAAGATGAAGGAGATCGTGAATACGATCGTGTTATTAAATAGGAAGTAGAGTAAAATAATTTTAAGGAATTAGAAATCAACTAATAAATATACCTAGTTTAAAGGAAGGAGAGTTTATAAATCAGATTTCAATTTTGAAGTAAAAGAATAACGTTAAATCATGGAAGGATCTAGATTCAGGATTTGAGAGATAAATAAATACCATTTGGTTAAAGTAAAATAAAAGAAGGCTAATTTATCGTTGGGGGAGGATGGGAAGAATATCTCAATAATCGGATTAAAAGAATAAAACATAGTAACTGAATAAATAAGTTAGGAAGAGGAAAATATTTTAGAGGAAGTAAATAAATCAAGTTTGTATCCTTGAACATAATAACGTTGTTTGAAGCGAACGTAAATATACCTATATATATTGCTTCTCTGGGCCTTTATTAATCTTACCAATAACATCCTTGACTATATGCTAATTTAATCCTACACCAAAATTCACGGGTATTTCATAAGCTGTATAGGATGTAAGGAGTTTATAAGTTTGTTATGTAAATGGTTAAGGCTTGTAAGTACTAATGTTCAGTATATTCGGGCCCATCAGACCGTAGCTAGATCTTGGAGATTTTAGTATGCCTAGTTGGTCACGTAGGTGACTAACGGCGGTAACACCAAATATTGTAAGAAATCCGCTGCAAGATAATATAAGTGATTGGAGGTTTATGAGATAAGTGTGGCTTTATGAGTTAGGGTGTTACATGTATGATAAGTGTAGCTTAGAGTTTACATTAGGAAAGGACTATAAAACCTAGGAGAAACAATGATCATATTTGAGAACTTGTGACTAAGGAGCAAATGAGAAAAGAGATAGTTAAACATAATTTAGGAGAAAAAACATGAATATTTATATTGCAATGGGAGCTTTGTTGTGTGTAATTACGGGTCAAAGGCTATTATTATGTCGGAAATTTAGTGTTTAAGATTTGTGCATTTAAGGGCCTAAGAGCTAAGTCATTTAAGGGCCTATGTGCCAAGCAATTTAAGTTTAGGCACTATATTGTGATGTAGTGTAGTTTGAGTGTATATTGTTTGTAGAGAATGTGTATTAAGGATTTGAGTGTTCATGGTGGTTTAATGGTGAAAAACTAAATGGTTGGGGTGTAGTAATATACTAAAGAAGCCATGCTAAAATTTGGTTGTGAAACATGGTGTTTAAGATGTTCTAAGGAGATTTTATGAGCTAGGAAGTATTAGTGAACACTAAGATTGTTTTGGTGAAAAATGAATAAGTTAAGGTATTCTTGAGTATTAAGATGACCTGGGGATGTTTAGGAGGATTTAGGGGTTGCATTGGTGAATTTGAGGCACCAAAACCATGATTAAGGAAGTTTGGAGACTTGTGTGAAGTTTGGAAGGAAATAAGGTATAATGACTTGTGAGAGTGTAAGTGTAAACTAGGATATATGGCTTTAGGAATGTTTAGGAAACTTGAGTAAGGAAATATGGATTGTAATAATGCTTAAGGAGAAGTTGTAGTGGTGAAAAAGAAAACACTTTGGTTAGTTGAAGTTTTAGAGAAACAATTCACATGTTGGAAGTTTAAGTGGTTTAGTTCTAAGTGTTAGAAATTTCTTGTAAGAATTTGAGGAAATGATCAATGGATTAAGTGGAGGGTTTATCAATGGTTTGATGGATATTTTAAGGTGAGTTTATGTGCCTAAATGATGTTAGGACATATTGGGGAACTTGTGGAAGAGTTTGGGAGCAATTAGACCATTTTTGGGAAGATTCTGCACTGGACCGACCCTGTCTAGGTCGGTCGGATTGTGTTAAGCCAGGCGAAACTTTCTGGAATCGACCAACCCAGAGGGCCTTGGGTCGGTTGGGTTGGCCTTGGGTCGGTCGGGCAAAAATTTAACGAACAAAATGTTTCTGGAATGGACCGACCCAGAGGGCCTTGGGTCGGTCATGGGTCGGTCTAGAGGAATTTTTTTAGCCAGAAAGTTACTGGAATGGACCGACCCAGGGGTTGGGTCGGTCGGTGGGTCGGTCGACCCTTAAGACATATAAAAAAAAGAAACTTTCAGAATGTTAAGTGGTATTAGTAGCAAGCCATTAATAAGGTAATGATGATTAGATAAATAAACATATGAGGACTTAAGGGATTAAGTTAAGTAAATGGTTTTAAATGTTTAAGGTTAAGTTTGTAAAAACTAAAGAGATGTTAGATGGGGATCATGAGGGGATTAAGTGAGTTAAGTAAGTTAAGTAACATGGAAGTAATTAACAACCTAAATCGGATGATTGTTTTAGGACTTGAGAATTGGGATTCGGGAGGAGGTTAGACAACTGACATGAATCGACGGTGAACGGTATGGTTTTCTTGTAACCTGCTTGCTAACGAGGTGTCCCTCGGCTTGTGTGCTACTTGTTTACTTGCCATGACTAAGACAAGATAAAGCATGCAATTGAACCATTATTTTATTTTGTGTTTGCTTTACACTAACACACTAGACCTTAAGATTAGTTACTAACATTACTTAGTAACATTGTCTGAGATAAGAAATTCACTCCCAAATTTATTGGTTGGTTAATACTCGAGAAAGGTTTAACCAACACTTCGTCTATAAGACTTTCTACTTATTGAAACTTGGGGGGAGTGAGGAATCCGGGACTGACTCCGGTCATGCATGTTAAGGAAAGGGGGTCGGTATCTGAATCAGATCCGACTTCCGCTTGAGGACTTGTCTTCGGACTTGTTTCCTAGAGTCGAATGTCGACTCAGCCACCTTGGGCTACAGTTCAAGGTGGGAAGCAGATTAAGATGGTGCGGTAGGATCACCTAAATCCTAAATTTAAGATAAGTTGTTTATTCAACCAACGGAGTTAATAGCTCGTTGGCTAGGGTTACTTTTGACTCGACAAAAATAAACATTGAGATAAGATACAACCATTTCTATTTAAAGAACAGTTTGTATACTGAGATTGAGATAAGGATTAAGATTGAGATAAGTTAAGAATGGATTGAGATTAAGTGGAAGCATATCTTAGGGAGTTTAATGATTAACTCATTTATTAAGGGAACACTTTTAAGTCGTTCATTGTTGTGAATTATGTTGTTCATATGTGGCTTGATGTTTATTGCACTCCTTATTTATGTTGTGTTCTAATCAACTCCATGCTATCGACAATTAGTCGTCGTAACCCAGTTAGCTTGGGGGCTATGAGAGAATCGTACCAGTAAAGGTGCTGACCCCCTCGGGGGCTGCTGTTTACATTTTACAGGTAAGCGCCCTCAGAAGACTCATCTTGAGAGTAGGGGTGGTCAAACTTAGGATGGGGTTTAATTTTTGAGTACGGGATGTGCATGTGCACCCGTCTATTGATATGAAAACTTGTGGAGAATATGTTAGCACTTGAGATACTTGTAAACTCAGTTGGAGTATGTTTTGGATTAACGGTTGTAAACATTTAAGTTTGGTATGTTCTGTTATTTCAGACCGTGGCAACATCCTGGTGTTGGTTAATTCCGCTGCGACTTTTGTTTATGTTTAGTTAAGATGCGATAACCACGATTGGATTAAGACAGGGTGTTACAATGTGGCAGTTCACACCCTGTAGCTATCCCCCGTAATGCTGTCATACATACATGCATATACCGAATACGTTAATACGACTAGTATTGACTGTTGTAGTATAATTGATACAGAACTAATACCCGTGGTATGCTAACCCCGTATGTTCCTTAATTTCTCCCAGTTATGGAACAGTGGTTCAAGGTAGTTATCAGTTCATTATTTTATGTAGCAACTACATGTGATAATGAATTTCCACCTTATAGTATATCTCCATCTCATTAATTATATACTCATAATTGTTTTCACTTATTCAATATATTAATATAATTCGGTTATTTTCATTATAAGCACAATTATTTTATAAACTTTACATTATACTCCAAAGTACATTTTAATTTCTTAATTAATTAAATCACAAATTACCCTTATAAATTCGGTATTTATAAATTGTACACATTAACTTTCATAAATCACCAAATGGCTACATAAATTTTCGGCCCTTACATATAATTTCCTATATTTACCATTTAACCTCAAAAACTTCATAATAGTTACATATTAGCTTATAAACTATAGTTTTAATATTTAATTTTTAAATACCGAATGGGCACTCATATTCCTCCAAATTATGGATTCGCCCCAATTTAATTCCAACTTTGCACTTTAACTTTTATAACTTACAATTTCACCCCAAAACTTTTATAAACTTAATATTTTATGTCATAAATCATTTTAACCCAAAGTTTTTGGTCAACACTTTGACCGAAGCCTAATTTCATAATTCATACTTTAATATACGCAGAAAATCCTATGTAATTCAGTTTTAACTCTAAATTTTCCAGAAATTACAAAATAGCCCCAAAACATTATAAAATGTTGTTTTAACACTTAAACACTTGTCAAAATTCCCCAAAATTCATAACATTAATTCCTACCTTATATTATAACATAATTATGCCAATCACACCTTTAACTTTCGGCAATTACATATAGTACCCCAAACTTCTCAAAATTTACAATTTAGCCACATAACTTAATAAACTTGCCATTTAAATACTTGTAGCTATTTTTAATATACCCAAAATTATAATATAAGTTAATATACTTATATTCTTCAAAAATCACTAAATGAAACATTTTGTTCTCGGTTTAAACAATAAATTACCATATGGTTTTAAAACTTGATTTATATCTTGTAATAAGTATACATAAATGCATATAAGCCATATAGCACTTCTAAAAATTATGCTAATGACTTAGAGTGATAATTAACTCAAAATAAACCAATTTTGCCCTAGACAATTCGGCTTAAAACTTATGTATCATATTTAATTTTTGTGACCCAAAAATTATATCTTAAGGTGATAATCTTACCTTGTATGTTACAAGTTATTTTCTTTGTATTATAACATATAGTTTTCGGCTTTAATTTAATTAAGGGTTGTACATAAATTTGCACCAAAGTTTGAAGCTTAAATCAAGCTTAAACTTAATAGATCTAATTATACAAACTTACTCTTAAACCTTGAATGATTAAGGACTTGATTTCTCCTTGAATTCCCAAGCTTCCTTCATTGGAATTTGTAGATCCAAAATTCGGTTATTATACATGGAAAGGAAGGGGTTTAGGAGTTAGATCATGATGTAGATCTTAAGTAAAATTTTACAAGGTGCTTTCAAGGAATTACCTTAGGAAATTTACCTTGAATTTTCGGTACTACTAGGAGGGATGGAGAACCAACTTTCCTTCATGAAATTTGATGAAGAAAACATGTCTTAGATGGGTTGTATTTTCAGACATATATATTGAAAGTCTTAAGGATTTTCAAGCATGAAAAATACCTTAAGTAAACCTTGAATGCTCCTTGGTTTAATGTTGATTCAAAACAACTTCTTGGAGCATATATTGGTGTCGAATTCTTATAGTGAAGCTAGGAGGATTTTTGCTTCAAGACTTGATGGAAATAACTAGGTAATTAACATAGAAATGGAGATAGAACTTAAGACTCCCTTAATGGAGCTTGGAGCTTGGAAGGAAGAAGAATAAAGGAAGAGAGGACTTACCCAATCGGCACTTCAAGAATGGGAAGAAAAGAAGGCCAGACTACCGTGTACATATGTTAGATTTAGGAATGAATTAAGTGGGATATAATTGTTATAATTCATGGAATTATTTTATGACTTTGTTTTTGATCTTTGACTTCAGATTTGGACTCCAAAAGTCTTCATACAGCTGCTACTTTCGGCCAAGTTGGAGGGGAATTAATGGCTGAAATCATGATGTCAAGACAAGGAGATAAGAGGCAGGTTTATTCTTGACTTTTAACTGTTGAATTGTTGCTTTCTTTCTTGTAGGTATACGACACTAGGCTGGAAAGAGAGCTGATTAATTTGACTTATTATTGTCATGATATAACATAACACTTTCCTAGATCTTGGTCTAGCTTTATAGTATTTATTTCACGACTTTTACAAGCCAATCTCCTTGCCATTTTGGTGCAGATTTTCGGTAACATAGGAGCTGATTCATACTTATATTATCTTGTCATATATTATATAGCATGTGGGGAGATGACTCACCAAAGTTTATGACATTTAATGAAGTATAAGCTTGTCAAAAGCTCATCCATATTACCGGCTGCATGTGGTACATGAGTACCGTTTCCTTTTGCTTGTTAATCTTGCTTGCATGTGTATATATATCTAATGATATGATTTATATGTTGCAGATTTTTAATTGTCTAAATACGGACATGGCTTTACCGACTGCAATGGAATTTTGTTTCAGATTTGAATACATGTGACCTATACCTTTAATCTAGGTGTATACTACAACTTTTAGTCCATTTGATTAGTACAATATTCCACCGGTAGTCATGCGTAGGTTTCAATTTTTTTTGTTTGATTTGATTAGGTGTCTATCCGGTAGTATGTGTGTAGATAGGTGGGTGTACAACTAGTAAAGTTTTCTTGACATTTTGACAAAGTAAATCTGGTCACATGGGTCATATATGTGGCCGGCAATGGTAAGGTTACCTACAGATTTTTGTTCGTTTTTTATTTGTATAGGACATGACCGATTGTACATGGGGTAATTAGGTAGTTCTAACCTTGCTATAGTAATGTATACTTATGTATAGTATAAGTACATTAGTTAGTTAATTGTTTTACTAATTAGAAGTGTGTAAAACAAGTCCAAAAATGGGTATAAAAACCGGTACATATAGTGCAGATTTTTAACTTGTAAACTTTGGGTTATATGTATTGTTATAACATTTCCTATGTATTTATGATATATATTAAGTATTAAGATTATGTAACATGAGTGGTTACATTTTTAAATGTGTATACCGATTTATTTTAGCATTTATAAACGCTTAAGAAATCGTAAAATAATTACGTTGCTCGTTAGTATTTTTCACGTTTTTACAATGAACGTTATGGTGTATCGAGTCGTATAAACGCTCGTATATATTTTCCTAGATGACACTCTCTTAATTGAGCTTGTTTCATAAGGGGTTTGATGCCCGTTAATGTTCGTACGTACACTTTTTATATGCGTACGTGAAGACGACATTATATTAGCAAGCGTCCTATGAAGACTCATCTTGAGAGAGGGGCGGTTAGACTTAGGACAGGATTTATTTTTGAGTACGGGTTGCGCCTGTGCACCCGTCTGTTAATATTTAAACTGGTGAAGAATTATGTTGGTTGTTGAGATACTTGTAAACTCGGTTGGTGAATATTTTGGTTAGACGGTTGTAAGTATTAAATTTCGGTTATTTCTGCTATTCAGACCGTAGCAAGGTCCTGGTGTATATTAGTTCCGTTGTGATGTTTATTGGTGTTGTTAAGTTTGCGATAACCACAGTTGGACTAAGATGCGGTGTTACAAAAAGTGGTATCTACGCTCTAATTAAGAAAATACCGAACATGGATAACCACCGAGTTAGGATATGAGTTAAGGTATAAGATATGGGTTAAGGATGTGATAAGTTAGAGTGAGTAGAGTCAGATGACCACTATTAAGTGTGGATCGTCTTTACAGTCTACGGACGTTATAAAATTCATGAACCGAGAACGTTGTGAGTACGAGCCTAATGCGCATTGTAATTGTTCAGATGGCAGGACGTCCGAGAGGAGGCCGAGGCCGTGGTCGAGGCGACGAGGCTGTTGATATACCTGGTGGGCAGACGATAGCTGAGATCGTGGCTGCAGTGCTTGGGCACATGGGCTACCAGCCTGGCGCACCACCACATCCACCGCCACAGCCCCGAGAGCCAAATTGGGTGAAGAGGCTTGCCGACCTTCGACCCGCATCTTTTAAGGGGGAGACTGATCCCACAAAGCTTGAGGCGTACATCTCCGAGTTGGAGACCACCTTCGAGACCCTTGATGTCCCTGCTGGGATCAAGGTGTGTCTGGCTGCATTTTATCTGAAAGGAGCAGCAGGCGATTGGTGGAAGCTGGTGAGGGCTGAGCATGTGGCCAAGCCAGAGTTCAGCTGGGAACAGTACACAACTCTACTACGAGCCAAATACTACCCCCCCATGTCCAGACGAAGAATCCCTTGCAGTTGGATGCGCTGAATTAAACGGACAAGATGATGGTGGACGAGTATTACTCAGAGTTCACGCCTTGCTTCGTCTTCTGCCGGGACTGGGGTATTCGGACCAGATTCTGGTGGACCGCTTCTATGGCGGGCTGAGCCATCGACTCCGCTACGACATGGGGCCGACGAGTTATACTACCTTACAGGTAATGAGAAAGGTTAAGATACAAATAAGTGAATAAGATTTAGACTTTGAGAATGAAAGAAACTAATAAGTTGAAAGCAGGAGTGCTATCATGCCGCTGCTAAGGTTGCGATAACCGTCCAGCTGAGGGATGAAGACAATGCCGCTAAGAGGAAGACGGCCGGTAAGAGTGCTGAGAACCAAGGGCAAGGCGGGTACAAGAAACAAAAGTACGAGCCTCAGGCCCAGAAGAGTTAGAAAGGGAAAACGAAGACTGAGAAGGCTGCTGAAGAGCCACTTAAGCTGACATATGCTATTGCTGCGAAGCCCCTACGCTTTAAGGCGCCAAAGGGTAAGGAAATGAACATTACATGAATTAAGAAACATTTAGCAACTATTGAGACGCAATTACTGATATCGAACATAATCAGGTTCTAAGTCTGGAAAGGGAGCCGGTGGTGGCTACCAACAACGCTACATCTGTCAGTGGTGTCACAAGGACCACCCCGGGCTCGACTGGAAGGGTAATAAGGTAGAGTGCAATTTTTGTGGGGTATACGGACACCGAGCATACGAGTGCTTCTGGAACCCCAAGAGTAGAGCCTTTAGGCCCGAGATGAAGGGCAAGGGCAAGACCGATCAGGGTGCGGGATCTGAAGGTTAGAAGATGACTCAGCAGACTGCAAACAAGAACCCACGGGTAGTCCAGAAGTCGGGACCCACACTTCAGATGGTGGACCGGGACGATGAGGCTGAACCCTCATCGAGGCCAGGTACCGCTACAAGCCATTAAGTAATAAAATTGCCTGCTTACCGCATTTCATGCATGCCTTGGTGAATGACTAAGTTAGAAGAGATTAAGATAAAATTAGAACATAAGTGAGATATAACCTACTATTACCTTAGGGAACTTCAATATTTGCTATCCAATACCTACAACGCATAACTAGGAAGAAACCGACATCGAAACCCGAGACTTTCCAAACGAACAATGTCAGGTTATTTGCCCAGGTATGATTTTATTAAGGGGATACCTGACACCCGAAGCACAAATAGCCATCATCAGGAGATGCAGTCAGTTAGGAGTGGGACCGGGAGGTTTCTATACACCAGAGTACCCAGGAGGAGCAAGGATGAAACTAAAGATGATGAGCTTAGGCAAGGATTGGAATCTGTATGCCAAGACGTACCAAACCACGAGAGCACAAGATGGAGTCTCACCATCGGGGATACCCGAAGAGTTCCATCCGGTTATTACACAAGTTGTGGAGATCGCTCAGCAGTTGGAAGCTGACCCGATCCCCGGCATACAAGCAGATCTATGTATTGTTAATTTCTACAAGAAGGATGGGCAACTCGGATTACATCAGGATAAGGACGAGACAGCGGAGTCTCTCGGAAGGGGGATACCCGTAATGTCTTGGTCCATTGGAGATGACGTTGAATTTATATACGGCGAGCAGAAGCGTGTGGATCGTGCTAAGAAGCTACTACTTAAGTGTGGAGATGTGTTAGTTATGGGTGGAGAGTCAAGAATGTTGTACCATGGGATTAAGAAAATTAAGCTAAATACAGCACCGTCAGCAGTGATCAATGCGACGCACATGAGGCCAAGACGGTTAAACTTAACCTTTAGACAATATTAGACTTATACTAAGAGAATGATGTAAGAAAAGAAGTGTAAGAAAGAAGCACATGATGTAAACAGAATGGTTATCAATAAAATAATAGTGTTGTTCATATAAATTGTTACGACCCTTGTTATACCATTATTACTCATGAAGCTTGTGAAATACAATTACGTTATGGACTCGGTACGGAAGGTGCACTAAGCATCCTTATAGAGGCACAGGACGGCGAAAGCAGTACTATCCTCACCGGCACCTTTCTGATCAATGGCATTGAGGCATCAGTTCTCTTCTACTCAAGGGCCTCGCATACCTTTGTCTCGGCATCATTTGAGAGAAGGTTGTTGCTAGATGTTGGTGAGCTACCCGTCTAAGGAGAAGGTTCGTTGCACTCGCTACTACCGAGGAGCCACCATCAGAATTAAGGGTGAAGACTTTCCAGTCACATTCATTGAGTTCAGGGATTTAGGATTTAACGTTATCTTCGGGATGAACTGGTTGGAGCGGCACAAGGGTCGTATCCTCTGCGCCGAGCACCGGCTGCTACTTAGGAGTCCGACTGGGGTAACAATATCATACCGCCAGAGGCCTAGAGAGCCTTCGACCAAGATCATCTCAGTCATGGCAATGTATAAGGAGTTGAGGAGGAAGGAAGAAGTATATCTCTACTATGTCCAGGACATAGAGAGGGACCCCGAGTTGACCCCGACTTACCGGTAGTGTCGGAGTTCCCAGATCTCTTTCCACGGGAACTGTCCGGCATGACACCCCTCGGGAGGTAGAGTTCACCATCGAGCTGCTACAGGAACCGGACCGATAGCCAAGGCACCGTACCACACGGCTCCGGCAGAAATGAACGAGTTAAAAGATCAGTTGAAAGACTTGTTAGACAAAGGGTTCATACGACCCAGTGTTTCACCATGGAGAGCGCCAGTTCTCTTTGTGAAGTAGAAGGATGGCAGTCTCCGCCTCTGCATCGACTACAGAGAGTTGAATGTAGTAACTGTGAAGAATAAGTATCCACTATCTCGCTTGATGATCTGTTCGATCAGTTGAAGGGGGCGTCTGTGTTTTCCAAGATTGATCTCAGACCGGGGTATCATCAGATAGCCATTAAGGAGGGAGATATTGAGAAGACGACATTCCGGACATGATATGGCCACTATGAATTTACAGTGATGTCGTTCGGTCTGTCAAGCGCGCCGGCAAAGTTTATGGATCTGATGAACCACTTGTTCAGGGTACAGTTGGATTGTGGTGTTCATCGATGACATATTGATATATTCAAAGTCGAGGACTGAGCATGAGGACATTTGAGGAGGGTGTTAAAGATACTGAGGGAGAACCAGCTCTATGCTAAGTTCTCTAAATATGAGTTTTGGCTTGACCAGGTCTCTTTCCTGGGTCCTGTCATCTCAGATGCTGGGATCTCTGTAGATCCATTAAAGATAGATGTCGTGCGCACCTGGCCAAGACCGAAGACGGTTACCGACATCCAGAGCTTCCTCGGTCTGGCAGGGTACTATCGGAGGTTTGTTAAGGACTTTAGCAAGGTCGCGAAGCCGATGACCAGTCTGAGGAAGAAAGATGCACCGTTCGCATGGACGGATGACTGTGAGAGTTCATTCCAGAGCTTGAAGGACTCATTGACCACTGCACCGGTTCTGACCATTCCAGACGGTACGGAGGGCTTTGAGTTATACTGTGATGCATCCGGCTGGGGGTTGGATTACATGCTCATGCAGCATGGCAAGGTGGTGGCATATGCCTCACACCAGCTGAAGAAAACATGAGGAGAACTACCCACTCATGACTTTGAGTTGGGAGCTGCAGTCTTCACTTTGAAGATATGGTGCCACTACTTGTACGGCGTTAGTGTGACGATCTACACTGATCATAAGAGTTTTAAATATATATTCACTCAGAAGGAGTTGAATCTTCGATAGAGGAGATGGTTAGAATTTTAAAGGACTATGATATAGACCTTCAATACAAAGAAGGGAAGGCCAATTATGTAGCTGATGCCCTGAGCCGTCGAGCACACTCACTCCATTCGCTACTTGCTTCCTCGAGCTTGGTTGATGAGGTGCGAGAGGCTCAGAGGAGCGATGAGTATATGAGGGAAGTCAGGCAGAAGAAGTGACTAAGGGTACCTTTGAGAGCCAGAAATATAACTTCAGATTTCATGACGATGATCTGATCAGACTTAAGGGCCGGTTATGCATCCCGTGCAGCAGTTTAGATCTGAAAAGATCGCATACTGAGAGAATCACACTGTTCTTCAGTTTCCATGCATCCGGGAGCCTCTAAGATGTACAAGTACATGAAGAGATACTTCTGGTGGTCAGGGATGAAGGCAGATGTTACCGAGTTCATTATAAGGTGTCTCACATGCTAGAAGGTAAAATTTGAGCACCGACAACCGGGCGGAATGGTACAGTCGATGCCAGTTCCGGAGTGGAAGTTTCATGACATCTCCATGGACTTCCTGGTCGGACTCCCACCTACCAGGGGAGGTCTGAATATGATATGGGTTGTGTGGATTGCCTTACCAAGGTAGCCCGATTCATACCGATGAAGGATATTTGGAAGGTAGATAAGTTCATTGAGTTATTTGATAAGGAGATCATGAGACACCACGGGGTACCAAAGACCATAGTGTCTGATAGAGATACCAGATTCCTTTCGAGGTACTAGAGAACTACACGAGAAGCATTGGGTATAGAATTGAAGTTGAGTACCGCATTCCATCCTCAGACAGATGGTCAGACTGAGCGTACAATTCAGACACTCGAGGACATGCTGAGAGCATGTGCCTTAGACTTCCAGGGCAGTTGGATTAACAAGCTGCATCTGATCGAGTTCTCTTACAATAATAGCTATCATGCTTCGATCAAGATCGCGCCTTTCCAAGCATTGTACGGTAGACCATGTCGTGCACCGCTCTGCTGGGATGAGTCGAGTGAGACGGTCATTATAGGACCTGAGTACTTAGAGCAATTTCAGGCTGAATTTCAAAAAATCAGAGAGAATATGAAAGCTACTCAAGATAGGCAGAAGTCGTACGCTGATGTTCGACGACGAGACCTGGAGTTCGCAGTGGGCGACCGGGTATTTCTGCGAGTCTCACCGATGAAGGGTGGGTTCAGATTTGGGAAGAAGGGCAAACTTAGCCTGAAATTTGTTGGTCCTTATTAAATTACTGAGCAGGTGGGCCCGGTTGCTTACAAGTTGAACTTACCTGCTGAGATGGGTAAAGTGCATGACGTCTTTCATGTTTCACAGCTGAAGAAATACATGCACCACCCCTCCCATGTGTTAGAGCCTGAGAGATTGACTTTAGAGCCAAACATGAGATCAGTGGAGACTCCTCAGAGAATCTTGGATACGAAGACTAGGGACACTCGCCATAAGTCAGTGCGACTGGTGAAGGTTCTCTGGTCTAACCAGGATGTCGAAGAGGCCACGTGAGAATGAGAGGATAAGATGAGATCGAAGTACCCTTCGTTATTTAGTGACTATATCGTATGTATAGGGTACGGGGCGTACCCCTTTTTAAGGGGGGTAGAGCTTCCTCGCTTTTGAGTTAGTAAACGAATAGGTTTGTCGTGCTTTGGTGAATGTAAGATATGGCGTGTGTAAGACATTACACTTGTGTTAAGTTGAGATATGTATAGTACTTATGTATTGTAATTGTGTCATACCATTGAGTCTTGAGATGTGTGAATGAGAATATAAGATATGGTATTAAGATTAAGGACCTTGAGTAATGTGAATGATTAGGTACATATATGAACTTTGGGGACAAAGTTCTTTTAAGGGGGGTATATTGAAATACCTCAGGCTTAGATATGGTGTTTATATGTTAACCTAAGACATAAGAAGGCTAAGTTATGCCTTAGAAACATTAGGAAACAATTTACACCAATGAAAACACAAGGAAACACCATAAGAGCAATTTAAGCAAAAACGTGCTCTAAGCTTGGAGTAACTTTGGGTAACACCCAAATATCATTCTTAGAACTTAGTAACATGCTAATGGACATGTTAAATCAATTACCAAAGAAAACCAAGCTCAAAAACAAGTTAAACACAAATTGTGCTTTAAGGACTCTTAAAGCACATTTTTGAAAAATTATCTTGGAAAGAGGTTTTGAGTGGCTAAATGCCCATGATTACTCCTTAATAAACTTTTGTACTACTTCGCAACACATTAGGGAGCCTAAATCAATGGGAAACCAAAATTTTCACAAATATGTGCACTAATTGTGAATAGTAACCAAATAGTGCCCAATTTAAGCTTAAGTCAATTTAGTTTAATTAGTTGGTCAACGAAGACCGTAAATATCTTCATTAGAAAGGGGGGGTGGTTTTTGAAGTGGTGAATCACCACATGAGCCAGCATATTAAGAAACAAAGAGGGAAACTAAGTTAAGGTACTATTTATCTTTTTAGCAAAATATCTCATATAAGTCATCTCTCTCCTCTTCTTTCTTCATTTCTTTCTCTTTCCACCGGTTTCACATTTTTCCTCCCTTCTCCATTCACGTAAGAAGCAGCTCCATTCCTCCTCCATCTTGCTTTGCTCACATAGCACTCATTTTAGCTCCAAAATCAAAACTAAACACATATTATTCTTAGTTAGATCAAGCTCTTGCTTTCTATCTTTCCAAATCTCCAAAAGCTTCACTTTGGTTCCAAGATAAACCGCCATTAGAGGAGCAAAAATCAGTTTGAAGAGCTCATTTGGTTCTCCATTCATTCAAGGTA